>JAOXNO010000004.1:32772024-32786080 GCA_028565335.1 Limnodromus scolopaceus
ATGGTGTAGGGGAGAACTTTGTAGAGCAGGGTAGATGGTTGGACTCGATGATCCCAAGGGTCTCTTCCAACCTAGATCATTCTATGATTCTATGAAACATGACTAGGTGCTTTGTAAGCTATTGCCTTGACATACACAGGAAGAAAATGATGCATCTTTTAATAAAACATTGTAATTTCAGGTTATGGGCTAGGAAATACTGAGTCCAGGTATTTTTCAGGAAAATGAAATGTGCAGAACAGAAGACATGAAATCAGATGATCAGAAACAATTATAAATATGAGGTTGAGCTTCATCTATATTGGGAAAAATACTAATGGGTTATCAAGGAGGTGAAATCATGCTAAGAGTGTCTTCTGCTTTGGATGAGGATGCCAGCTGAGCAGAAGTTTTGAGATACTTATTCTTTGACATGAAAGGCCTTTTAATTCCTATCTTCTTTAAAATTCTTTATTCGTAAGATCAAAGTAGGTCATTTTGCCATGTAGTGGCACAATGAGGAGATGACAGTTAATATCCTGCTGGGCCATTTTCCTGTCCTGACATGGCTCTGTGGGTCATGAAGACCCAAATGTCCAGTCTAGTGAGGAGAAGAGGGGACTATAAACAGTAAAACGTGCTGCTGAAATCTGGTTGTGTTCTGTTCTCCTCCCCGCCTCGCTGCCCCGGCAGGAGAAGAGAGCTCATGGCTGCTCGAGGAAGTGTGAACAGTTTGAAAACATGTAATTCAAATATATTATTAAACAAAACCAAACTTCAAAGTCCCTGATGGGTCACATTCTTGGCTGTTGCTGCCCTACTGCTAAAGTAAAACAAGCGCTGGTGCTTATTTCCAGAGCTCTAGAAGAATTCCTTTTACTTTTCCATAAGTTTGTCCTTCATGAGTGGTGGTGAGGTTATGTTTGAAATAAATGCCGTGCTACATAGTGCGTATTTAATTTCCTAATTGTGAACCAGCAGGCAGATGTGTAATTATAGGCAAAGTAAACATATAATTATGGACTGTTGGGAGGTGTACATTATTTACTTGAAAAGTGATAATGGCTTTTCCAGATGCTTGACAGTGTGTTGTCATGAGGTCTGTTCAGAAGATCGTCTGTGAAAGGGTCACTGGTCATATTAATTCTAACAGCCACTTGCGATCTGAATTGTGCTTTAGTGCTCTAATTGCAAGTGAATATTCTGCCTCTAGAAGCCTGCTGCAAAAGAAAGTATTCGGGGTTGGGAGGAGAAGACTTTTGCTTGATATAAAATAATAAAATACTTGGCATGACAATATAAAATAACTTACAATATACATTATTTATGGCATCAGTACTCTGGCTGTGTTGAAACATTGAATAAGTGTTTACAATCCCTCTAATTCAGATTTTACAATGGTCCCATAACTGCAGCAGTGCAGACCCTGCCAGGTCCATGGAACAGAAAGCTGATGCTGCACTGGGGGTTACCTTTGGGCGTTCTGTGCCCCCTCAGCCCTTCCTGAAAATGCAGAAAAAAGGTAGAAGCAAGGGAAAATCAAGTGTATACAACAGAAGGAATGAAATAAACTACAGGTCTGGAGCTGTCAGGAGGACAATGCTGTAGAGAGGGTAAATAGGGAGTAGTTGTTCACGGCTTTCCAAAGCTTGAGCAAGGTTTGACTTGTTGGGTAGTTTCTATGAGGCAAAACCTGCACTTGCTCACCCAATGCACAGCTGAATTTCAGGATATTGCAGAGAACAAAAACTTTCGTGAGTCTAAAAAGTGACTGGGCAAATATCTAATTAGATATTGGATTAGGCAAAACTCTCTCCCAAATGCTAAGCAGAGGTCCTCCAGCTGAGGAAGGCTTGGCAGTGGGATGGCTGTGCAGGGTTATGCAGTGCTGCCTGCTCCTTCTGTCCCTGCGTCTTCTGGGTGTCATCAGAGCCGTGGTCTGAGACAAAGCACAGCTTGGTAGTTCCCTGGTTTGAGTCAAAATTCCCGTTTCTGCTATGAGATGTTGTGCAGGCATATGTGAGAGAACCTTAAATACAAGTTTTATGAAACCTGGAGCACTTCCTTCCTCTCAGAGATGAAACAGTCAGGTATGGAAATCATATGGCTATTTAAGAACATCTGGCCAAACCATCTCCTTCCTGCCCCCGGTTCTCATTAGGCAGGATCCAAATCACAGCCGAGAGAAAGAGAACTGATTCTTTGTCTGCAGACAAGCCTCGTGATGTTTCTCCTTTAAATTTCTTCTGGGCAGAAATGCCCTTTAAAAAAGATATTTCAATTAAAACCAGATGAAACGGAGATGTCTGTAGAAAGCTATTTGATGTGCTGTTTGAGACTGCAAGGAGTGTTCTGGAGATAAGTGTTATGACTCAGAACTAGTACATCGATGAATAGTAACTAGACATACTTTAGGATCTGTGGATTTTTGTTTTCAGCTCTAAGAAGTCATTCATTTTTCTGGCTCATCTTAACTACACTCAGATATTACTTTTTTTAAACAGAAGTTTCCCTTTGATCGATTGAATATCTGTCAAATAGGGCTTGAAAATCCTATGACACAAAATAGCTGAGACCAACAGATGATCAGTATCCTTTGAAAATCAGAGCTGTAGTTTATAGGGACAAGTTGTACAAAGGCTTTGGAGCAGAAATCAATGTGCTGTGGCGAGACTGGAGTGTTATGAAAGGCCACTCAAGATAATCTGACTTGAAATGTAAATTTTTAAAAATGTGTAGTCAGTGACAATGCATCAATATTACGTTATTTAATTGAGAATTGCCTTTTTGTTTGCCTCCTCATAACTCGCGAAGGTCACAGAGCAGAATTATGCATGAGAAGAGATGGAGTGGGTTTCGAGCACATAACTCTAGGTTGTAGAAGAGAAGTACGTTTCTTGGCAGGAAGCATTTGTAGAAGCGTGCCTTGCTTCATGCTCTTGGGAACTGCCTTGTGTTCACTCTGCGATTCCTGTAGGTCTCCGAATGTAGCTGGCCCGTGCGACAAGCGCCCAGTCTGCACAACCTCTACGCCGTCTGTAAGAACATGCACAACTGGCTACAGCAGAACCCCAAAAACGTCTGCGTCATCCACTGCATGGTAAGAACACCAGAAAGGAACCATGTTTTTAGACCTGTGAGTAATAAGTCATATTGCATGTCACGTGTCTGGAATCTGTGTACAAGCATGGTGACAATTTTTCAAAGAAAAAGAAATGGAATAAAATGGACCCCCATGGAAAGGGTCATCATCTTCCATGTGCAGCTATAGAGCTAAGCTGGAAGACCTAAAGTAGAAGCAGGAATGCAAAGCAAGAGAGGTGACAATTGTTCTAGTAGTGAATTACTAGAGGTGATGAGTAGCAAAAAGGTTGGAATTTCATCCAAGAACGGACCATAAGGGTTGTCAGCCTATTGTGGCTCTGTGTTTTATTGCAAGTAGTCACAGGACAAAACGCAGCCTCTAGACTGAAAGTTACTGATGGACATGGGGGAGAAAACACATAGTTGGGAATTCTGTTGACCTGTGAAACTGAGATTGTTAAAGTCTCTTGCGGTTGCTACTCATCAGGCCTGGCTGAAGAAGTCCAGTTGCCTTCTGCTCCGGTTTGTGTACCACAGCTGATGTGATGCTAAATCACCAGTAAGGGTTACTCAGCACTGGGCAACGTGTAGGTAGGATGCATGAGAGTGGTGTGAGTCTGTACGAATAACTTGTAATTTACCCCCACACAACCTTTAATATTGAGAGTAATGCCCAAAAGGGAGAGTTCTGGTTTCCTCCTGGAGCCTAAATTAAATCCAGGAGGCTGTCAGCCCTGATCAGCATAAACTGGAAGGAAAGGGGAAATGACTGATCCCAAACTGCATAGACCTTACTTTCGAGTCTGGCATTTCTTCCTCGCATAGCACAGCCAGCGGCTACAGGATATAAATTCCATTCACACGGACACGAAGACACACTTGATGCCTCCAGTCCTGGAAATCTAGCTCAAGAATTAAATTGCTTTACTGTCCTTTGAGCAATGAATATCAGAATAATGCTGTAAAGGACAGGGAGTCCTTTTTTTAACACTTTCTAGGGAGTCTACAGAAGCCCACTTAATTTACATGAACCTGAGAGATCTTTTCAAAGCAACTGGCAGGGGCTAAACCTTAAAAAAAGCAAATAGCCTGTTATCCTTGAGTGTGTACTCAGGCTCAGCAGGTTATTGGGGTCTGGGTCAGCTCTGGTATGGCAAATCCTGCAGTATGGCTGGAGTGCCTAAAAGCTGCCTAAAATAAATAATTACAAGGAGCCTGTGTAACTTTCAATTTGTTTCGGACTTTGAGGGTGACCGATGGGGCAGTAGATTTCCTGCTCCTTCCTTGTAAATGAGCCTTGACTTCTGGGCTCTTCTGTCTCCTTCTGGCAAGTGGGAGATGAGCTGGGTGACATGGCACTCTGGTAGCACTGAGCAGGCTCTCGTACCCATCGCTATGCTGTGAGCGTGCATCCAAAACTAAGCAGGCATCAGACCTGGATTTTGGTAGAAGCTGGTAGAAGGGCTTTTTCTTCTTGTTTGGCTCACCAGCGTTGGGGTATGGTCCGTATGGCTCATCACCTCATATGTTCCCGGGTACAGCAGAGCCCTGGGGCACTGGGGATACTTTAATTATCTCCTGCTCTTTCTGTATTTTTGGTCTTTTTGTATCAGTCTGACGCAAGAAACACACTTCCCTTCATCATCACCCTAAATTAAAGGTAGACCTGCTCAGGAGCAATCTGTAGGCTGAGGGCTGTGGAGCTGTTTGGCTGAGGGGACCTTGGGCTGGATTTTTTTGTTTGTGAACTCTTCTAGGTAAAAATTCTGAGATGACTGCCTGCAGGTGTGGGACAGGTGTACCCTGGCCCCTCTTCCAGGCCTATGTTTGAAATAATTATAATATTACAGCTTGGGAGCAGCCATGACATGCCATTTGTAGACAAAATGTACTTTTGGGCTTTCAAAACAACTCTAAACCATTCTCAGCTTTGGCTGCTTACTGGATATTATCTTAGCTTTAATTCAGGCCAGTGTCACTCGATGCAGTCCTAGGTATTAAACAAGTGACACAGCACTGGAAATTCCTCATTCTTATGCGGTCTCATTCCTAGTCTCTCTGGAGAAATTATTTTATGTGATTTAAGGAAGCCTGGGAGGGTTTGTTGAAATTTTAAAGGATATCTCTGATACTTATATGTTGTTCTCCCCCTGCCTCTTTCCTTAACAGGATGGCCGTGCAGCCTCAGCCGTCCTGGTCAGTGCCATGTTCTGTTTCTGTCACCTCTTCTCTAACCCAGGCCCTGCGGTGCAGTTGCTGAACACAAAGAGACCTGGAATTGTACTGTGGCCATCTCACAGGAGGTGCAGTAAACTACCTAAATTCTATGCGAGCGTGCTATAGCCCTCACACTAGAAACTGGCCAAGCAGTGCTCATGCATTGGCCAGGGCACTTTGCTTTGACGGGTCATATCTGATGTTTATGGCTGCTTCCATTTTATCCACAATGATATAACAGGAACAAAATTAAGATATTATAATAGCTTTGCTCACCCGTCAGGAAAGCTGACAAACCTGTAGTTAACAGGGTCTGGGTGAAACCTCTCTCTGTGTCGGTTTCATCCATGCATGAGTTTACACTCTAAAAATGTCTTTTTTTACAACTTCCATTAAGCAGAAGAAAAACTGCCTCTCAGAGCAAACCAAAGATCTAGTGTTATATATGTAATAATAATAATGATCTTTCAGTACATGACTAACAAAGGAATTCATCTGCTATGTGCATGTAAAATAGGAGGCAAACTTCTACTGGTAAACCAGAAAAACCATTGCCCAGCACCTTCTCTCCGAAAAGGTGAGGAGAAATGATCTTCAGCTCGGAGCTAAAGGCCAGCTTCTTTCCTCTTGAGCTCTTGTAATTAAATAGAAATAGAAGCACAGATTTGGGGCCAGCTGCAAGGATGCTGGAGTACATGGAAATTTCAGTCCTGCAACTGTGAAAGAATTGCACTTTCACTGGATTTCAAGGTAGACTTCAAGTTCAGAATGAAAATTACTCACCTGGTACAGGGATTTCAGTCATGGCTTTCTCTCCCTGCAGATACATAGGATACATTTGTGACCTAATAGCAGACAAGCCCATCATTCCTCACTGCAAACCACTTACTATCAAGTCAGTCACCCTCAGTCCAGTCCCCTGTTTCAACAAGCAACGCAACGGGTGCCGGCCCTTCTGCGACATTCTCAGCGGAGAAACCAGAATCCTTACCACTTCCCAGGAGTACGAAAGAATGAAGTGAGTTGTTGTGATCTCCTACCGTCCTTAGGAGGGTTTTGTTTCGTTGTAATGGTGTGGCTAATAGCTGGGCTGCACTCACTGCCAGACTGCTTGCTAAATGATGGAGGGCGTTGATGAATTGAAAGTTGGTGGCTAACATTGAAAGTTGGCATGTGGTGGGATGCCTTTGTAGAGATAGTTCAGTGCTGTGCTGCTTTCCCCGGTGAAATGTTGGTGTTTCAACTAAGCTGAAGATGAAGGTGCTTTCAGCACTCTGCTTCCATTTGCTTGGCCTGAATGAGATGATGGCTTTTATGTTGACACTGTCGATGGGTGGTAATGGCATTGTGGAAGGGAGCTTAACTGGATTTCCTTCTCTTCCCCTCAAAGAGAATACCGTGTGCAAGAAGGGAAAGTTCTAATTCCACTGGGAGCCACTGTCCATGGAGATGTTGTTGTTTCTGTCTACCATATGAGATCAACCATCGGGGGACGCCTTCAAGCAAAAGTAGGAGTTTGTTTAACTTCTTGTGTGGTACAGGCAATGTAGCTAACTAAGAGATGGCTAAATATGGGGTCTAAGAATGCACATGGCACTCGTGATGTAGAAAGATTTCTTTCTTAACTGTTGGTATAACACAAATTTGAGCAGTGCCAAGTGAAAACAAAGCACTGCATTTGGAGAAGTTCATGATGCCTCCAGTGTCTTTATGAAGATGGTGTCTGCTGATGGGGTGTAGGATCCTTCTGGCTGATGTAGAAGGCATAAGTAAACAGCTCGGGGCAAACCACTGCCAGAGCCTCTACCTGCACACTCTAAGAAGTTGGAAGAAGAAATGGTTTTGTTTTCCTGGGGTACAAACCTGTTGCTCCAGTATATTCAGTGGAAACAGATACCCATTTCATTTAAAAACTAAAATGTCAAGTAGATCCCAGAAACGAAGACAAGCAGAGTATGAAGATGTATTCCTGAATGCTGTGGAGGCAGCAGCAGAATTTAAGGCAGATGGAAATATTTGGGTTTGAGAAGGAAAAGCTCTGCTTTCTGTAGAACAGGCAGAATAAATTAGCTGATATAGCAGTTATAATTAATCTATATAGTAACTGGTAGTAAGGTAGACTTAACTAACTCTCTGCATGTGCTGTAAACAAATATTTTTAAATTGAAGCACTTATTCAGTCTGATGCTCTGTGGTTTTTTTCAGATGACCAACACACAAATATTCCAAATCCAATTTCATACTGGATTCATAGCCCTGGGAACAACCACACTAAAATTCACCAAGTGAGTATTTTAAGCTGAACATTAATCAAACCTGAAGCATAAAAGCCTTATGAAGGCTGGAGGAGAATATTCGCAGGCAAAAAGTCTGTGTGCATGCATATATTGAAAGACTTTATATAGCTTTGCAGAAATATCCTTTCCCTTTTTAACTATACAGCTCTTGTCCCCATTTAGGCCTGAACTGGATGCCTGTGATTCTCCAGACAAATATCCTCAGCTCTTTCATGTTATACTGGAGATAGAAATACAATCTGCTGATAGACAAACCGAATTAACTCCCCCGTGGGAGAACTTCACGACGAAAGACATCAATCCAACCATTCTCTTCTCCTCTCATCAGGAGCATCAGGACACTCTTGCTTTGGCAGGTAAGAGCTGTATGGATTTATTCAATTTACACGCTTACCTACATGTGGAACTCCGTTTTGCTTGATTTCATTTATTTGGTGCTGTGTGCTGCAGGTAGAGGCCCCACAGATTCACCCCAGGATAATATCAGAAATGTTGGCCAGAGTGCATTCTTCTCGTCTCTCAGCTGGCAAGGTACGCAAACTCGGGCTTCAAAGTAAAATCTGCTTCAAACAAGATAAACAACTTTTTTTTTTTATTCCCCCCTCCCTGGAGCAGAGAGTGAGGCTGAAGGATCTGATTGTAACATGTCTTTCCCATTAGATCACAGTGTACTGCTCGTCACACCCTTATGTTGCAATTGAGTGGGAATTAACTTCCTACAATGTCCTCTTCAAACACTGCCTGCCTCTCCTGTAGATGACAATTTTTGACATCATTCTAGTGTAAAGCTTTGCCCTAGACGTCCTCAATTCTAAAACCAAATTTAAGCTGTTTTTTCCTAACGTTGCACTTGATGTATAGTGCTGTGAGGATGTAGCACGGAGAGTGCTTGTCCAAGAGGCCGTTTAATAGTGCTGAACGCCTCGAGAATCTCATGGTGCTGCCAAATGCAGCATTCCTCCTCTGGCACCATGCTAGGTAGGAGCCCAGTGCTAGGAGATCCTTTTGGGCACAGTTAGGAGGGTGGTTTGTGTCCCTGCTCCATTACAGTGAGCCTTGTTCTGCCTGGATTGTGAGGTATGGCTGGAGATCATCCTGGATGCTTGGTCCTGACCCAGAAACTTGTTCATTTTGCATCTGTAGCCCTTACGATTGCTGGTTCTTCAGGCTTAAGGAGAGTCAATGAACCTCTGTCTGTGTTTCCTGATCAATAAAGCTGCTTTCTTGCCATACAGCAAAGACTTTAACTTAATCTTTGCAAAGGACTCTTATTTTAAAATCCAGCAAAATGCTGCTGTGGTTTTCTCAGTAGCCTTTTATTCTGCATGTAAGCTGATTTTATTTTATTTCTTGAGACTTTTGTGATGACAAAACTAACAGCTACCTAATTTTATTTTTAATCATCATTTAGATCAGAAATCTGACAAAAGTAGCTCTCACCCCACCTCAGAGGATCGAGCAGCGTTGGTGCATGAGGAAAGCGAACAGTCAGATGACGAACTCTTGTCCCTTTCCAGTCAGCACAGTAACGCCAGCGGTGACAAGCCTCATGGAACACCAAAACACAGCAAAAAGCAGCAAGAGCCTCCAGCACCACCTCCGCCTGAAGACGTGGATCTGCTAGGCCTGGATGGTAGCCCTATGAGCAAGAGTTTTCCTTCACAGCCCACTGCTGCCCCCTCCAACTCAGACTTGCTGAATGATTTGTTTGGGGTTGGCGGGTCAGGTTCCCAGAGTCAAAGTGGACAGCCTGCTGCTGAGGAGGTCTTCCATGTGGGAGGACCTGGATCTGTGCAGTCAACTCCTCGGCGTTCTGCAGCTTCGGCGTCCTCATCACCGTCCCCAAGAGTAGGAGAAGGTAATAGTGGCTATGCCCAGTGCATGACTTGGTGGGGTGCGTAATCTGAGAACCCCTCCTGGGTGGTCTGCTCTGGGCTGTTGGGTTCCTCTTGGGTACGTACACTTCATGAAAATTAAGAGCTGCGAGGGGTCCCAAGAGGCCAGCCAGCTCCTCTGCTCCGAGACAGGAGTTGGTGCATGTCCATGGTCAAGAACAGTAGCCAGATTATCGAGTTTGTTCCTTAAAGTCTCTACTGAAGCTCAACCAAGTGTTTGGTTGGGTCCTTACACTGACAGCCACTGGAGATCACCAATTTTGCTCTTATGTGTCCATATGCATATGTCCAATAATGTATATGAGGAGAAGAAGTACCCACTCCTAAATTCAGTCCTTCTCATTGGAAAAGACAGATGGGATCAATAAATGTGTTGCCACGACCAAGTGATGTGGATCTCTTGATTCCCTAGAATTTGGCTGGGATACTGATACTTTCTGGTTGCTCTCCCACAGTCACATACTGTCCCCTAATTGGGAGCTGCAGATATTAGGTTTTCTTCTCCACACACCAGTGTCTTTTTCCCTGAAGCACATTCACTGTACAAGCTATTGATTTAGTTTTCTCAAATATGTTTTCACAGCCACTGCCTTTGATCCATTTGGAAGTAGCCCTAAGCAAACTGGTCCAGACCTCCTGGGTTCCTTTCTTGGTTCATCATCCGTCCCTGGTGACCCTTTCCTTCAAGCAACAAGAAGTCCTTCACCAACTGTGCACAGCGATCCCTTTCACATGGGTAAGAAAGTGAGGCTCTTCTAGTGTATTTAAGTAAACGCAAAACGCAGCTTTTAAACAGTGATGGAGCCATTAAGTACAAACTGGTGCTTACCATGAAATGACTCGAAACCACAGAAACCCCACTAAACAGGAAAGAGCTTTTTGTCTCTCGACTTAAAGCATATTCATAATTTGAAATGTGGTAGGATGAGACTAGTTTTGCTCAAGTCTTATACTTAATTAATAAGCTATTTGTATACATGAAAAAAGAGACCATGAAGAATGTCTCCCTGCATATTCCTGTGGTTATGAGGTCTCATTTGGACCAAACTACCATTAACGGAGCTAAATAGAGCATGGCATATTAAGCCTGCTAGAGAAAACACATGTCCTTTGGTGTTTTTAGTTACAGGCATCTGCTTTCTTTAGATCTGATGGTAATCCTGGCCAAATTCACAGTTGAATTTGACTCTTATTTGAAGAGAATAATTTTTTTTTCTATATGGGACTTTTGTCTTGTCTTAGTTTGAAATGTTCCTTAGCTGTCCTCTCTTCCCCACCCCCATGCCAAAATTTAATATTGTAACCTTTTCTGAAAGCCATCCAGATACGAATTTGTTTGTGTCTGGTCATCTAACACGTGCCCCTTGGGTGCAACAGTCTCACTGGAAAGCCAGAATGACAAAGGAGGGAACTAGCGTGCTGCTGGCACTGCTCGCATCCGTGCTTTGCCAAGCTCGGGTATTGGATAATAACTCTGTGAATAAGACGGTTGGGTCACACTTGGAGCTGGCTGCACTAATGAAAGGAATTTAAATGGTAGCCCAGCATGATGAGGTATTAAGTTACAGAGCTGGTGTCTATGGATAATGAAATGCTTGCAGGGGGAACGGCATAGATGTACAGACTTTATTTGATACAGGGTTAAAGGAAGGATTCCGTGTAGTCTTCCTGGCTTATATCTGTGTGGGCTTCTTTGCTGTATTCCTTTTCTCCATCTGCATGTAGAATATGTCCTTGGGTTGAGATGTATTCAGAAACACTAAACCCTATGTGTTATTCTAGTGATAAGTTTTTTTTATAAAAAGCTGACTGTAAAATGAACACTGTAAATCTGCGTCCTTGCCTCTGTATAGCATAGATCAGAAATAAAGGTTAAATTTATAATGCCCATTGTGGGGGAGAAGTTCACTTCTAATTTGCAAATGGTAGGTGGTCACAATACTGTTTCTCCAGCTCCTTGCCCCCTGCTCTTCTGAGGCTGGATTATGTTGGTTTTGCTGTGTACTACTTTGAGATATTTATATGCAATCATTCTGCTTAGCTTCTAGCACACCAACCGTTTCCATACAACCAGATGTTTCCGGCGGTTGGGACTGGCCCAGCAAACCAGGTACATACCATAAAAATTCAAGATACTCAACAGAAACCCCTTAAGGAGCCCTGAGAGAGAGGCAGCAGAGGGGGAAATGCTACCAATGACTACAGAGAACAGGTTCCCTCTTTCTGCTGCTTAGCACTTTTACTAATCCAACAAAACTTCAATCAGGATTTTAGTGAGTCTCATCTGAATGGAACAGGTATGCTGCCCCTGTTGTCCTGGGCTCCCAGTCATGCAGGTGAGGACTCCACTAAAGGCTACAAAACTCTCTGTTCAACAAAATCTGAGTTTCTTTCCATGAGAAACCAGGGACAAGTGCTCAGTGAGGGTGGACAGAATTGTTTCATTCTAGTGTAGAGCCACAAGGGCCTGGGAAGCAATATGAGTTGCTGGGATGCCACTAAATAATAGCATGACTCTTTCTAATCTTGGGAGAGTATGTACATCCTACCAAAAGTTGCTTCCTGAAGACTTCTAGTTCTTAAAATATATCCGTAGTATGTCATAATTGCTCTGTCACTGCAGACAGTCTAAGGAACATTCTTGTTGCTGAGCCTAAGTGTGAGTGGGTGTGCAACCAGTGTGGGCCAACGCTGAGTTGAGACTGCTTAGGAACCTGACAATAGTATACTTAATTTTAACAGCAGTCTTCTCACATCACATGACTGAGCACTGGGTAAGAGGCCGCACTCATGTAAAATGGAAAAACTTTCAGTTTTAATCCCTTTTTTCTTTTCTTTTTTTTCCCCCTTTCAGGTGGCCTAGGTATGGGAAGTAAGTCAGCTGCCACCAGTCCTACAGGATCCCTCCATAGCACTCCCACTCATCAAGCTAAGCCCCAAACACTGGATCCATTTGCTGATCTGGGGACTCTTGGAGCAAGTTTAGCAGGTTTGCATCTCTTATTTTAAAATAGAATAAAATAAATTACCAGCTCTGTTTTAGAGAAATAGGGTGAACAGCCCAGTACATGACAAAGAGCTCATGTGTCCTCTCAGCCTACCTGCATGCCAGTTGCTGCTTTCCAGCTTTCCCTTCTGCCTGATTTCCTGTAAGTGCTCACAAATCGATGCTTTTACTGATCCTCCATCCAAAAAACTGCTCACAACTTGTTGGGACTTCGTAGACTGTATGGATTGCGAAGAGTAGCCTCTATCTCATAAGTCTAAAGAGTCTCAGGCTAAGGATGCTCAGTGTTTCACCCCAACTGGACTGTTGCTGCAGACCTTGGAGCAGTGTCTGGGAACAGCCTTTGGCTCTTCAGAGCTACCAGGGTCCTTGAGGAATTGTTTCCTTCTAGACTTGACTCATTTTTGTCCTTTGTGAGGAAACCTGTGGAACCTCACTGATTTGCCTCCAATTTGCAGTAAAGGTGGAGTCTGAACTCATTTTCATTTGCACCTGGCTGCAAAGGACTGTTTGCTTGACTGCTTAGACAAGCACTTTCTCTCCTTTTTATTGAAATCTCAGAAAAGAATCAGCAAACCCTTCACCCCAGTGCTAAAGAGGCAGATCTGACAAATTCTTTAAGTTTTCCTTAAAACCCAGCATGTTGGCTTCTCTGACTCTAGTAAATAGATTTTTCTTCCCTTTGTCACTGCCCTCAGCTCTTTGCGAGCCATTGTGGTTTTATCTGATGTTTGTTTTCTCCTTTGCGTCAGCACCAGCATGGTTCTGGAATTAGGTTTCCCAGTTCCCTCTGCTGGATCACTGGCTGCTCTGCAGGAGCAAAAATAAAAAGTATGCCAAGACTCATGTCAGAGCCATCGAGGTGCTGTTAAAACATGTATTCTGTAGCAAAGTTAGGAAGTTTAAAAACAAATAACTTGGCATCCACACGATATTTATCCACATCTTTGTTCATTACTAAGTCCAAAGCACTTGATCCAGTTTCCATGACATGTTTCAGAGCTCAAAGTTGAGGGTGGATGTTAGTTTCAAATAATAAAATATTAATGCTGCGTACCTCCCACCACACACCAAGTCAGAGGAACATCCCCTAAAGTCATAAGGCGCTGAAACACGTGACTCAGTGGGACAGCATTGTATCAGCATAGCATCAGGAGACACTATTTCAACATCTGTTAACCTGATGTTGCCACCGTAGCCCACAGCAGCGGCGGTTCCCAGTTACCCGCATGTAGCACTCCTTGTGTTTCCCCAGTGAGCTGCTACTCCAATTCCTGTGCAGTCTTCGAAGGCAGGTGCTGACTTTTAAGCAGCTTTCAGAGCAGTGACAGGGAAGTTGGAGGACTTGGCTTGATGTTGCAAAAATGTTTGTGGCAGAGCTGAAAACAGAAGCCAGCTGCCTGGGGGATTTTGTTAAAGTTTCCTTGTTGGAAAGCAAGTCAGTATCCCTTCCAGTACCTAAAGGGGGCCTACAGGAGAGATGGGGAGGGACACCTTATCAGGGAGTGGAGCAATAGGATGAGGGGGAACAGCTTTAAACTGAAAGAGGGGAGACTGAGATGAGATGTGGGGAAGAA
>JAOXNO010000004.1:32809144-32835446 GCA_028565335.1 Limnodromus scolopaceus
GAGGGGTTCAAGGCCAGGTTGGAGGGGGCTTGGAGCAACGTGGTCTGGTGGGAGGTGTCCCTGCCCAGGGCAGGGGGTGGCACTGGGTGGGCTTGAACGTCCCTTCCAACCCAAACCATTCTATGATCTTCTCTAATCTAGTCTTGTGTGAACAGCTCTAGTCTTTATACAACACAGTTGTATTTTTATCTGTGTGTGGAAGGACTGAAATTCCTGTCTGCTCTCCTTGTGATCCGGATGTCAAGGTTCATTGGTGTTTGTGGGACTCCTTGTCCACAGAAACTGGGATGAGAGGGCTGACTTCTTCCCTGCCCATTCTTCTTGTCTTCTCCAGTATCAGCGGTGGCTTAGCATTTACCTCCTCGTGCAGAGGCAAGAACACTTGGGAAAGGGAGGGTAGCACTGTCTGAGGGAACGTTTCTCATGTGGAGTCCACGCGGCAATGATCCATGTCATACAGATCACCTCCCTCCATGCGTCAGTGTCCTCTGAGCCTGGTCCACATACCACTGAGAAGTGGGGTTGCTGCAATAGGAAACAGCTGTCCCAGTCAGTGCGTGTTGGCTTGGTGCCCATGTCACACTGCTCCAATTCCTGCTGCCAAGTAGAGAGGCTAATGTTTTCAAAATCCAGTGTCACAGCCAGAAGAGCTCTCACCAGCCCCTAAGTATGAGGGCACAGCACCCTTCCTGTTGGTGGTGGGTAGGTGGTTCCTGCTGGTAGCACGAGCTCCTTCACTGGATCTTCACCCCCCATTTTGCTTGGGCTCTGTCTCCCTCTTGACCCTTTCCTTGGTATCAGAATCCCATGGTCCCATGGTCTTCTATTCGGTCACACCTTCTCTGTGCCAGGGCTATCTGTACACATCATTTCCGCCCTGGCAGGGTCCATCTGCTTCTTGATCTTGCTTCTTCCCATATCTGACCCTTCCAAGCCCATTTTTCCTCATCTTCCCACCACACACTCTTTCTATACCCTTGTACTTTTTTTTTCTCATGCTGTTTTCCCATGCTGTGCCTTCCTTCTCAGCCGTTATTGTTTGTCTGGAAAATAAATCATGCAGAATATCAACATCTTGGCATAGAAGGGGGTCCAACCATTCCCCACGGGTTTTTTTCCACTCCATTTTTTCTGATTTCCTTCCAAAACTATTGGTCACTTATGCCGGAATATTCCCTGATGTTTTGAAGTTGTTGGATCTGGCTCTGAAAAGTTACTGAGACAGAAACGTCTTCACTGCTGCACGTAATGTCTCAGCAACCCACTACATCTGGTTTTGAGATGCACATAAGATATGCTTTCTAATAGGTCTTGATCGCATTGCATCTTAGTATGGATTAAATACTGCCAGATTTGAGAGGCTGAGACCCAGATCCTCGAGGGTGGATGCCGAGTTCCCCCTAAGGTAGTGCCTAAAGATGTGGTTTGGAGCAACACTGAAAAAAATAGTAGTTTAAAACCAGACACACTATGCTAGGACTTCGCTCGATATTTAGGTGAAATAATCAGTTTTTTAGATTTTTCATTGTTGCAGCTACTTTGGGGCAAATTACACAATTTTCTAGAGGTTAAGAGAAAAATGCATGTTCTCAGTAGGCATTCGATTATGAAACGGATCCAAACATGATACACTGAAGAAGATTCTAAGGCTGAGAGAGCTCAGCAAAGGGCTGCTTGCCAAAGAGCCCCAGGAAATTAATTAATAGTTGCTTGACAAACCACTCAAAATAGCGATTGTTGCTAAACTGGAGCAGCAAACAGGGGATGGTGCATTTAAGACACCTGGTGTCTTCAGCGAGTTGAATTCCTGTGCGCACTGAGTCGTACGTAACTCGAGGAACACGGTACCTCGGGCTGCCCAGCACATCGCGCTGACTGCTGCGCTGAGGGTGAGTTCTGCTGGCCCTCAAAATACAGCGAATTCTTCTTGGCATCATAAAGCGCTCTGCAGCTGTTCCTAGGATTTTAACCCTAGTCTAGAGGCAGTTATGATCAGAAGTAGGGATTACTGATGTCATGAATGCATGCAGGGTTTGTATCAGTGGTTCATATAGAATGGTATAGGTTGGAACGAACCTTTAAGATCATCAAGTCCAACCATCAACCCAGCACTGCCCAAACCCCCCCTGACCCGTGTCCCTCAGCACCACGTCTGCCCAGCTTTTAAACCCCTCCAGGGATGGCAACTCCACCACTGCCCTGGGCAGCCTCTTCCAAGGCTTCACAACCCTTTGGGTGAAGAAATGTTTCCTAATATCCATCCTAAACCTCCCCTGGATCAACTTGAGGCCATTTCCTCTTGTCCCATCGCCTGTTCCTTGGGAGAAGAGACCAACCCCCCCTGGCTACACCCTCCTTTCAGGGACTTGTAAAGAGCGAGAAGGTCTCCCCTCAGCCTCCTTTTCTCCAGGCTGAACAAACCTTGACAAACCACTCAAAAATAGTGATTGTTGCTAAACTGAAGCAGCAAACAGGGGATGGTGCATTTAAGACACCTGGTATCTTCAGTGAGTTGAATTCCTGCACGCACCAAGTCCCTCAGCTGCTCCTCACAAGACTTGTGCTCCAGACCCCTCACCAGCTCCGTTGCCCTTCCCTGGACACGCTCCAGCATCTTAAATGTCTTTCCTGTCTTGAGGGGCCCAAAATTGAACACAGAACATTAGTAGGTTTGCTTCTTTTCTGGGCTGCCTTTTTTGTTCTCCTGGAGAAAGGCCTCTGAAGCTATAGCGGATAGACATATGATCCTTTCCTTTTTTAGGGAATAATAATGCATCTGAAAAGAGCCATGAAAGACATGTGTGACATTCTCTCCTATTTAGGACTTTTTTTTTTCCCTTTGGGATGGTGGGACAAGGTGGGTGAAGATCCTTGTGCCAGTTCTCTAACAAATGTCACACGGGCCAATGTGCTATATTTCTGCCAGGTTTAGAAATGTTTAATTTGCTAAAAGGCCTAGATTTTTTTTTTTCATTAAATTTTTCAAAACTCCCCCTCATTTTCTCTGCCATTTATCTCTCCTGCCAGCTCTATTCTGTGAATTCACCTCCTCTGTGCTAGATGACACACTTGAGAAACTCAGATTGGTGCCAGGTTTTTATAAAGTGCTTCTGGAGATAGATTTTCACCACCTCCCCCTTAGGGAAAAAGTAGTGGTGTTTACTTTTCACTGAAATGTAGCTGAGCAGAGCTCTCATCCTGGCAGGGATTATGGGATAATAGACTAAACAATGCTCCTCTTCTGAACCAAAAAGCAAATCATGGTGGTGTTTTCCATGGTTATGACATCAGTAAAGAGTAACTTTACGTGACCAGCAGCGTTTTGGCCGTGCCACAGTCCCATTCATGCACATTTTCACGACGGTCTGAATTGGATGAACGTATATCAGGAATAAAAATAGAAGGAAAAAGCATGTCAGCCTGTTGGAGAGGTGTCTGATGGCCCTGCGTAAGTTGCCTTCACTCTTTCCATTATCCTCTGCTTTGTATCTATCAGAGCTGCTCATTTCTGTTAGGTAAATGTGCGATCACAAAGTATTTTTACTGAAATTGAGAACCCTGACTAAAAAAACAATGATCTGTCAAGCTGCACCTTTTTTTTTTTTTTATTCCTTTTTTTTCGATCCACTCCCTTGCCCCCATAAACATTTCTCTAGTAAGCGTTTGAGCACATCTTTGCAGAGGGGAGAAATCATGGAGGATCTCATTTGGCTGCTGTAAGCTGGAAATGCATTCAGTGCGGTGAGATGAAGAGTTCAGGGAGGGAAATCAACGTGTAAGAACATGTGGAGGGCTTGTTTCTGTTTTCCCCACCATAGGGACATGTGAGAAGTGATAGGACAAGAGGAAATGGCCTCAAGTTGTGCCAGGAGAGGTTCAGGTTGGATATTAGGAAAAATTTCTTCACTGAAAGGGTTATCAAGCATTGGAATGGGCTGCCCAGGGAAGTGGTTGAGGCACCATCCCTGGAGATACTCAAAAGACGAGTTGACACGGTGCTTGGGAATATGGTTTAGTGTTGTTTTGGTTTTTTGTTTGTTTGTTTGGTTGGTTTTTTTCTTTTGTCAGAGTAAGGTTGATGGTTGGACTAGACGATCTTAAAGGTCCCTTCCAACCTAGGCGATTCTGTGATTCTGAGAGGAAGCCTTCCAGAATTGCTTTTATTGGAACTTGATCGTTCCTTTGTACTTTCAATCTTGATTCCTGCCTGTAATGATACACACTACGGAAAGGTGCAGCTACAGGCACCTCTTCTCTAGTGTTGTATGTCCTTGTTTAATTTCCTCATCTGCCAAAGAGGGTCGCATTTTGCGATCTAAATACCTTGCTTCTCTAGAGTCAGAACAGAGTAGAGCTTTGCCAGCTTGCAGCAAGAAGACCTCACAGAGAGCCCAAGAGATTTTCCGGCACTAACTCAGGACACTGCAAGCGGAGAGGATCCCTGAGAACAAAGTTGGCTGAGCAAGGTCATCTGTGTTCTGCGTCTTGTGATTGCTCACTGTGATTTTCATAAAGTAAACCCATAGCTATGCAGGGGTGCAAATACAGCAGATGTACTTGAAAATGATAAATCAACTGCTAAGAGGCTGGGAAAAGAGAGGAAAGGACAGTATGGGCAGAGCTCAGTATGGGCCATGCTGCTTTGCTGTTCTAAAAAGCTAAAATAAAAGCTCCAGAGAGAAGACTATTTGTCCAAAGAAATAATAATCTGTCATTTTACCGTGATTCCTACAAGAGGAAACTAAATTACAGCAGGACTAGAAAAGCAAGATTTGTCCTATTTCCCCACACTGCAGTTCTCTTTCTACTTACATCCTCCTTGTTCTCCCTGGAACCAGGTTTCGTGTTCCCACACACAGGGCTTAGTCATTTAAAAGAAAATTAGATCAAACGGATTTTAATTTACAATCTGAGAAGTAAAATAATTAGAGAAAAAGCAAATTTATTAGAAAACAGGTTTCTCCTTTAAAATATTGCAGAAGTGAAGTACAAAGGTTAACATGGCAGATTGGTTTTCTGTATCTCAGAGGCAGCATAAGTACAACCTATGATGTAAATGTTACTATAGTAACTAGTGTTTTTATTTAAAAGCCCAGTAAATAGACATATCAAACCCATATAAATTGTCAAAATGTAAGTTAAACTGCAGAGCCTGCTAGTTGAAGGCACACTTTTTTTTTTGCCAAACTTACATTTTTGCTGCAATTTCCTTCCTGCAAATGCACTCAGTATTTTCTTCTTGCCAACTGCATTTTGGCACTCAGGAAACGGGCTTCTCTCTTGGTGACAGCGCTAATTACCTGGGACCTCTCACGCAGCCACGTGAAGGCTTAAAAAAGGAGGAAAATCCCTTCTGCTGAATTTTCTGTAGACCATTCCCTTCTGCTTCCCTCGAAAGCTTATTCCTAACAGCTAGAGCTACCTAACTATAAAAAGAATTAAGAATATGTTATGAAATATTACATATTCCTCCCTCCCATTCCACGGATTCAGCGGAACAGGAGGGAGGGGTGCCCATAGGACCCAAGTGTGTTCAGTGCCACTCTGCCTCCCTTCCTTCCTCCTGCTCCCCCTGAGCAGCCAGTGTGACTCCGTGCCCCTCCTGACCCTGTGCTGGCCACAGCCAGGGCTGCCATCAGAGCTGACCGTCCCCCGAGGTGTCACCTCTGCTGTCTCAAATTTGCATGGTAGGCTTTGATTATAGAGCAATTACAGATTTGCATAAACGAAGAGTCGGATCTTACGAACATCAAGGACGTGTCCTTTTTGTGCTTATCTTTCCCATTTTGAAAACTTCCCTGTGCTTCGTTGTTTGCCTAAAAGATGAATGAGTGCGTCCTTGCTGTTTGACCTGTTGGTATGACGTATTTTGTGTTGGACAGTGAGGCTTTTGTGACTAGACCATTGATGCATTTAAGTTTGATTGCCAGGAGGTGACCCGTGTTGTGCTGTATTTGACATAGTTTGTTTCCTAAAAGATCATGCTCAGAAGCGTTTGGGAACATCCCAAACTTGGCAGGTTCTTGCAAAGAGATTAGGATACAATTTTTACATCTGCCAGCTCTAAGTTCTCAGAGGGGTTTTGACACCCTTCAGGCTTTAAACAGGTGGGGTGTGTTCTGCAGGGTTCCTGTCTTCTAGGAAGGGTGGGATCTGGGGAAGGAGATGTGAAGAAGCCTCCTAGATAAGCTTTTAGAATAGTCACCAACAGGATCTGAGCCCCAAGGTAGGCTGAAGGCAAAGTCCTCACAAAGGACTGGAAAGATTGAGAGCCAAGAGAGAGGACCAAATGGGTGTGAAGCCTGTTTATAAATGGAAAGAACTGGCTTGAAGCTAAGGAAGGGGGCTCAAATTCATTGTAAGACTGTCACCCGGGGAGAGAGAGCAGTGAAAACCAGAAAACTGGAGAATCTGGATGCACCTCACCTGGCCAGGACAGGGAGGGAAAGGCTCTTACGCAGCTTGTGATGGGATGGAGGGAGAGTGAGATGCTTCTCTGCGTAGGAACGGAGCACTGTCCTGACTGGTTAGTGTCCTGCCTATGCCAAGAGAAAAATCATATGTACAGTGTCTGTAATCTGAGCTAGCCCAGAGAAAAATCAATGTTACTGTGCATCAGTGCATGGTGTTATGATGTAGATGTAGCTTTAGTCTTGCTTGCTGACAGTGGTCATCCTTCTCAAGCTGTGAGTTAAAGCTCTGTGTTGATATTGCTGAGGAGCTGAGATCAGGACTCACTGTGATGGGCAATGAACGAGTGTTTCCAAAGGAAATCACTTGCCCTGAGGAGATTACACTTTAACAGACAAGACAAGAATTGCCAGTATTACCAACGGGCTCAGACCAGTTCCGGTGACTCAGGATCAAACTAATCAAATCTACACAAACACGGGGCAAGTAGTGGTGGCCTTGGCTGACAAGTCCATACGGCCAGCAGGACACCATGCACATCTACAGTGTAGGTCCAGGACCACCACAGACCTGTTCTCCTGGGGATGCACTTGCAGAGCTGCAGTGACTTGCTCTCCAGGGCTTACAGGACCAGTTAGTGTGGCCAGAGCTGGCCTTTTGGGCTGTCCTGCCAGTGAGCAATCACAGCTACAAACTCAGTTTAAACCTTGTAAACGTGGCTGCCCTGGGAAAACCTGGGAAAGTAGAACATCAAATGCATCTCTGCACGTGTACAGATAGAGGAATGCATTCATAAGGGAGAAAAATATTTAGTTTTTTGGTTTTAATTGCTTTCCCAGTTATTTTTTTAAACGTATATATTGACTAAGTTGTCATTTCTCTGGATGGTGAGATACAACTCCCACAGGATGACGGGACCACTGGGTATTTAAGGTTAGAAAGGACCTCAGGAACTCTGCGAAACAACCTTCTGCTCAAGGAGAGCCAGCTGTGAGATGAGGCCAGGTGGCTCAGGCCTTTATCCATCTGATCTTGAAAACCTCCAAGGATGGAGAGAGCTCTTCCTGTTCCACTGCTTGACTGTCCTCAACGAGGGAAAAAGTTTTTATTTCTATCATTTCTGAACCCTCTCGTTTCACTTTATGCCTTTTGTCTCTTATCTTCTGACCATGCACCACGTTGAAGAGGCTGGTGTGTCTTTTTGATAACCTTCCCACAGGAATTTGTTCTCTACTTGCTAATTTGTGAACGTTTGGTGCTGATGCATCCAGAAGATGACATGGTTTTTCCTGCAAAAATGACTGCTGATCATAAGTATTTTTAGTATTTTGGTATCATTGGTATAGATGCTTCAGACAGACTTATTTGGTAAAATGAGGTGGTTAACAGAAGTGACACAGAAGCTTAAAAGCACAAGGAATCATAAAAATCTAGAAACCTGATGTGTCTATCGACTTGAATTATTAATGTGGGGAAAAAAAAGCCTGATGCAAAAGTGGGCAATTTGTCACATATGAATCAAACTTTTTACACTTCTCTCATGAATAATTTTCAAAGTCTCTATTATCCTCAGAGACTTATCAGCTTCGTGTAATTTCTCTCTGACTCACGAATTACTTCATCCTCTGCAACTATTTTCTTGCCTCAAAAAAACTCCATTTAAGATGGCAATAGCAGTTTATATCACAATCTACACATATTTAGGTCTCTCTCCATTTTTTCCTCTATGTATTAGGAATGGAATATTTGAATGTACACATTTCTGAGCATCTAGATACGCAGCTGAGCATAAATACATTAGCCTGGCAGTGATTCCTTCCCTTTGCTTCCGTGTGTTTCCATCAGGTCTTTAGCAACACGTCACTAGATTCGGTATGAATTGCCATGTCCATCGTGGGACACTGACCTCCTTCAGCCAGCGCAGGAATACCTGTGCGAGGGGAACTATAGTTAAAAGCCAAACAGTTCTAAATCAAAGCTTGGTTGAATATTAGCCTATTATTTCTTAAGCTTTTCATCTTTCTCTTGGTATCCTGTTGTTTCCTGCAGGCTTTTTAGGACAAGGAGCATCTTCTCATAGTGCATTGGTAGAATATCAGAAGCACAAAGTTCCTTGGAAGAAAGGTTTAAGGTTACTACAATTCTGCAGTAAGGCAGGTTTTTCATTAATATTAAATTTAAATCCAAAGACAGAACTTGTTAACTATTTGTCAGTAATTTCACCCAGATTTGTTTCTCACAGGAGAAGGATCTACTCCCTCTAAGGTGCTTGTCCAGTGTGTCAGAAAGAGAGATGAATTTTATTCTTTCATATAAAGACAAGGATTTGGAATCCCACTTCTCTTTTTCCCAGTGGGAATCTCACTAGCATGTAACTGGGGCGCTCTGTGATAACTGCTCTGGAGACACGATGGTTCAGCTGTTCCACTATTCACAGAGAAACTGGTCTTACCCTGCCATCATGTAAGAAAAGATATGAGTTTTACAGCTCTTTAAAAAAGAGAAGCTCTGTTCATACTTCACCTTCTTCAGAAGTTTCTTTTGATGATGGCATAAAATGTCTGTGAGTGAGTCAATGTTTTAAGATCCCTATTTTGCTGCCGGCACCTCTGCTGTTAACAGATGTGATTCATTCCCGTGCGCCTCCAAGGTGAATCACTGTCAATGAGGTTTAGACACCTAACGATGAATTATTCTGTCCTGGAAGGTAAACATGTGTGCTCCCAGAGCTGCAATTGTTTCTCTGGACCAAAGCAACACTTTAATTTTTTGTCCTGTAAAAAAATGAATCAACAAGGGCCTTCTGAATAAAAGAGAGGATTTGTCCTGCTCTAAATTAGACAGGTGGGTCTCTTGGATTATTTTTTTAAATTAATATAGTTACACCTGCATCAGTCTGGGGAGGAAACCTGAGCACGCAGCTGCCACGGGTTTCCAGTAAAGGAGGAACATACATGTAATTAACCAGTTCTATTTGATAATGGTATGTTCGACAGGTTTTAATATCCATTCAGTTGTCCTTTCTTCTCATTATAATTTGTTTTTTTGATTCTGTGACTAAAAGTTTAGTTTGTTAGTGTATTTGATGCCAATTTATTGTATCAGTCAAAGTATAGGACTGTAATATGTGTACAGCAGTGGGGAACACGAATCTTTCAGGGGAAAGAACATATATTTTCCCCCAGAACATGTTTAATCACCTCTGCTATTTTTAATTTGCAATGTGGATTGCAGAGAGCATTTCTGTGGGTGCACAAAAAGTAAAAGTTAATTTTGTTGGTGGTCTTAATACAGTAACAAGCTTTTGGTTGGCTGATGAAGCTTGGATGCTGGTAAAGAGGTGCAGAGAGATTAAGTGCAAAACATTCTTGCAGCAGCAAAAATGAATTATTGAACACTTCCCCTTGTGGAGGCAGAGCCCATCTTTGCATTAACTTTATAATGAAAACAGACAAACTTCTGGTCACTAAATGATTTAGAAAAAATTCTGATACATACATACAGGTGACTAGTTTTTATATAGAATAACAGTGTTTGATTTTTCTGCAGCAGTTCTGTAGTTAGTTTCTTTCACCTGTTTAAATATAAACTGGTTAACCTGGCATGGATCAAACTGGATGGATTAGAAGGGAAACAAACCCCAGAAAAATGCTGAAACCCATGCTAGAAACCCAGAAGGAACCCAGTTGTGCTCAGAAATGACAAATTTAACCTGGCAGAACTGAAGCTGAATTTCTAATCCTTTTTCTAGCTCTTTCAGATCCATAGTCACTCAGTTGCACCAAGCAGCTAAGGTTAGGATGCTTCAGATTCCTGCATCTTTATTCCGAACTGGAAACCTCAAAAAAGTTCTTCTGTTCAGACTTACTACATTGTCACTAACCTGTCACTGTTGGGGCAGGCGGCTGTAAGTGGTTTTCCTCACTACAGGAGGAAAAAAAACTTCGTGTTCTGGGGTGGTTTTTTTTGCTCTTGAACAGGAGGTTTGCAGATCTTTCTACAGACCTAGAAGAGGTTTCAATTCTACATGGCAGCAAGATTAGCATCTCAATAGATACCTATATAAATGTAAAGCTGTGCAGGAGACTATAGATGTATAGATTATAGACAGTTTTAAGAGGTCAGGGTACCATCATTATCTGTCAACACAGTGACTATATGACTGTCTCCAGCATGACTGGTGGAAGAAATTGGCTTAACGTTGCATTTTTAAAATAAATAAACAAGCAAGCCTTCAAGGCTAAATAACATTAAGTTCTTTAGTTGTGTCAATGGAACTTCATCTACAGTCACACGTTCCTTGCTCTCAGTGCATTGCAAAGCGAGTGCGTAGGTCACTGAAGTCTTCTCACGTGCTTTGCAACAACACTCGGGACTTGGTATTTTATGGCATTTTGTTGTTGTTCTTCAACGTGTAACTCTTTGAAAGGCTCCTGGACCTTTGTTATTTCTGTTATGCTTCAAGGGAGAAAATCTGAGGTGAAATGTGGAACAGAGACAAAAGGATTTAAGAAAGATGGCTTTAATAAACTCAATTACACTGAATATCAAATGGAAAGTAAATCTAAAGAGAAGAGTTGTCCAGAAGAGTTGGCATTTTCTTGGAAAAAAACATATTAAAGGCAGGAAAGCACCTGCTCCAATGTGAATTAAAGGTAGGAAAGTTAGGAGAGGAGCAAATAACATTCTCCTTGGTAATGTGAACCTTTAGTTGGAGTTGAAAGCCAGGTTAAGTTATTGAAGAGGACTTGTCAAAGAATAGCACAAGCGTTTAGGGGTATTTTCAGTAAGTCCCTAAATAATTGAAAAGTGCATGTTATATTAATTCTTTGGATAAAATGCTAGCAACAGTTGCAAACACTTTAGAGAACAAGATTAGAATTCAAAGCGACAAACTGCTGAAGTGGCCTGAAATAAATAGGCTGTAATTCAATCAAGACAAGCGCAAGGCACTTAACCCAGAAATAATCAAGTGCACAAACAAAAGGTCTGCAGGAAGAATCCGAGGGTCGGGAGATGCGTAAAGAGAGCCTGAGTCAATGCAGGCGCGCTGTCGGGAGGGGAAAAAGCAAACATTCTTATGGGATATGTCAACAGGGCTGTCTTGTGTGAAAAGTGAGATATCTCTTCCCCCTAAATAGCTCTGCCAAGACTTTGGTTGGAGTGCTTTGGGCATTGCTCTTCAGAAAAGAGACAGCAACAGGAATAAGTGCAAAGAGCTTGGTTATCCTTAGCAGGGCTCCAGAAAAGGAGATCTATAAAGGCTGAAAGAACTGGAACTTAGAATCATAGAATTGCACAGGTTGGAAGGGACCTTTAAAATCATCTAGTCCAACTTTGATAAAAAACATCACTAAACCATGTCTCTAAGCACTATGTCAACCTGTCTTTTAAATACCTCCAGGGACGGTGCCTCAACCACTGCCCTGGGCAGCCCATTCCAAGGCTTAATAACCCTTCCAGTGTAAAAATGTTTCCTAATATCCGATCTGAACCTCCCCTGGCACAACTTGAGGCCGTTTCCTTTTGTCCCTACACACAAACTGTGCGTAGTCAGATTTCCCAAACTGTCATATTAGAATAGAGAAATATTAAAAATAGAACTTAGAATTGGAGATGGTGGTTGTTTTAATAGGGAGCGAAATTGGCTGATGCTACTTTGAGGAAATGGATCATGAATTACAGAAAATAAAAGCCAATCAGTGGGTTTGTTTGCGCAGCCGTGGTGGAACTATTTACACAATATAGAAGATAGTATGATATCACATTCAAGTCTGTTGACTGAGAAGAGCTTGCAGTAGGTAAATAGTTTTCTTCATACCTTATGAAGCAGTGATACCCTTTTCGCATTTATTTTAAAATAATATTGCTGAAAAGAAAAAACATTGTAAAAAACCCTCAGTTGCACATAGCCGGGACCTAGCAGTCTCTGGTACCCTGGTTCTGAACCCTTCCTGCCTTCTCCAAGAAAACAGATGAGCCTAAGCAAGAATAAAGGTGCATCGTTTCTAGCGGGGCTCAGTCCTCTCTTTCAGTTCCTTGATATAATTTCTGTGTTTTTTTTTTAATTGGACATTCCTGTTAAATAAGTGAAATTGCTTTATATATGCATCAGCTCTTTTCTCAAAGAGCTCTTTATTCACAAGGACAAACACTACAAGAGGGTGAAAATGCGATTTACACCACTACTTGTGGAGTAAAGCGTGGCTTTTATCTGCTTGTCTTAAATTAAAAGAGAGCCAGCAGGTAATGGATACATAGATTATAGCAGAAGCAGGTCTTTAAGAGAGATTTGAATGAATGGATCTCATTAAGAGAAAATAACCCACAGGAGAGGATACCATGCAAGCCTTAAACAGCTGTGGAGGTGAGGAAGTGGTAAATAAAATGTAGCTGCATTTCAGGCTGCTGGGTGAGGAAAGGTATATTCAAACAGAGAGAAGGAGAGACAAATGGCTGTCAGGTAGTATAAGAATTTTTAAATCTGGGTATGTGGAAAGGGGAGTGGTGCCGAGTGGTTTCAGGTGAGAGTGAAATTGGTCATAACTCAAGCAACTCTCATTGGTAGCAAAGAAACGTGAGGGTAGAAAACTCTGTCGAGATTATTTTATTGAGTTTTCTTTTTATTAGAAGCACAAACCTCTATAATCATTCTTTTTTGTCATGTTATTCCCATTAGAAGATTGTTCCAGAAATGAGTCTTCTATTGGCCAAGACTCAGATTTTAATAACAGGCCTAAATGTTTCTGTGGCAGGTTTATAACCATCCGACTTACTGCCAGAATTGCCCTTTGCTTTAAATACTTCCCAATTCCTTCTCCTTCAGGTTTACTCCCCCGCTGCTCAACCTCCCCACACCCAATTTGTTTTAAAGTTTTGTATTGTAGAAATCAGGTATTATCACACCTTTATAAATTTTTTTTTAACTCTTATTGTACTACTACTTAACAAATTTGGTTAAAATACCAGTGCCTGGGTCATGCAATTTCATGTGATATTTTTTCATAACTCTTTTTTCATGTATTAAACTCTTTCAGTGTTCTCCCTGCTGTGGCTAGAGTAATCTTAGTTTCCTTGCCCCTTTGTTACACCTCCTGCTCCTAATGCTACGGTCAACATAGTTATCTTTATGGCAAACGGAGGAGATTCTGTATCTAGCGTTGGGTTAGAGCAAATCTGTAATCTCTACTTTTACTGTTTGTTTTAAGGGGGGTTATCACTAATCTGTAATTTAATCTCTGCTTTTGCCATTTGTTTTAGTATTTTTTCCAAGTCTCCTTTTTGTGCCATATCTTTAATGACACCCGGCACGGACTACAGTTGGAGACAAGGTGCTCTGGGTGCATATTCTTCTGTGAGCCTGATCCACGCTGGAAATCCGTGTATGCAACTGGGCCCACAGCTATCTGTTAGAAAAAAGAACAAACCTTGAAAAAAGGTGGCATTTTTAATCTTAGTAACTGGACTTCTGACTTCCACATGAAGGTAGCTTCTAAGCTACATATGGTATAGCTTTTTGGAGAAGTACAGATCGGTACAGTGTATTTGTTGTCCATTTTAGAACCTATTTGTATAGCCTGGGGATGTTTGCTTTTCCAACTTCAGACCTGGTCTTCACGAATTTAATACTTGAAACACTCATTTAGAAATTCAAGGTCAGGATTTACATTTATTTCACTGTGATTTTCTTTTTTAGGGCTGAGAATTTTTAAGTTAAACAAAATCTTCCTGAAAACAATCCATGTATATTTGGTATTAAAACATCATTAGCCATAGCAGAGTATCATAGTAAAGAAGAGATGAAAACAGTCTCTCTGCATCCAGATTGTTCACAAAATAATTGGAAGTAATTATCTGTGTTTCAATTGAATGGCTCATAACTGAGTTACAAACCTAGTGCTTTTTTATTTTTAATAAAAACACATTATCTTTGACAATTTTATGATGCAGAAATGAGTTCCAGTTAGAAATCTGGGCATTTTGAGGAAATGGCTCCAATGTTTAATATCATAATTCTAAAAAGAAAATAAACTCTGTAGATTTTTTTTCTTTTCTCTGATACTAATATTAGCATTTTCACAACTTTAAAGAATGGGATTTTCAGAACTGAATTTTATAATCATTTTCTAGTACGTAATTCAACAAATTACCACAACCAAATTGCACAGCACTGCTTAATGGGCCTTTTAAAAGAAATATAGCTGAATCAGTTTTTTTAAAACACTAATCTTTGTCCTTCTACTGACAAGTAGGCATGGTTGTGTTATGATTAGTAATTCACAATGTTTATGTTTATGGTTTTGTAACAATTCAGAGATCCTTGGGAAATACAATGAATAGGCTTAATAGCCAGAAAGCATTCCCTATACTTCTGGTTTGTGACACCTTTTACTTTAACAATTAGCTATTTTGTACGGCTTCCACTGTTAAAACCACTAACTGGAATGTTTAGACTGAATGTTAATTAAATTCTTAACAAATGCTTGTGTGGATCCAGACAGCTCCGATTGTTCCCTCAAGGTTCTCTATTTAGGTAAAACAGTCCCACTCTGCATTAAAAAAAAAAAAAGAAAGAAGGTAAGAACTGTCATTAAATTTCTTTCTATTATAATCATAACGTGTTAGGCTATTAGAAGAGGAAAACTTTGATTATTCTCGGTCAGTTCTGCCTGGACTCACCCTGGACAAACACCCTCAAGGCCCACCATGCCCGGCAGCCGAGTCAGGACGGTCGGGCAGGGAAGCCCAAGGTTTAACGCGCAGGGATGTGTGGAAACTTTTCCGTAAAAGCACTTTTATTCGTATACACTTTACAGAAGAGAGAAGCGATGCCGTGTGACTCAACTTAGTTCTCGGGGCGAAGTGCTGACAGCTAAACCCCCGGGCACCCGTGCTGGCGGGATGTGAGGAGCTGAACACGCGTCCCACCTCACCGGCTGCCACCTTTTTGAAGGCTTAAACTTTTATTTTCTTTAGCGACGTCCTATTTGTAGGAAATTAAATTAAAATACGCGGGGGGGGGGAAAACGCCACCCTGCGCTCTGAGGGGGCTCGCGCCGCGCCCAGAAAGGGCTACCGCACCCCACACCCCCCCGCCATCTTGTGCGTGAGGGGAACCCCGAGGTGGGGAACGGTGAGGGGGAAGCGGCCCCTCCCCGCCGCCGGCCGGCGCTGAGGGGGGACGGGCAGGGCGGGCCGCGCCGCCCCGGCCAGCGGGAGGACGAGGCGGGGCCGCTCGGGCTGCTGAGGGGAGCGGGCGGCGGAGGAGGGAACCCTCCTCCTCCTCCTCCTCTTCCTCGCCGGCCGGGCCGTTGTAGCCGGCGAAGGCGCCCGGCAGAGCAGGGAGACATGCCCGCTGCGGCGTGACTTCGGCTGCCGGTGAAGGCTCCGGGAATGAAGCGGAGTAGGTGGGTGAATTTACTTTTTTCGCTTGTTTCTCTAATTTGCGGCTTTCTCCGAGTGACAGCCGTGGGGCTGGGGGTCCTGCCCGCTTCCCTCCCTCCCGGCTTGACGGGACCCTTCCTTTCACCCGTGGGGGTCGGCTCCCTCCATCCTGGAAGTGGGGAAGAAGGGGCACCTTGAGGTAAAAACCAGCTGTTTTTTGCTGAAATCCACCTTGAAAGCGGAACGGAGCCGGTGGCTGAGCGTGGTCTGTCCCCACACAGATCAGCTCTCCAAGGGACAACTTTGGAGGTTGGCGTGATGTACCCAAATCAAACCTTTCTTTTTTTTTTTTTCTCTTGAGGCTTAGCGTCTGAAGCAAAACAAAAAAAGAGATCTCCTCGAATGTGGGTTGTGAGTCACTGATGCTGCAGAAGCCATTATAGTCCGTTCTGATAGAAGAGCACTTTGGAAATTTGATGTTAATTACTGACACAGCATTTATAAATAGAGTGTATAATGAAAACACTCAGAGCCCCTTAACTACCAAGTGTGGCTATGATACGGAGGAGCTTTAAGTGCCAGGTAACTGCAGGAGCTCTGATTATAATTGCTTGTAAGGAAAAAACAATAGGTGGTTATCAGTGAAAAACACTGAGAGAAGAGTGTGTATTAAAAATGCTTTTCTTTATTGCTGACTTAAGATTGGGAATATTTATGATTCTTAAATCTCTCAAATAGTGCGTCGTGAGGGTGCATGAACTTCAGTGCTGTGGTGTTGGAGATGCAGGAGCAGATGCGACCACTGGATCCCTGCCTTCCCCCGGTGAACCTGTGGATGTTTGTGAAATGAGGGGATAGTTTCACTATGATCAAGAAGATTTGTACGTTCTGTGGAAGTTTTGAGATGTTTTGCTGTTGAGTTTCAGCAGAGAGGCTCCCTCCGCAGACTTGGAGCCTGGTTTTGTAGCTGTGCTACAAGCGGAGCTTTGCTGCTGGTTTTACTGCACTTAGTGTGTGTGGGCACATACAACTTGGGTTGCCTTGGTTAAAGCTTTAGTATTAGGAAGCAAAATTATTCAATGCAAGCCATATTCATTGCTATTTTGTATGTTCCATTTACTCTGAGCTCTTTATTAATCATAGGATGGTTCAGGTTGGAAGGAACCTAAAAGATCATCAAGTTCCAACCCCCTGCCCTGGGCAGGGACGCCTCCCACTGGACCAGGTTGCTCAAAGCCCCATCCAGCCTGTTTAATAATGTTTACTAATATACTAAATGACAAACAAATGCAATGAAATTCCATGTCCAGGAGGGCTAACCAAGAACGACTGGTCTTGCCAAAACCAACAGGACTGGAAAGCCCTCGGCACCCTTAAAGAGCAGGCCAGAAGGCACTGTGCGTAGGCATTATTACTAAAATATTTTTATGCTTTATAGAGCTCTTTTAAATATTTAAAAACAGCTGTAGCAGAGTGCTTGCAGAAGTCAGGGACAGTTTGTGTGCTTGCAGTATAATGTTTCTGTTTCCTATTAACTAGCAGCTGTTGTTTTTTTGGGAGGAAAATTAAAAAAAGAGCTCCAGACCCTGTATGTGTGTGTACATTACTTGAGGAAAAATAAGAGATCCTGGCAGCTGAGTTTCTATAAATATCTGTAGGCTTTGAAATTGCTCATTGGAAACCAGTAATATGTAAAGCTCTCATCTTGCAACATTTGCTCATCTAGTCTCTTTCTCCCTGTAAAAGTCGGTGAGAATTTTGCAGCTGAGTTTAGTGGTGTTTAGGGTTGTGCTACTACGCTGCGCCCAGGACGGGTCGCGGAGACTTGGCACTCTTAGTCACCAGTGCCACCCTCTGTTCACTGGTGTTCAAACTGGACAGGTAGACCTGCCTCATACTGCAGTCCTCTTTTCAGTCCTCTTTTTGCAGTTCAGAAAGGAGACGTGCAGAAATGTAAGTTGTCAAAGACAAGAAACTGGGGTAAAAAGCAACAAAAAAAAAAAAAAGGCAGCTCCAGAAGGAAAAGGAAAACTTTGAGCACATTTTCTGTGCCCAGTGAGCAGGTGTTTGGATCACCAGTCGTGCTTGTTCCAGGCTGCGCTGAAAACGTTTCCCATGCTGATGTGCCAATGGATGGTATGATTTCTCAGCTGGCCCGTAAAGAAAAATGATCTTACTTTCATTCTTGTCCTTCTTGCTTGTCTTATCTGCTGTATTTTGTTTTTAATCAGATGTTTTTGTCGAGGCAGGGATTCTAGTTGCTGAAGTTTTTTGTACAGTGATTAGCATGGAGGGGAACATACTATTTACAAATGGAATTGGAAAATTTATTGTACACAGCAGGAGCAAAGCTGGTGGTTTCAGAATGCAGTATCTTAAGATAGATGTGTTAAAATGGGCCCTGATTCCTTCCATTTGTATAGATACCTCCCAGCCATGCATAAAGCCATGTTTCCGGGCTGTGAAACTTACTCTTTCTGGAATGGAGCTATAGTTAGAAGTTTTAATAATTCTCCTTTATCTAACTTCCCATTCCCTGTAACTGTTCCTGTAAAACTCGTATTCTTTCTTACAATGAAGTTAGGAGTTCTGATAAGTTTAATATTCTCACTAGAAAAGATACTGGGTAGTTGTGTCGGTCCAGTAGCACATTCACCTTGTCCTGGGAGTTCTCTGTAGATATCTCTTTTTACCCAATTCCTGTATAAAGTTTACACAAGCAACACTGACCTTTGAACAGGAGAGGAGCGAATGCTGGTGACATGTAGCTCACAATGCTTTTTGATCGTCTACAGCACTGTTTTTTGTTCATGAATGTTGTTGGAACCAGGATTGAAAAATAACACCTTTGTGAAAATCAGCTGAGATGGATGCAATAGAAGTAGGAGGAGAAGATATCTTGAGCTGGTCTGAACTGTATTTTTGCTTTCTGGTCCTAATATTGTTAATTATGATTCAATTAATGCTGATATCAGAATCTCTGTGATTGCTCTATTATGGCAGCAGGAAGTGAAAAATGCCTTTATCTTCAATAGACTACGTAATTATAACTTCTTTGAGGTGTGTGTTCTGGGGATCTGTGACTGCTTTCTTTTCAGGCTACAGTAGGTATTGCAGGGTGAAACTAACAGCAGTTGCTATTAACACAATTAACCATTTGCTGTCTTTCTCCCAGGAACAAACGAGGGGTGGTGTCTCATCTTCTGCTTTGACCATACAATGAAATATGTGTAATTACCGAAATAGTGGTTCTTTCCTTCAAACATATAGAAACTATAGGGCTCAGATAGCTGGGTAACACCCTTTGCTTCTTGCAGTGCCTGTGATGGGAGAGCAAGTGATGGACTTTATGGCTTGTTTAGAGCTCTTGATGGTGGATATTTTTCACTTGTTTTGAAAGTTAGAGCTTTAAAGCATTTGCTGTAACATCCATGACATATTGATGACTTTATAAGCCTTTGAAATACATGTCTGATTGTCTTGTACAACATATGGAAGTGATCTCTGCCACTTTCTTGCTGAGCTATGAACAGCACATTTTTGTTGCACCTGTAAGAGAGGAACATGGACTGGTTTTCGTACATTTAATAGTATGAAAAGTGTATGCTTATGTCAAGTACTTTATTTTAAAAGGTTTCTTTTTCTTCAGTTAGAAAGTTGGGAAAAAAAATACATAACTTTGATCATAGGCTTTTGGAAATAATCCTGGACTGTCTCTTTGTGAAATGACAGACTTAATAGAAGGTTGTAGCAAGATAATTCTTCTGGCCTTCGTGGCTCACCTATTAGGAAATAGGCTAATGGAAGAGGTACAGGTAAGGTTGGCCTCCTAAAAGCTATGCTGAGAGGCAAATTTTCCTCTGAAATAGGGGTTATGAAGCACTGCTTTTGAAATTTTGAGCTTTCCTCTTTAATTGCTCAAAATGTAGCTTAAAATGTACTCTGATTATAACCTGGGTGAATGGGGAGAAGAGTGGATGGGACTGACTCATCTTGCAGACTGAAATGAAGATGGTCTGTGCTGAAGAAATGGCTTGGTTCTGGTTCCAGCCGCAGCTAAATTTGCAAGTGCTGTCCTTGTGGGTGAGCGTGCAGGGGGACAAGAATACTGAAATATTTTACCTTCACTGGTGAATTGTCTGCTGCTTCAGGTGGACAGCTGTGGCTACTGAATCACCTCAGTGTCAGGGTCACTGGGTGATCTTATCAAGGTCTCTGTTGAGGGTGAAAGAGAGAGGAGGGATAGCTCTGACCAGAGGGTGGCTTTCCTTATTGTAACCAAATCTTTTCGTTTCTTTAGCAGCTGCAGGTTCCTCTGTGGGGCTGACCCTCCGCTCTGCGCTGCCTTGTTGAGGCGCTGCCCTGAGTGAGACAACAGGGATGTACTCACACTGGGCGCTGAGAAGGGGTAAAAATCGCCCTTTTTCTCTCCTTCTGGTCTTCTGCGTCCACACACGCCTTCCTTCCAACTGTGTAGCTGGTACAGAGACTCTCCCACCGCCGTAATCTGTATGTATCGTTAAGTATCTCTCTCTATATATATAGTACAGTACATGCACCCCCAAACTGAAAGGCCAGTTTATTACATAGCGTTGGTGCCAGTTCTTTTGGCAACATGGATGTTCTCAAGGAAATAGTTCTCAGAAAAATTGAAGAATACTTAGGAGGGACTCCCTAAATCTTACTTCTTGCCCCAGCATTCTCTGTCTGACTTGAGCTGTACATTTTACTAATCGCTCAGTTCTGGTTAAATACAATGGCAACCAAACTCTTTATGTTTTACTCTGATGTCCTCACTGAGCTTTTTTTTAAAGTATAAAAATACTTATATTTGGGTTTTAACAGAATTTATGTAACTGTGGGATGAAAATAAAAAAGAACAAAGTACCTGAAATGAAAGAACAGTATTGAAATATTACTGTTAAGTTTAATGAAGTCTTCACCACTGAAATGGGTGAAAATTGAGTATCTCTTGGACATTTTGATTGTTTGGATTTGTAGTGCCTTTCATGTGACCAAACCCAGAATGTGAACAATGATCAGCAAAAGTCTGGAGAAATGAGATACTATGTAGCTCTAGTGATGAAAGAAGAGATATTTAATTGATGTTCTAAGCAATACTTTTTTTCCTCAAATGACATTCTGATTTTGTTCTTCCTTTCTGCTTTCAAAGGTGTGAGTATCAAATTAACTGAAGTCCACCGAGATGAAACCCTAATGAAATAGTAGACTGAAGATTATCAACTCTCAGTTAATTTTCTATATGGTTTTCAGATCAGTTCTACAAAGCAAGATGTATTGGCAAATCATTCTGACCATATTTGTGCTATTGGGTAAGTTACTAAAAAAAATAAGTCTGTCAGAAATTATGTAGAATGAAGAGTAATCACCATTTCTGTTTTACAGTGATGTTTTCAAGTCATGCTACTGCATTAGTATCTTATCACAACATGCAGCTAGAATATACAAAGGACCTGGTGTCATGGTCAAGACCAGGTTGGAGGGGGCTTTGAGCAACCTGGTCAAGTGGGAGGTGTCCCTGCCCAGGGCAGGTGGGCAGGAACTCGATGATGTTTAAGGTCCCTTCTAACCTGAACCGTTCTATGATTCTATAATTGAAATATTGGCACTCTCAGGGTTGTGTTTATGTATCTTATCCCAAAAAGCAGCGCAACTGACTTTTAAGATCAGGAAGTGTCAGGGGAAAGTATGTGGTGGGTCAACACGCATTCAAATAAATGTCCTAGTCAAAATTTGGTACGGTAGAAGTTCATGGGCAATTTGGTTTTTTACCCTAATAGGTCCAAAAGCAGAAGGGAAAATCCCAGTTCCATCAGATCTGCAAAGTTTCGGTTTAGTTCAGTGTAGCCAGGGTGTCACTTTGAGTCTGAGCTCTGCTTTTTTAGGTAGCTGACATTCCTGCTTTCATATGCACAGTGCTGATAAAGGGTGCTCAATTAACTGCAAATGTTGGATATAATAAACTGGTTTTCTAATTGGGAAATTCTAATTGTCTGTGACAGTGTTGGTGTATGCTGTTCAGGGACAGCTGGTATTTGCCTTTCATTTTTTTGATTAAAATAAGAAGTATTTAAAGGCTTTTGGTGATGATGCTTAGGGAGAAAGCAGATGCTGTAATCCAATGAAGTTAGTTTCAAAAATTATATCATCTTGTATTTTCACAAAAGATGACTCAATCATTAGATTTCTATCTTTTCTATATAAATATACATCTTTAGTTATATATATATCTTTTCTGTATACACATAGATCTTTCTTTATCTTTTCTATTATGTACCTTTATCCACTCAGTATCAACTGTTGCGTTGTTGACATTCTTTTAAATACCTTACATAATCTAAACATACTGTGTACCTTTTAATTAGAAAACGTGGATGCCTCGGGGAGTTTTCATTACGCTTCAGAGCAGTTTGTCACCATCTGATGGCCTGTAATGACTGAAAATAGCTATGGCCATCTCTCTCTGATTCTGAATAAGCAAATAGCCACGGCAGGTATCTTTGTAGCCCCATTAACCCAGACATGAAATAAGCTGCTGATGGAAAACATCTGTAATGCATGCTGCAGTTTATTAATGAGCTGTAGCAATCCTATGCTAAACATTCTGTATTGTAAAGTATTACTTTCTTTTAAACACTTCTGCAGAAGCGGTAAGCAGCTGCACACATTTTGACTTTATAGGATTTAATTACTCCTGTGAGACTGTCTGGTGCGATATGCGAGGGAGGAGTCTGTTTTTCAGAGAAAGAGATGACTGGCAGGAATCTCTTCCCACCCTGCGGTTGCCTCTGTGAATTGAGCAGGATGTTAGTTACCTGTCCTGCTTCATAGGCAGCCATGGTACTTATTCATTTGTTCTTTTTTAATCATGTATTATGAACTAATAGTCTGTTCGGTCAACTGAATCCTCCTCGTGAGGGCAGGAGGTCTAATGAAGCTGATAGTTAGAGCGGCACAAACTCTGTGAAATGAGAGAGGAAAGAGCAGAATCTGTCAGGAGTCCCCAGTACAAAATCTGTGTAACGAGAAAACGAAGCACTGTAACACACTGCATAGTAAAACAGCGGCTGCTTTTAAGGTAGCATGCACCTACTTGTCTTAAAAGCTTTCATTTTGTGTTTTTATATGATTTAGCTTATGCTTACGTGCTATTAATCAAACATTGCTAGAGAAATTCTGTTTCTCTAATTTTGGCTATTGCAAGGCATAGAGCATGAATTAATTTCTATCTAATGAACTGCTTAAAATATTTATGCCCTTACTGAGCAAAAAGCTGAATGCAGAGTGTGCAAATGACCCACATGCCTTTCTGTAACTAGAGCTTTAATCTTTGAAATTCATGCAGTGTTTTACAGTAAGCTGTTTCCCAAACTGAAATGCTCATCCTTCTCAAAAATCATTGTTAGCGTAATTCAAGCTATGACTTACCAACAAGAGCTAAAAATGTGGCCAGAGTGATTTTATTTTGAAGAATCTGTCTGATGGAAAAAATTATTCTTTTCCTACATCTCATTTCCCAGATAATGCCCTGGGGCTGCGTAGTTACATCCAGTCATGTATTCTTGTAATACTATTATTTGGTATTTAACAGTTACAATGTGACTGTGTTATATTTACAGTGGGATTATTTTTTCTACAGTAATGGAGCCATGTTATAAGAGCTGGATGGGAAATGTCCCAGCACTGCAGGAGGAGATGAGGCTCATGCCTGTATAGCGCGTGGACTTAGATTTAGGATTCACTGTGTTTTGAATTAATATAAGCCTATTTACCCCCAAGAGATGCTTCCTTTACAGTCTTGGTCTTGACCTATTTCAAGAGGTTGAGAAAACAGAGTTGGGTGTAGTGGCTCAGGGTGAGAAGGCTGGCACCTGTCAGTTGTGACACCAGTTCAGAGGGCACCTTGTTAGTAATTTTGTCTGCAACTCAGAGGAGAATAGTCCCTGGAAATAGTCTGACTTTTCAGTAATGAATGTGTTTCTGTATAACATCAGCCACTTCCTTTCCATTGTCAAGTAATATGAACATTTGGGTTTTTTTTTCAGATATCTTTGCCTTTATATTTGCAGACTTCCTTCAAACGGCAGTTGCCCATTGTATGGTCCATCAAATTCCTCCCAGGAACTTTACATTACCCTGCATGCTGCTAAATGAGACATTTTTGAATCCTTTCTCTGCTGAAGTGGTAGAGAGCTGGTCTGGTTTGAGGAGAGAACGTGGAACATCTGAAACCAAGCCTCCCTTGCTAATGAATGAAGAAAGTTTCCTGTGTTGCCTTTGGAGTGATAACAAGATTGAGTGTTCTTTGTACAGAGCAAGCATGCGAGCAAGGAAGTTTATTCCTTCAGAGATAAATATTTTTGCCTCTCAGGAAATAGGTATGTTTTCCATTTGAGGGCATAAAATGTTACTTCTTAGAAAAAATGGTTGGGCTTTTTGTTTTTTGGAGGGTTGGGTGGGTGGGTTGTATTAATGGGTATTCATTTTTATCTAGAGCAGACAACATAGTATGGTGAAATCCTTTATCACAGAAGTCCGTAGTGGAAGCTGAAGGAAATTGTATAGCAAAGTTTCAAAGGGGGGAAAAAAATAGTTGGCTGTCTTCTTTGGGGAATTCTGAATAAAATATGCATCACTGCAAACGAGGACGTAGGCCCAGATCTTCAAAGGTGTTTAGACACTATGAGAAGTATTTTAAATATTTTTGTGGATATGGGCTTTAAACTCCTTCAGAAGGCAGGGGAGATCTTTTCTGCCTGGATTTTGATGCCTTAATAAATATCTGTACATGGATTAGAGTTGAACTGGTTTTTCCTAGACTGTTTTTCTCTTCCTTTAAGCCAGTCTATGAGCAGCGTACCGGCCTGTTGGCATACTGCTATCAGCAGCAGGAATCTCACTGACCTCAGTAGAGTAGAATTTCATTTTACAAGAACTGTCCAAGGGAACAAATAAATCTCCATTAAAGATGGCCACGCTAATTTTTTTGCTGTTGTGTATGCAGTACAGCTGCATGTGTGTGCACAACGTCACAGTGCACAGCCACATAGAGCCTCTACCAGTTAACAGTAGCAAAACCTTCCACCGCCAGCAGCAGCTTAATTTCTTTCTTCCCCTTGTGGCCTTATACGTAAAGCCACGTAAAATAAAATATACTCCTTCTCTAATAATGAGATTGCAGCAGTATCACACTGGTTGTTAGCCTTTTAAGTGTTAAAGGACATATACTGGTGCCCAATTCAGCAAGAATTATTCACAAATATTTGCACACTTGTGGTCCGGCTTCACTTTCATGAGTGTCTGTTGCTTGTACTCTCTTTGTGAGTGAGTTTTATCCTGGCTCTTGAGTTGGTTTTGATTTGGAGGTTTTTTGTTTGTTTGTTTTTGTTTTTGTTTTAATATAGTTCAGAAATGTTTAATCCCTTTCTTTTGTTCAGATTCAAATTGGAACATTGAATGTTGGATTAAAGGCAAACTGGACCTGTTGGTTTGTAGCCTGCGGTTTTTGAAGTTGTACTTGAGAGCCGACTTGAAGGTTAATCTTTTCTATGCTGCGTAAGTACACACTCAATTTCTCTCAAGCTGCCTCTCAGGCTTGTAGCGCAGCGGTAGCGTTAGCTTTGCAAGCAGATGGTATTTTATGTACCTTTGTCTTATCTAAAAGTAATCTTTGGAAATACGGAAAGTTTATCTTTCTGTCTTTGAATGAGAAATGGCTGGAATGGAGGGTGCCCCTCCTCTGTCTTTCCAATGTTTCTTAAAATGCCTTCATGAAACCAGTGTTGACTTGCTAAAATACCTTTGCTGTTAAAATTGTTTAATTTTAAAGCTATGACCTTGACTCTGTCTCTTCTGTGCTTTTGACCAAATTTCCTTAGGAAACAGGCTAAACATAAAACAGTTGAACTAGCTGAATTTACAGGTGATGACTTATACTTAAAAGACCAGATATCACTGGCCACAAATTATCCCTGTAGTCAGGGTAGAAAGCGAGTGTATTAACTAGTAGTAAATATGGTTGTTTAGTTGACATAATACTTTAAATGTCAGTGATAGAAGGAAGACTAGGGAAAATGTGTGCCCTCTCCAGAAGGAAAGGGGAGACCTGGTCACCTGGGATATGGAGAAGGCTGAGGTACTCGACAACTTTTTTGCCTCAGTCTTCACTGGCAAGTACTCTAACCATGCTGTCCCAGTTGCAGAAGGCAAAGGCAGGGACTGGGAGAATGAGATACCTTCTGCCTCCAGCTCTGGGGCCACCAACATCAGAAGGACATGGACCTGTTGGAGCTGGGGCAGAGGAGGCCATGGAGATGCTGGGAGGGCTGGAGCCCCTCTGCTGCGAGGGGAGGCTGAGAGAGTTGGGGGCATTCAGCCTGGAGAAGAGAAGGCTCCGGGGAGACCTTCCCGTCCCTCAAGGGGCTCCAGGAAAGCTGGGGAGGGACTCTGGATCAGGGAGGGGAGCCACAGGAGGAGGGGGAAGGGT
>JAOXNO010000004.1:32835472-32846727 GCA_028565335.1 Limnodromus scolopaceus
CCCTGGAGGGGTTCAAGGCCAGGTTGGAGGGGGCTTGGAGCAACCTGGTGTGGTGGGAGGTGTCTCTGCCCAGGGCATGGGGTGGAACTGGATGATCTTTAACGTCCCTTCCAACTCTAACCATTCTATGATTAAAGCTGAAATCAGATTTTGAGTGGGTTCCCATTTCCAGTGTTCCTCATTACTTTAATTTCTGAAATACCATTATATATGTGTTTGTGGAAGAATTAGATCTGACTTTGTCTCTGTTCCATCCAGTCTCAAATGCAATAGGAAAAACTTTGCCAGTAATCCTAGTGCAGTAATCTCTGTATTGAATTTTTTTTTTGGTACGCCTAACATCCATGGAACAACAGATTTGAGTCCCAGCTGGGATGAAGAGGTTCTTTGTATTATGAAGGGAATTCAGTAAGTGTCATGCGGGCCCTATGGCCTCACTAGAATCCTTGTGGCATTTCTGTATTCAATTACTTTTTTCTGCAAAGGCGAGATGCAGTGCAGTCCCTGACGTTGGAAAACTTGTTTCACTTCCCAGACTTCATATTAATCATTTTTCTTTTCAGGTCCCTGTGTTCTGGGGGAACAGCTAGCAAGGCATTTCAAATTTTGGTGAGGTGACAGCTTTCCTGGTTGGCTTGCTGATACCTTAACATTTTATTCACATGAGCCAAAATACCTTGAAAACATTCCCAGTTTTAAAAATATGCATTCCTGGCATGTGTTACTCCCAGGGAGTCTGGAGACGAAGCCAGAGTTCTCACATATAGGACAGGCAATGTACAAAAATAATGACCTAGAAGAATCTACAACAAAAAAGCCTGGGTCCTCAACAGCTTTGAATTTTTTCAGCATTAAAGAAGTATCCTCTTATTTTACACATCCACAGTTTTCCTGCTTGTAAATGATATCAAGTTACTTTGAATAGAAAATGTTTTGTTCTTTCCAAAACAGTGCTATGACAGGGTTCTCTAAGAGGCTCGAGCAAGGGCAATGATGGAGCTTTTACCTTCCCTACCAGCCCTACGTCTTTGGGAGGAGAAGGAGTATTCTGAAACTTAATTACACAAATTAGGTTAATTGTCTACCAAAAGTGAATGATCTTTCCAGTTGTATGTATTCTAGGAATGCTGTATACCCTCATGGTTAATTACATTAACTGAAATCACTTAGCCTTAGGGATCCTGTTGTAGTGACACAGATGAATGCTCCCAGTTTAATTTTGAGCACTGATTATGATTTGCCCTTTCAGCAGATGGTGATGTATAGGCTGTACTCATATTTCTGACCTATTTGAAGCACCTGTGAGGCTCTCCTTTAGTTCTGGGCTAAGGCTGCCTTGTTTTTAAGGATAAATCATGCAGTTTGCCTCAAGACTGGTGGCTCGGTTGAGTGCATCAGTTATGCATTGAGCCTTCTTCAGCTGGAGACCGTTAACCTTTCATTGGAGACTTACCCTCTCCTGAGCTGGGCAGCCATCAGATGGTCTGCAGTTTAATGGGGCAACTTATTCAAATAAGCATTGTCCTACAGCTGCTATATATCAAATACATTGAGATATAATTATTGAAAATCCTTAGAACCCCAGAGAGCTTTGCTCCGTCAGTTCCTAATGAAGGTAGTGCTTGCACAAACACAATATAAAGAAATACCACAACCAGAGTTACAATGGTGACCTTATTTCTGACATGCCTCATAGCTACCTAAATGTTATGTTGTATCTTTCCTGAAGTTAATGTATTTCTTCCTAAAACAACTTTGACATTTTGTTTTGGGTTAGGTGTTCCAATTGCAAGAAATTGATTGAAATTCAGTAAAGACATTCTACAGTGTCTAATTTAAAGTCTCAGAGTTCACACACAGGTTAATTTACCATGAGTAACAGCACTGAAGTATGGTTGAATTGTGCACCAAAATACAAAACATTTAGGAGGCGTTAACTTAAGGTGTTGACTAGAAGAACTATCTGTGCACAACTGAGAAGTGCAGTGTTTGGAGTGGAATAGAAAAGCAAGCCTTGGACGCATGCCCCTGTTGCAATGTTAATTACTTCTGTGGTTTAGGGCATGCAGTATTTATTTTTTTTTCTCCTCTTCTGCAGTGTCTTATGCTTTAGTCCCATGTTTCCAGCTTGAAGTCCCATTGCCTTTGCACATTGTCCCACCCTTCTCTGCCAGCCTATAAAACTGAAGTCCAGTTTTCTTCAAAAAAACTTCACTAGTTTTCTGTTGAATATCAGAGGTGGGCTCCAGTAATCTGCTCCCAGAACTTCATCTGCTTTGTACCGATCTGGTCTTTGCCTTCCTTTCTCTGCCAAGACAAATCTCTCCCATTCCAGGAGCCAGCACTATAAAACCAAACGAGGACATAGTATATATTTTATAAGCCCTCTTTCTTTCCTTCCCCCCACCACAGTTTGGATCTGGCTTAGATCTGATCACTGTTGCCTGATGTAAAGTGCTTGTTGAACCAGGATTTATAGCTTCTCTCAGCGTGCTGCAGTTCTGATGGAAAACTCCACTTTTTAATAGCCCCTTGCTTTGTTTTAAGTTTACCCAAAATTTCTCTCTCATTCTGCTGAACGAAGGCACTGACCTCTCTTGGAACTTGTGAGGGATTTATATGCATAAGCTCCTGTGAAGTCAGTATCTCCAGTTCAGGAACTGGTTATTCTGTGACTGGATCCATGTGCAGCCAAACTGAAGAAGACAGGCTGCTCGTGTAATCCCAGGCTGCCGTATTCTCCAAAATACTTTGGCTTTCTGTTGTTTTTCTTGTAATCAGGTCTCATACCTTTAGCCCAGGCTTGGCAATTTGGAATAAGTTCAGGTGGGGCCCCCTCATGATCGTGTCCTCCATCGATGTATTCTGTTATCCCAGATTCAGTCCCATGCCTGTTTACTCCCAAATAAGTGGCCTTTGAAACACAATACTGGCACAACACAACATGGGGAAGAGCTCTCTAGCATCTTTTCCCCCTGTACACGTGTCTCTTCTGGGTGCAAATAATCTTAGTTTGATGGTTAAAAATGGAAAAAGTTACCAGGAATGATTAGGAGAAAGATGGAGCGGGGTGGTTACAGCTTTCCAGATAGATCAGATTAAAGACATGGTTTGATGAAAAGACTACATTCTTATGGGGTTTTGGAGGCTAATAAAATCTGTGAGCATCAATAGAAGGCCGAAAAACTTAAAAGAAAATTCAACAAAGTCTTTGAAAGGAAATTCAAGAAAAGGAGGGGAGCCACAACTACAAAAACAAATATATTCCAAGTAATTTAAAAGCTGTATCCTGTGTGCTGATGCCAGATACCATTAGCATAAGGTTCCATAATTCTCGTGTCCTGAAGTCTGTGCGTCCTGGTAAAAATTATTTTAGGAATGTCAGTATTGCCTGACTGTAGCACTCATAAATGTAAACTATATATTCCTATGTAACTGCATAGCTTATGGGGTCATTATTGCTGAGTACAGGTGCTGTGAGGGCATGGTATTGAAAATCCTTGCGTTACTAGCTTCTAAGTGTATCCTAAAAACAGGGTGGATGCATAATAAGTGTATGTTGATGAGGGGGGCCCCGTTTAGGGAGATCCATGTGTGTGTACATAGTGGGTTCCCTGGCAGTCCCAGAGAGCGTGATTTGCACACGCTCTTCCCTATAATTCATCAGCCCTTTGTTTGCTCCCGACCACTCCTCAGGTTTCGACCTTTTCCTTTTTAAATTGGGCAGATTATGGTAACAGGGTCAGTGAATCATTCCCCTGTGCTCTGCAGTTGGTTAAATGTGCTAGTTACCAAATTGACTAAAAACAAAAAAAAAAAAAGCAGAAAATCCTGTCCTTTCTCCTCTAACGTAGAGTTCTCTGCCCTTCCTGAATTCAAGTATTACAATCAATCATACCAACTGTAAAACTATTAAAAACCTTTACAGAAAGGTTCTTATTCTATTCAGTTTCATTCTCTGAATTAGTAAAACAAACGCCTTACTATACAGAAATAATTCCAAAATTACTTCAGAACAATTCAGAACATAAGCTGCTTTTTTTTTTTTTTTTTTCAGTAAGGATAAAATGTCAAAAGCAGGAAAGAATCCAGGATGGCTTAACTGTCAGGATTTGTCTTGGCTTTGCTGCTGTGAGAAGTTTGGCCAGAAAATACTCACACTATTAAATTCAGTACCTTAAGGAGACCTGTATCACTGAATACCTGCATTGTACCATAAATGTTTATTTGTGTTTGAAAGAGCCTAAAGAATTTCTGTGGAATAGAAATGAGAATGAAGAATACTTTGGGAGCTGCTGGCTGCTCTCAGAATAGAAGCAACATTTTGCCCACTTGTGTGGTATTTATTTTATAAATCGGGAATATATTGACTAAAGTCAGTGGAGATTGAAAACAAGCATAAAAGAGTAATCGTACACATGAGGTTTTCTCTAAAAATGCCTGTAAAATATATTTGAAAAGCATCTGTGTAGTACAGTGTACGTGGGAAGTAGTATGGGTCCCCTTCGTGCTGCTTTTTGAAGTTGACCCAAGGAAAATTGTATGTGTTTTAGAGCTATAAACTAAATGTGATGGTCTGTATTTCAGTATAAATGTATATCCTATAAAACATTTGCTAGCATCAAGAAACAGAATCATAAAATTGTAGAATGGTTTGAGTTGGAAGGGACCTTAAAGTTCATCGAGTTCCAACCCCCTGCCACAGGCAGGGACAGCTCCCACCAGACCAGGTTGCTCAAAGCCCATGCATGACTGCTTCCAGGAGTATATGCTACTTTGTCATTTATTTCATTTAAAATGTATTGAAATTATGTTATTAGAAAATCTAATTACACTCTTTACGAAACACATATTATTCTCATGCAGCTATTAGTTGTTTAAAACTTCAAAAGTTTCTTAGACCGTGCAATTTTTGCGGTGGATTATGTGATCAAAACCTGTGTGTGTTAAACTCTCAAGACAGGAAGAAAAGAAAAAGGCAAGTCTCCCCTTGAAACTAAATCTGAACCTTCAAATCAAATATGGTCCCATGAGCTTTACTCTGAGAAGCAATAAAAGCAAAACGCAGTAAATTACTTACTAAAGACTTTCCGTGAGCCTGTCCCAGACAATAGTAGTAATGAGTGTTAGTAAATAATCTGCTTTCCTAGGAAACATCAGACTCTCTGATAGACAAACATGCCGGGCCCCAAAATAATTAAAGCCTTATCTTGGAATTAAGTGGATAATGTTAAGACTTTTGGAGGACACAGGTATATATATATGTACATTTTTCAAGTACTACAAGTTGTTGTAAACGACTACTAAAATGTGTTCTGAATGGTGGAGTTAAGCCTTTTGTTATTCCAAAACTTGTTTTTTGCTTGAATAATTGTTTTGATGATAATATTACTTGTAATGCTTAATTGTAGCAGCAGCTGGAAGGAATGTTAAATTGTTTAGATTTTATTTCAGTGCCTCGTGAATAGGAATTAGAACATAATCTCCATGGGGGTGACAGAGAGCTGCCAATTAGTCTCCTGCAAGGTAAATTAACTTTTTGTGCCTGAGGAGTATCTAGTAATAGTTACCAGCAGGAATGAGAAACCAGTCTGACTAAACTACAGGTGTATTGTAACACATTTGTTTTGAAGTCAAACCTCAGGAATACTTTTCATGAAATCATCTTAACTACTTTCCTTGGAAAGCATTTAAAAAAGGAGAAGCGGCAAAGTAAAAGCAATTAGTTACAATTACTACCTCTTTGACTTTTTTTTTTTTTTTAAAAAAAAAAATCTTATCCGGATGGGTAAGCCTCCTCTATTGAGATTATAGAAAGAAATACTGGTTTGTTTTGGTTTATGGTTTGATTTTTTTTTTTCCTTTGTAGATCCGAGCTGTCACTGGGAGATGCATCTACGAGCTCTCTGAAGGGGGCTGTTGTGGTGGCTCAGTGTGACTGTAGTGAGTACGATGAGTGTGAGTGCTCTGTGCCTTCTCCGAGACTCAACTACACTTACATCATGTGGCTGAAGATGACAATTGGTGTAACACCTCTGTGGTCACCTTTGATGTCAGTCAAACCCATAGACATAGGTAAGTATAATGTATATTTTAAAGCTTTTTTCGTAATGGAGAACAGCAGCGGGATGTCTCTGCTGGAAAAGGAGGGCACAGACAGAACAGGAAAAGGCTTCCTGGTGCTGTCTCACTTGCTCAGGGTGGTGCTGTACATGCTTCGGAGCTGCCTAATGCCTGTCTGGGCTCTAGTACAAACCCATTCTGAGTAAAGGCCAGGCTGTCAACACGCCTGAGCTTTCTTTTCTAACGGGGACCTCTCTGTGCCTGAGTCTGGCATGGTGGTGGAGCTTATCTGTGTTCCTGAGCACTTAAATTAACAAGTGAGGGGGAAAAGAATCTGTTCCTAAAGTTACTATAGCAAATAAAACCACCTCTTTTCTCAAGCAACTCTGTTGTCCTCCTTACACATTCAATACCAGCTTTTTCCAAGTTGGAAAACATTCCTCTGTATTTAATCAAGTTAAAACTGTACTGACATTATGAATTTGATATGTGTTGTTATCCAAAATGCACAGTTATTGCAGATCTTGGAAAATTTCAAAAAGGCAGGGACTCTGTCAGCTATGGGGAAAAAAAAATAGAAATGTTATCAACTGCCTAACTGATGTGTTTTGCAGACAGAGTAAGTTAAAAGTCTCTGGGTGGGCTAGTTTTGAAGATGAGAGGTTGCATTTTTCATCATGCTGCTTTTAAATTATGCTCCAGGAAAAAATTAAAAATTCAGAGCTGCTGCCAGTATTTAAAATTACATAATTAGTTTGTTCTGCTTAGTGAAGTATATTTCAAAATGCATAATATTAGTGTATGTTCTGCCAAGATTTAGCTCAATTAAAACTATCTTGAAAGTAAAGCTGTGAATAGTTGTGAAATGTAGAGTTGTACTTTCTTATAGATGATATCAGTAGAACAGGTGGCATCAGTAGAACAGACATAATTTGAATTGTAAGAGTGACGAAAGTGTGATGTAGAAGTTACTGGCTTGTGTCTTAAAAGCTATGCCGTTTTCCAAGGCCGAGTGGGTGTAATCCTAACCACCATTCTAAATTGCCCATCCATTTCCCTCTCCAGAGAGCTCTTTTTATCATTGTGGGAATTTTCTGACACTCTCCATTTTCACTTTGCCCTAAAGTGGCTGTCCTGGAGACCTTTCATAGCCACAATCACGGGGGAAGGGATGGGAATATTTAGAAGTTCTTTGTGTATACAATATGAGGACGTTATCTCCTGTCTCCTAAGGAGCTGAGCTTTGCTCAGTGCTCCCATCCCTCTGTCCTCTTTTCAGCAACACAGGTAAATTAGTGCTTGGTTACTGGGGAAAATCATGGCCCAAGGCAAGAAATTAATGTAGTCTTAAGGCAAACGTTAGGTCAAACCACACGTCTTATGACTAACCCTGTAACACTGCCAGGGTGTGCTTTTACAGTGATATTACACTGTCGCACAGTAGCTGTAGAGCAGCTCTTGAAAACTGAGTTGAAAGGAAAGGCGTGAAAGAGGCTTCTGAATCAGTAAAAACCCATTGCCGCCAGCAGTCACGGGCGATAAGGTTAGTGGTAAACTTGTTGATTAATTTGTCCGCAGTAAAGCCTGAACCTCCTTTGAACCTGCACCTAGAAATGGCAGAGAAAGGTCAATTGAAGATCTGCTGGTCCGCCCCTGTGCTGATGCCATACCCACTCCAGTATGAAGTGAGGATCTCTGCGAGTTCCGGTGAAAATGGTTGGCAGGTGAGTCTGCTCTGCCCACTTTGTTTTATGATTTGGGTCAGTGGGTCTCTTCCAGAGCCCTGGATTTCTCACCACCCTCCTTCTCCTTGGGCAGTGGTGCTAGTGGGCTGAGCAGCGCGGCTGCTCTGGTGGAGCTGGACAGGGCACACTGGTTTCTCCTGAGCTGGTGTGTCCAGCTAAACTGGCGAGCTGGACTTTACATCTGTTACTCTGAGAAAGCCACTACACAATGATGAAAGACCCATCTCCTGTTGGGTCTTACAAACAAACTCCCATCGTTCTTTTTGAATGGAATACTAGGTTCTGTGAAGTCTAAAGGCAAAGCCCTCTCCTCTCAGAAAATCCCAAATTCCATGATACATGCAATATATATTCAATATTTATAGCTTTTATGAATGAATTGCTTTTTCTGTTGTTACCACGCAACTGGCTCTGGAATAAAAAGCAACTGTTAATTCTCAGTCCTTAATGAAATAACATGTTTTCCACAGAGGTATGCAACTTCTACCATATTTAGATTTATAGTAAATTTAAAGAAGAAAGCTTTTCTTACCCCATTTGCTACCTAAAAACGACACTGTAGAGTATTTGTTTTGCTTCCCTCTGTCTCTTTCTTTTTCCTGTTTCATTATACAACAACAGCTTCTGATAATCCCACAGGTGGTTCGAGTTGCTCTAGAAACCTCACTGGCTGTAGACAATGCACTACTTGATTCTTCACCCTTAGTTCAAGTGCGGTGCAGGAACCATCGGGGTCCAGGGTTCTGGAGCGACTGGAGCACACCGTATAACCTGGGAGGTAGGTCACGCACAGTCACATCCGTGCAGTGGAATAGAACTGGTTTCCCAGTTTGATTCGGTTTGTGGAACGAGTGTTTGGGAGCGTGTGTTATCCAGGGAGGTACCGTATGCATGGGTTGGGATGAAAAATCCTGTGGAAGTTCTTTCCCCTTCTGCTTCTCTTTCTGCGTGGCTTTGCCTGAGATTCTGCTCCTTCCTTGGTACAAGATGTGCACTAACAGAGTTCTGCACAGTCACACCCATGACACCTCCTTGTCTGGCCCAGTTGCTCACCAAGCACCTGCTCAGACCCAGAAAAAGCTCTTTCTCTAAGAGTTTTTCCATTTCAAAAGACAGTTGGCAACATTTAACCTCTACTCAGTAGAAGATTTTTCTCATAATGTGCTTTCTCTAACTTTTAGTTTAGTGTGAGGCTTTGTAGCGGAACTAAAAGTGCAGAACACAGTTTGGGGTTTGTAGATTCAACATAATCCATTTTGGTTTGTAATGCTGAGCCCCAATAATAAACTGCGTGATAGCCCCAGTCACTCAGTTTCAATGCGTGTAGCTTTAGGGTTAAGCATATAATCTTATATACTGTAATCAATTTACCACCCAAATTGGGTGAATTCCTGACATATTGCACATGGTAAGAGCTCTCCTAGAGTAAGTAAAGGGAATGATTTGGTGAGGTTGCTTATATCAACATAGCTCCTGCTAAAATGATAGATCATAATAGTTCTTTATTCGTGGTCAGAGTATACAGGAAGGGAAAGAAATATAGTTGGGTAGATCCTTGGTCAGTGATCAGGGTTGCTGATCTGCTTTGCAGATTGAATGGTTTTGAGTCAGCCTAAAGATTTTGGGATATTTTACATTGTATTTTTCCATGCTCTGCTTATGATTTGGTCTGCATTGTCACTGGTGTCCTCTGAACTGTTACGTGACAGTGCTAGTGCTTTACCTCGGCACTTACATGTACGCCTGCTCACTGTGTGCTAAATAGTGTAATGTATGTATTTAAATTAAGTACCAAGGAAATAACTAAACTTTGCAGAAGGAGCACTTTTCCAAGAAAGCTGAAAATACACAGACCCTCATGGCAATCAAGCATGAAACACAGGATGCCTGGTTATATTACTAGAGGTCTAACTGGCCCTAAGTCTTTTGCATTTATATCTATATATATAAAAATTTAAAAAAAAAATGTATGTGTGCATGTAACGGTATAGCTTTCAGAATTTTTGGGGGGTAAATACACATTTTCTCTCTCACATATGCATATACTGATATTTTCAGACAGGGTTTATGAGTGTATTGAGAAATATGGATGTAAAACAGGTGCCACAGATACTGTTAGATTATTTTTTATTAATCCTATTACGGGATGTGTAATTGTATTAAAGATACATTTCACCAGCAAAATAATCTTGTTGTGCTGAACCTGAGAGCAGCACAGAGGGATTCTTCACTGCAGGAAGCTCAAATTGGTGTCTTCTCCGAAGGGCCAATGTTAGGATGAATCAGTGGAGGCCCAATGGAGTGTGCAGCACGAGCACTGCCTTGCATTCACGGAGCCACATTAACACCGCAAGAGTAAATGCTGAAATCATTTTAGTTATATTTTTGTTTAGTTATCATTTAGTTATATCATTCAGTTATATTTTTTGTACAACTGACCAGTTCTGTGTTCTGATTTATATTTAAGATCAAAGTCTTTGACACTGACAATCTTGTAGGTCTGCTCTGCCATCTGAGAAGGCCTTAAGATTGGAAAAATCCTAAAATATCTGACACAGTTCCTCAACTATGGAAAACAAAGCTGGCCGTTAAAGGATTTTCATGCTGGCTTTGTGTTGATCTTTGGCAAACTGTTCCCTTTCAGCAGGTATAAAACACCTGGAGCTTCCCTAAGTACCTGACTTGTTTACATGCTTTGCAAATTCAGTGTCTTTATTCCTAGGTGAATTACTTACATATCACTGCTACCATGCAGTATTAAGGACACCGCTGAGATTGTAAAACAAGTTTTTGAGACACTAATTTCTTGCTGGCTTCAGTAGGAGCAGGACTACTAACTACTGGAAAGCTTGATTTATTTTTTTTTTAAATTTATTTCTTTTCAGTCCCCTCTCCTCCAGTTCTGAACAGTCATTCTTTCAAAATCTACATTCCAGTGTCGCTTCAGCTGGTGTATGATTTCAACATCCTTGCAGGGTTCAAATAGTTAGATTATTTATTTCTTTTCCAAAGCTAAACATAGCTCTTCTCCTACTTGGATCTTCTCTCATTTTCACCTGAGGACAATTTTAGAATCTGTGGTGTATGTGTTTGTGAGATGAGTTACAGAAGCTGACCCTTTATAGATCGCAAGTACTTGTTGTGGTATTTAAATAACCTGACCTGATGCCTTAAAAAAGTGGGCTGAGTAAAAAGGTGTTAATATAGTTTCCCAAGGTTTGATTTAGAGGAGCCCGTATAATTCCCTGTTTCCCTTGTGCTGCTGTGTATTGCTTTCCCTGTACCCTCCAGTGATTTTCTGCTCATTTAATTCCTGTTTGCCTGGGGATATTAAAGGTTATTTTTATCAGAATTTACAAATACCTGTTACGGAGGGAGATAGTCAAAGGCTCTTTTCTGCCCCTCTCCCCTTATAGTTGTTAATAGGAATTAAGAAGTAGGAAATTT
>JAOXNO010000004.1:32881775-32902572 GCA_028565335.1 Limnodromus scolopaceus
CGGGGGGGTCCCGGGGGGCGGCCGGGGCCGGGCGGGGTGTGCGCGGCACCGCCACCTGCGCGCAGCAGGTTGGATGGAGGGGAAGCATCGCCCTCCTCGCTTGTGGGTTGTTTCGGGGGTGTCGGTAAGTTTTGTCGTAGCGAATCACATGGCATTAAGAACCGATAGTTTGAAAAAAAAAAAAAAAGGATTTTTTTGATTTGTTTGTGGGGTTTATTTATTTTTTTTTTTGGTTTTCCAAAGAGGGAAGATGTACTTTAATTGTTGGTTGTTTTTTTTTTAAATTATTTTCTTCCATTTTCCCCACATTTCTGCCAGAATTACCCATTTTAGTTTAGACCTGCTAAGGCTGTCTTGTCGCAGCATCACCAGCACCACGTACTGCGGCCGGGGGCTGGGGGGGACATGATGCCACCTCTAAAAGGGTCTGCCGTTGGCCAGACCCTCCAGCCTGATCCGCAGCCTTGGGTCCTTGTCACTTCTTGTCGGGTCAGCCTTCCCAGCGTGAATTTCTCTGTGGCGTTTGCTCTTCCAGGCTTCACAGCGATGCATGGTGTTCACCAACATGTGGTTTGAGTCAGTTTGGTGGGTTGTTTTTTAATTCTGATTCTCCTTTTCTCCCTTGGGCGCCTGGTGGGAGTCGGGAGTTTTGAGAGGAGCTGGAAGTTGGGTGTTTCCTCTGCGGAGCTCCACAGGGCAGGGGAGCAGAGAGGGGTACTCCCTTCACCTCCTTGGGTGAAGGTTGAGGAGCAACAAATCATCTCTGATAGACAACAGGCTATTTCTTCCAGGTCTCTCAGGGTGGAATGTAAGTCAGGAGTTGTTTTGTGTGGTGCTTAGCGTCTGCTGCAGTGGAAGATATCCCAAGAGATCACCAAGGAGAGAATTCCTGGTAGATTTGTAAGTTATCTTAACAACAGAACTAGTACATCGCTTTTTATTCTTTTCCTCTGAAATTCTGATGTGCAGACGAAGCAGCAGTGAATAAGCTGAATAATTGCATTTGCACGTTTTAAATCCAATGAAACAGAGAACTTTTTGTGCCCCTTGGAGAGAGACGCTCGTGTGCTGCGTCCCTCACTGTTGGCTCCAGAGAGCAAACAAATCTCTTGATTTAGAAATCACCTAGAACCTAAAGCTCTTTAGTACAAAGGGTCTTTTCTAGTACACTGTTCCGTTTACTGGCTGCACGCTGCACGTTATTCATACTAATTATCTCTTTCTCTTGTCATCTAATCTATTTTAATATGTTGCCATGTGCCTGCTCAGGTGCTCCAGGTACACCTAGATCTTACTTTATTCTCGTCTTTGGACATTTTGGATTCCAGTAAACCATTTTTACTGTGACGCTAAAACAGGATCCTGAAGTAAAATCCAAGATGCAGCCTTGTTGGCTGCTTCTTCCAAACCCACATTCAAGTTGAATTTGCATCCGGGTGCAAAAATTCAAGCAAAGTCTTCTCTGTGACATGGAGATACCGAGTCCTGATCCCAGGCTATTTTGATGTTTGTGGGTAGGACCCTTTTCTCAATTTCTGGCAGTAAATAGGGTGCTGCCTTCTGCAAATAGAGCCTCTCCTCTTTGTAGATAGATTGCAAAAAACTCCTCATTGGTCTTTGTGCCTTCTGGTTTCTGCAATTTCCTCTTTTGCAGTTACTTTGGTACCGGGATGTGCCTTTGATGAAAATCTCACTGTCCAGATTTTGTCCCCCAGACCTTCCTGGCCTTCCCCAGCCACCCCTGTCCTTACTTCCCAGCTCTTCCCACCTCTCATGGAGGCCTCTTCTTCTTCACCATTCAAATCCTTACTCAAGAGTCCAACTTACCTGCCAGGAAACTTAGATTAGTTTACTAATCGTCTCTGTGAACAGTAGTAGTTGTTTAAAAAGTTGTTACATTCCACTACCTTGAATTTCCATATTTGAAATAGATAGCCATGGGTAGATTTGTAAAATCCTTCCTAAATTTTAAACACTGACAAGTTGGGATGATTTGTTTTACCCAAACAACCCTACCCCAGAGTAATCCAAGCTGTCCCAGTATAGATGTGGGTAGTTCTTATGTATTGAGAAAAATAGTGACAAAATGGCCTGTAGAGACACCTTTATGTGTTTTAATTAAATGCCCATTATGCAGAAAATAAAGCATGTAAGTCTTTACACTAGTTCCATCAGTAAATGAAATTGTCCAATTATGGCAGTGGGATAAATATAGCCTTAGCAGATGGAAAAAAAAATATTAGAAAGGCGTAGAACGAATGACGATGGGAAAGAACTCCCCTAAACTTGAAGGCTGTTGCAAACGAATGTGTGTCTGCGTGCCTTAAATATTGCTTCTAAAGCAAAAGGATATTAATCTGATGTTATTACTCATGCTCTGTTTTTTTTTTTTTTTTTCCCTGTATTTGTCTTAGTTTAGAGAATTAAAATAATTTGTCAGCTTCACTTTCACATTTTTGCTGCTGCAATGTTTTGGTTTCAGGCAATGCAGAGGAATGGTTATTTAGCTGGTTTAGGTAAAACATTGTAGCTGAATTTCTTTAATTATGAAAATATTTTTTCAGCTTTAAAAGCTTGTCATTGATGGTATCACGTTGCTTGCTGAAAACAGCCAGGAAAGGTCTGTTTCTCTTTTTGCTTAGTGCTGTTCTGTGAGTGTAAATTGCCACTGGTTCTGTTTGTCTGGAAGCCCTTTGTGCCGTGACATCTCAAGTAGTTTAAGAGTATATCCCTTATTCAGGTTAGCACATTAGGGAGACCGTGATGAATGGTACAGAGGAGGTAAGTTAAGAACCTTTTTCCCAATCATACAAAATAATAACAAGTAGACATGCAGTGAAATTAAAAAATTCAAGACTATTAAATTATTATTTTTTTTATTAGATGTGTAAATAGACCGAGGGACTATTTGCCGGGGCGTTCTTGATGCACAGACCTTGGCTAGGTCCAAAATAATTTCTCTAAATCACAGAAGTATCCAGAAGTATGTAAAACTGTGCAAATACTAAAAAAGACAATTTTGGAGAGCGGTAGAAAAGATGTAAATGTTTATCCTTCATAGCTTAAGCCAGTCAGTGTCTGGGAAATAAGGCTTGGAGGAAACTTTCTAGGAGAGCAGATTATTCTGCGTCTGCCTACAGTGGAATTTCTTGCACTTTCTGCTGAAGCATCTGGCGTTACTGTCAGTGATGAGAAAATAGATTAGTGGATGATGATGGATTAGATCTGTGGCTATTCAGATGCTTAAAAAGTGTAATTCTGTAAGTGCATGTGCACACTCCGAGTTTGGCACTTTCTCAGGTTTGTGCACTTAACAATACACTTTGTTTATTTTATTAATAAGTAAGGGGAGGAAGATCCAAAAAATTCCCCTGGGGTCGTCTTTGCTTCTCCCTTCTCCTTCTGTCTGTGTGGGTTTTGTGTGTGTGTGGTTTGTGAGATTTTTTTTTTCCCTCCCTCCCCTCCATCCATCTCTCTTTCCTGAATGTTCTCTCCTTTTGGAAACCAAGCCAAGAGTGTTATATATATTTTTGCCAGTGGGGAATGAGGAGGCAAGAGGAACCAAAAGCTCTGTCATGGGCTGGATAGTGCTCTGTGCACGTGGTGGCGTTTGACTGTGTCCTTCAACCTATGCCTTCTCTTTCACCAGCAGGAGGGGAGGTGTCCCATTACGGGGGGAGATGTTATCGGGTTTGGGTCAGACACTGATAATATGTCTCCATGAGGATAACCAGGGTTGCGTGTTGGTGGGGCAGCCACGAAACCAGGCTGTGACAAACCGAGACATAGGATCTGGAGGCATCTCTGCAGGTTCGGAGCCTGGAAGAAGTAAGGACAATCTTGGTGGTCCTACTGAAAATGTAGGTTAGGAATTGGGACGGCGTAGACCAAAGGTATTGTACAGAGCAAGTTATTTTATAGAGAAAAAAAGGTAGCTTGTCTGGGGTAGAATTATAATGCTTGGTGCCTTATGGGCTGAACATCTTTACTGTTAAATCGTTAAAGAGTTGAGAGACGGGTAAGAGTTGGTGCTAGCACCAACAAATGGATTATGCTGGGCTGTGGGACGGTAAAATGAGGCTGGGTTGGGTTTGATCTTTTGGCTCAGGATGACGTGGGTGGGTGATAGGGAATTACTGTGGGCTTATGTGAAGTTACCGCGGACTCTGGTGGGGTGGAAGTGGCTGAGAGTTCAGTGCAATGTGGCATAAAAAGCCACTGGGAAAGGGATGAGGTCTGTCATGAGTTTAGGTGTTTTTCTCCACGTGTAGAAATGCTACATGTAGTAGTGGGGCTAAAATTAGTATTAAGGATTGGCAAACTGTGGGTTGATGACTTTTTCTGTAACTCCAAGAAGGGCTTATGCTAACAGAGGGAAATGCCTTGAAGGATAAGTCTTGACTAGATGGTGGTTAAAGCCACAGACAGGGCCAGGGGTTGAGTTTCTGAGCTTGGATTTGGAAATGGGAGCAACTAACACACTAAGAGATGTGCTAAATTGTGGTCCTTAAACTGTGATGGCTGGAGCCAAGTAGGCAAGTGTCTTTTGATGGGCTCTGACGATGAGCAGCCTTCCTGAGCTGGAGCTAAGATCCAGGTTTCTGTTAGAACTTGCTATGCTTAGATGTTTCCTGCTGGGCTGTCACCCTTGCCAGCAGAATACAGGGACTGGGTTCCTGTCCCAGCAAGTGGAGTCAGCTCTAAGGGTGTTTGAGCCTTAATTCCATGAAGGATTCCATCCAGCCCTTGGTGTAGCCATGCTGACCCTTCCTTGCCAAGCCATTTGTCCCTTGCCTGGCTCGCTTTAGCCCGAGGGATAAAAGTGAATGTTCCTTTCAGAGACCCAAATCACAAGTTTAACCGGAGCCGTCCTACCCCTGTGGGACCTTCACTGTCTAACATTAACATAGTGTGCCAGTGCCTTTTCTGCCCTGCACCAGAGGTTCCTTCAAACCAGGCCATGGAGACCATCTTGGGGAAACTAGAGCCCAAGAAATGTCCTGTCTGGGCACGTACAGAAAGAATGAACTTGATCAAAAAGAGCTGCAACATTCATGAATTTTTGTATCATTGAAGACTTTAAAACCTTATTACTACTCTTCGGAGCTATTTCCCCCTCTCTTTGCATTCTATTCTCTGGAGATGACCCACCTGCTCTAGTGGGAGGTGTCCCTGCCTGTGGAAAGTGGGCTGGAACGTGATGATCTTCAAGGTCCCTTTCAACCTGAACCGTTGGATGATTCTATGAAAGTGAAGGCACTGAGCTGACTGAGTCTTATAAAGTTCCTTTTTATAATTGAAACACTGGTTAATTCAGAGGATCTTTCCTCCTCAGGTGGTTGAAAACCTCTGTGATTTCTCTGTTGGGTGACCAAGAAATCTTACAGCAGTTCTGCTTTCCGGAGGGCTGTAGGTTAATTCGATGAAATACCAGTGTTTCAGTGTGTGACGTACATTATCATATATCTTAAATGAGTTTCTGACAAGAGAAAAGCGGTGGAAGCCACCAAGCTCCATTGCAATGCATCGCAGAGGTTGGATGTTCTCCTTGCTTCTTGGAGTGTTGTGAGTGGTACCTAGAGGAGGATGGAAAACCTCAGCAGTTTTGTGTTATGTGGAAGGTCCAGGCCATGATTCAATGGGAGCAGGAGGATGTGAGCTCTTAGATGACATTTTTGAGAAATACTTTGAAATTCAGTTGCTGAAAAGCACTTCATTTGCAAACAGCTGCCAGTTGAGAAACATTAAACCGACCTGACGTAGCTGCTAAACAGTTAACGCGTACTCATTTGCTCTGTAATTATTTGCAGCGCAGCTGATAATACCCTACTTTTGACCTGATTATAAGCCGCAGATTTTGCAGGGAACAGCAGCTATTTGTGGTAAAATGTGCGCCTTCCAAGCCTGAAGCATTAGTGAGCAGCAGCAGAACCAGAATGACTACAGTTAGGACATAACAGGTAGCAATAGGTTGACTAAAAGGGTAACCAAGCAGCAGGTTCTAATATTTTTTTAAAATCAAATACTTTTCAGCTTGCACGAACTGGGACAGGGGTTGTTGGTGTGATGTTTGCAATGAAAGAATTATTTTGCCCGAGATATTCAAGGCGTCTGTTGTAGAGGAAGGCACAGAGCAGAAGCTCTGTTCTACCAGGAGAGAAGTAGGAAGAGAGAAAAGGGGAAAGAGAGGTCATCTAAAATAAATTCAAGCAAACAACATGGTCTTGAAATCTACAGAGAGTTGGGAAACAGCAGGGTGAGGAACATCTAACAGGCTTATGCTATAGGGTGGCTTTGTAAGCCATGTTTGGAAGAGAGGTCCTTTCAGCTCTCCTAAACCCAGAAGGAACCTGTTGACCACGTTTTAGAGACAATATTCTGCTGGGATGTTTATGTTTTATTTACAAAGATACCTCAGGGAAGCTGCAAAAGACAACGAGAGCGGGAGCTTAATGCCAGAATTTCCTCCTCAGTGTTCCTTTAGATGTTTCTCTTTTCTAACAGTGTTTCTAAGCTTGTAAACAAGAAGTTGACCCTTCGCTTTGCTAGAACAGGTAACCATGATATTTTCATTTTTGTTTTTGCCTGGGGTCCTGAGTGAACTCAGGTGCCACTGACATACATGAGAAACTGTTTCTTCTGGAAACTAATCCAAACAAACTCTGGGAGTTGCTGGAGTTGCAGCGTTTTCTCGCTGACGTGTAGGAATCAGTTTTGGGATGTAAACTATGAAATGTCAAGAAAAAAAGGGGAGAAATTTCCCCTGATGGGGGAGAACCTTCTCTAAACCTTCTTGTTGCTAAACGAAACTTTACATCCGAGTCGTGCAGATTGATGTGCATTGAATGCTTTCTGCCCAAAAGATAGTCACCAAGTGAAAACCCACTTCAGAGCATTGGTTGAAGGAAGAATACTATGCTCAGATGGAAGAATAAATCCTTGCAATTGATTTTTGTTTCATTCATGCTTTTGTAATTCAGTAAGTGCTTGAGGAAGAGATAGACTGCTTGAATACCACTCGAATAAACAGCACCCAAAAAAAAATCTTCCGAAATTGCCAGAGCGCTTGTTAAATGTGAAAGATAAATCTGGAGTGGAGCTCCTTGCAAGAGGGATACTTTCAAGAGTGCTTATAAATAGTGAAACCAGGAACTTCAGGAAGAGAGGAATCCGAAATGATTAATCCTCAGTAGTAACCATTTCTGAAACTACAAGCCCAAATAAGAAACAGAAAATGATCCAACCTCACAAGAGCTCTCGAGAAGAAAATAAGTATAAAAACATATGGAAACCTTCAGGGTGAAGCTGCTCTGTCTGATGGGATTCTGTTCAGAGAAAATCATGTTCTCGGGCTGTACAGTGTGCTCGGGAATACTAATCATAAATCTCACAGTGCCTGTGTGTGGTGCAAGAGCTAAACCCACTAGAGCCTATTTTGGTCATTCCACTTGAAAAAAAAGGCATCTGTGTATGACATTCGCAGTCGCCGTAGGCATCAGCTTGGAAAATCGTCACTGAAATAGCACAGGATTTCTCCATTTTTCATCTGAGAAGGGCTGGTGGTGTTTGGGGTTCTCAGTAACACTGGCTATTCTTGGGCAGGAGAGAAAGAGCATTTAGAAGCAGGATGTGAAGTGTTATTTTGAGAGCCTGGATCCAGATCTCCGCTTCTGCCCGAAGAGCCCCTCCTCTCACTGGAGAAGACTCTCACGGTATCTAGGGTATATTTTTTGGGGATCCTTAAAAGACAGCAGGAGATCTGTCCCATCCTTGAAGGTCCTGGAAGCTTCTCCAGGGAGCCTGGGTGGGGAGGTACAGTGCGAGAAGAGCAGAGCTGGAGGGCCAGCCGGGGTGTAGCGGCATCCTCGCCTGCTAACCCCGAGGAGTTCATGACGGATTCTTGCCCGAGACAACTCCAAAAGAGGCACATCATCATCGAGAAGCTCCAGGCAAGTGGTCTACTGCTGTCATAACAATTAATATTCTGCTGTGATAGGTCCTAGGATACTCTTCCCCACTGTGTTTTCCCAGGTATGCAGGGCTGGGAGAAGTGAATATGCCTCAGCTGGTGGTTTTTTTGTCTTTTTTCTTTCTTTTCTCTGTCTCAATTTTGCATTTCCTTTCTAGAATTCATTCAGAAATTTCCATTCTAGTCCCTCTTAACTGCCCTTTCCTAATGAATTATGTATATATGTGACTTACAGACCTTTGGCTGAAAACCATTAGCATAAGAGAAATACTTGGCTAAGCAGGATGATTTAGTGATGGGTTTTGCCAGTGTTTGGTTCGTGGTTGGACTCGATGGTCTTAAAGGTCCCTTCCAACCTAGAGAGTTCTGTGATTCTATGGCTTTTACGAGGCTGGTGATCTTGTCCCATTCTGAGCTTTTCATTTGCTTCCAGCATATGCATAAAGTTTTAGTATCCTGAAATCCCCTGCTTATACTGTTAAAGGTTTGATGTGTTACTTTCCGTGTCTCCAGTATTTCCCCTGTTCTGTAGGTGAATTGGGCCTTTGTGCTTTTTCCCCTTTTTCGTTCATTTTTATTCATTTCAGTAATCTTTGGAGGAGCCACAGGACCGTTTGTTTTCAAGCTGCTTGTGGGTCACTGCTGAATTGAAGACTTTCAATGCCTTTTCTCAGAAAGGCAGGAACAAGGCAGTGTTCAAATAAAGTCAGGCACAAGAACTATAAAAATAAATACTTGTTTACCTAATGGTTGGTTTTCTTCTGGAGCCTATTGGCATGGTCACAGAAAAACATACATTGTTAAAAAAGGAAAAATAATCAGGTCACAGGCAAGTAGGTAATTAGAAGGAAGTAGAAAGATACATTCTTTAGCATCTTTGCTTGTTTCTTAATCATATTATATCAATATTTTGTACAAGTACTAGTCTACAAGACTAGTAGTCCCTACAAGGCTAGTGCTGTTCTGGTGCAAGTCTCTTGGCATGTAACACAGTTATAAAGAAATTAATTCCACAATTCAGTTATGTGTAGTAAAAGTTAGGAAGTGCTCAGTAGGCAAAAGATAAGGTATTTGTTTAGAGTTGTGTGAAAACAGAGCAGCTTTACAATAAAAATAGTAACTTAGCCCCGAGCAAACTCCTGCTGACTTTGTGCACATCAGTAGAAATCTTTGATGAGTTTTTCTAGATTAAATATGGCTTCTCTTCTCTGACCTGAGGTGTTACTGGTGTGGAGCTTGCTTCTTGCTCTTATTACCAGGAGGAATTGATGTGAGCCGTGCTGGGTCTTTTTTTGTGAGTGCGGTTGTTTTATTTATAAAACAAGGAACAAGCAGGAGACACCTTCCAGACACCTCTCCATGGAATGACTTGTGCTTTCACGTGCCTCCTCACCAGCAGAATCGCTCGTACTCCTCTTCTGCTTCAGCTTAGGGTAGTGGTCGTGATGTTCCTCCTGTAGCACTCGGCTTCTCTGAAGCTTCTTTTCTACCCTGGGGTTGTGAACACACCGGAGAAAGCATTTCCAACCGGCCCCCAAGAACAGGTACCCTTCGCCCTTCCCCTAATTGACGATGCAATCAGACTGTGATATGGTGTGCTCCCTGGAGTAGTTATTGCTTTTTCCATTTTACTATGCAGAGATACTTTAATTGCTTCTTGATTTGGTAGGTCTTGTGGCTGCCTAATGGATCAAAGACCTGCCTATTGGGAGGCACCAGCACTTGCTTTCCAGTATAGCAGTGTAAGACCAGTGAGGGAATAATGAACTGGAATGGAAGCCTCTGCATCAGAGCTACAGAGAGCTGTGGATTTGGGAAAACACCAGTTATAAAACCATCTCAAGGTCTCCCTGCTTCTCTCCAGGGCTGTGGCAGTCCCATCTCCAGAAATTCAGGATAAAAACGTAACACATTTGGTGGTTATTCCCATCATTGTGCCAGAGCACTTCTAATCCAGAGCATGTTCATTCTGTTTCTACATTTGCACCCGTTACTTTGTGGTTGTATAAAACTGGTTTTCTTCGAGAAAGCTTATGCTTTTCAGGAAAACAAGTCTATTTTGGTCTTCCTTGTTGATATTGGGTCTCCTGGAGCCAACGAGCTACACCTGGATCAATGCGGTGAAGCGAGTCCTGTGGCACACACAGCTGCTTCACGCTGGTTCTTACTTCACACATATACTTTCCTCATTATTTTTTTAAAGCATGGTTACAGTGATAGGTTCTAAAAGGGTACTTGTAGGTGTCTAACAACTCTACTTTATAATCAGAGTAATTAAATTCACACAAATTAGTCGTTTGAAATGAAAAAATAATTTGCAACAGGCATAAAATTGTTCCTCCCTGTGTTCTTGTATTTATCACTCCGTGCTTGGTGACTAAAATGTACCGCGTGTTTTTACACTGTAAATATAAACAACTATTATGATAATTTCCATTAATTTTTTTTGATCTGAGATATCTGGGGAAGATTTTTTTTTGCCCTCCGGGAAGTCTGTAGGCTCAGATCATCTTTCCCTTTCTTTTCTGCAGAGGAGGGTGAAAGGAGTGTTCTCCATCTGTCTGTGGGGTTAAAATTATCCCGAGCGCTGCGTGGCCGTGGTTCTGCAGCCGAGCGCCGTTCCGCACTTCGCAGCTAAAACGGATAAATTGAAATGGAGAAAGTAGCAGGAATGCTTCATTCCCAAGTCGCTCAGGCTGTAGGAATTCCAGGTTCTCCACGGAATATTGTCCCCATGTTTCTGGTTTGGCCCTTCTGAGTAGGACCTCTTTTTCTTTAGGTAAGCCCTAGATGGTTTTTTTCCAAAAGTAAGTCTATAAGTGATTCAATATGTGATATTGTAATTTTCATTTATTAACCCTTTGGGTATGTGCCAAAGCTTCCCTCGCAGAGACCCGCCGTCAGGCATTCTCCTGGGCCAGGTTGGCTCAGCTGGGTGCTGAGACGTGGCTCCTCTTGCCCCAACCTGTGGAGGAAGGAAAATAAATAGTCAACAGCTAATGTCTGCCTCTGGATGGACACTGAGCACTGACAGGCTGCAAGTGCCCCCCTATAGGTCTTGACTTACTGCTTTTCAGTCTTTTCCAGCCCATCGCCCTCAAAATGGCTGGTAGCTGTCTCGTGGCCAGCCAGGGTCCCACTGTCCTTTGGAAGAGGAAGGGATTTGGTATTTGGAGCCCTTTCCCCTCTGGTGAGGCCCCACCTCGAGGGTTGTGTCCAGTTTTGGGCCCCTCCCAACAGGAAAGACCTCGAGGGGCTGGAGCATGTCCAGAGAAGGACAATGATGATCTCCAGAGGTCCCTTCCAACCCCATATCATTCTGTGATTCTGTAACAGAGCTGGTGAGGGCTCTGGAGCACAAGTCTTGTGGGGGAAGGCTGAGGGAGCTGGGGGTGTTCAGCCTGGAGAAAAGGAGGCTGAGGGGAGACCTTCTCGCTCTCTCCAACTCCTTGAAAGGAGGCGGTAGCCAGGGGGGGTTGGTCTCTTCTCCCAAGGAACAGGTGATGGGACAAGAGGAAATGGCCTCCACTTGCCCCAGGGGAGGTTTAGGATGGATATTGGGAACAATTTCTCCCCCCAAAGGGTCATCAAGCCTGGGCAGAGGCTGCCCAGGGCAGTGATGGAGTCGCCATCCCTGGAGGGATTTCAAAGCCGGGCAGACGTGGTGCTGAGGGACATGGGTTGGGGGTTTGGGCAGGTTGGACTCAATGATCTGAAAGGTCCCTTCCAACCCAGACAATTCTACGATTCTATGATTTTAACATTAATTAACGCTGTGCAGTTCTGAAGTGGCAGAAGGCTGTTTCGTCCCTGCATGAATGGAGCAGGCAAGCGTCCTCCTTCCCTGCCCACCTCCTGTGGCCGGGCTGAGGAAGCTTGCCCTTCCTCCCCATCCCATGGCGCTGCCAAAGGAAGCGAATTTTTCACTTTTCTCCCATGTTTCTGTGCTCTTGGGTAGAGGTGGCTCTTTTGTTCTCTGTCTCCGAAGCCGAGACAAGTGAAAATGAAGGGGACTCATTCCATGCCCAGTAACGCTGCTGGACATTGGGATTTGCCTTGAGTTTCTTGCCTTCTCCTGCCTTTTCCAGCAGCGGAGGTCTGCCTGTTCGTACCCGGAGGCTGTGAAACGTAGACCTAATAAATTAGATTCTGACTGTTTCTTTGCTTGGGCTCTCAGTAGTTTTGCTTGCAAAGTGCTCAGGTCTTTCTCTTTTGGGAGATGTATTATAGATGCTGCTTCCAGCCAGGTTACAAGCTGTTCCGGGCACCGTGTTTGCTGTGGGAAAACAGCCGAGGGTACATCTTTCGCAGATTTATTTTGGGCATCTTATTGGTTTCAGGAAAAAAAGAAAAAAGAAAAGCATTTCCTTCTATTCTGAGCTCTCAAAAGAAGGAATATGAGCGTTTCCTTATCTCGGTGGAAGGAGATTTATGGGGAGAACACCTGAGTGTTGGAGTAAATTGGGAATGTAAAAGCCTTTGGAAAGGAGGAGAGAAGCTCTCATATAGTGCCTCCTCCCTAAATCCTCGATGAACAGATTAAACTGAATGTAATTAATAACATCAAGAAGAAATCCATTAAGTTGTTATAGTAACTGGGAAGCTCAGGTTTAAAATGTATGATCTGAGTGACTCAGCTCTGGGGGAAGGGATCTGGAAGCCCACGTCTGGAGAGCCGGCAGCATCCTTCTCCCTGGGCTCCTCTCTCTCCTTGCCCCGGGAAGCTCTGCTGTTGCATGGTTAAGGCTTTCACCAAATCCTGAGGTTATTTGCCAGTGGAAGGACAAGTTTATTCTATCCACCCAGAGCAGCATGGACAGGAACGTGTCCAGGCAGGGTTTGAGTATCTCCAGAGGAGACTGTACCACATCTCTCTGCAGCCTGTTCCAGGGATCTGCCGCCCTCACAGGAAAGAATTTTTTCCTCACGTTGAGATGGAATTTTCCATGTCCCAGTTTGTGCCCATTGCCCCTTGTCCTGTCTCTGGGCGCCACTGAGAAGAGTCTGGCCCCATCCTCTTGCCGCCCACCCTTTAGCTATTGCTCAGCGTTGATGAGATCCCCTTTTAGTCTGCTCTTCTCCAGCTGAACAGCCCCAGGTCCCTCAGCCTTTCCTCAGCAGAGAGATGCTCCAGTCCCTCATCATCCTCGCAGCCTCCGCTGGACTCTCTCCAGCAGTTCCCTGTCCTTCTTGAACTGGGGGCCCCAGAACTGGTTCCAGTGCTCCAGATGTGGCCTCACCAGAGTAGCACCATCTCGTTTCTGGAGGTCCCCTGGAAGAAGGATATCTGCAGAGGTTTCAAAAAAAAAAAAAAGGAATTTGTTTTCTGTAACTTACTTGGGATCTTTTCGTTGATGTGGAAGGAAGTAACATCACTTCTGTTGACCTCGTTAATAAATACTTGTGTAGAGCGACTGTGGGAAAGGATTGGTTTATTTGTGTAGCTGTGTACTGTCATTATTTGCACTCGATGTTTTCTTAGGACGCAGCTGCTAAATAAATATTTACCTGCTTTCTCTGGAGGTGCTAATGTCAGGTCATGGCAGGGATGTCTGACGACCAGAGTGTGGAAATCTGGGATGCTTCTGGTGTGGCCTGGTGTGAAGATGGTTTTTGCTGTTGTAATCTGGTTGGTTCTGAGTATGTAATTCTGCATCCGGAATTGATAGTAAACCTGTGAAACAGCTTGCTGTTTCATACTGTAATTCTCATGACTGGGTGTAACTTCTGCCTTAGGAACAATGAAGGTTTTGTTGAGCAGTTTATTGCTTAACGGCGAGCTCTGAACCTAGAAGTAATTTGGTGGTGTAATGGTCTATGGAAATCTTGAAATATTTAGGCAATATAGAGAGAGCTATTGCATCTTGTTCAGTTAAAAAAGACTAGGAAAAAGGCTTGTCACTTCTAGGTAAGAATTTGAATTTATTTAAAAAAAAACCCCACAGGTAGGAGGCTGGCTGTGCTGGACAACCTGTGTAGACTTCTCGGTGTGTGTTTGAGTGATCTACCATCTGGCCTGGTGTTGCAGGTGCTTTGGATTTATCTGGAATTCATGTGCTGTAGGGAGACATTCAGTTCCGATGAAATACAAAGGTATCCGACTGTTTAAATTCTGATTCAAACTTAACATCTTGTCTCTCAGCAATTAAGGTTAATAGTAATCAGGCTCCGCTTAGTCAATAGAAATGTTTATTATATTTGTAGAAGATAAATGCACGTTTATTTTAACTGTACAAAAATTGGAGGTGAGGATATGGTTGTACTAAAGGGTCCCAAGGAAATACTCTGCTACTTTCATAACGTGGGATTCTTTGGTCTCTCTGCTGGGGTGACGAGAACAAGCTGAAAAGCTGATACTTTTTTGATGTATATATAATTTTATTCTCCAAACTGTAAGAAAGATGTTGATATATTGCTTTAAATTTTTCAGGGAGAGTAATCCCTGCTGTAAAATCCTTCCAGTAATTTAATACTGCTGTTTTACTACGGGAATACAGGTGCCCTTTAGCTTTTCAGTAAGATAATCCTGAAAAATTAGAGTTTTAAAGCTCCTCTGTACTGTTTATGCGGTGGGGATTCCTGTAGCTGGATGGTAGTTTAATGACACGGTAGAACCATAGTAATCCATATATTCTCTTAATCTGCTATCCATCTTTGAAAATCCTTATTTTCCTAGAACAATTTATAGAAATATAAAAAAAAAAAAAAATATGCAAGTAGCCCTAAGTCTTAAGTCTTCCAGAGAGAGAAGAGCGTTTTTTGTCTGAGTAAAAGTGCCTCATGCGAGGGAGATGGGGAAACCTTGCAGAAATGTTCGGCCGCGCCGGTGACTTACAGCATTTTGTAGGCTGATGTCTTGTGGCATAAAAAGGTCATTTCGTGTCTGCATCATGCTGCTGTTTTGGCTTTTTTGCATTGGAACAAGCAAAAGCATCATATTCTTCTGCACTGGCATAAGGTTAGTTTGAAAAATATATTCACTGATAATACCTAAATATTTTATTTCTGGAAAAAAGATATATGAGCTAGTTCACAATTGTCTGTGGCTGGGAGAATTCCCTGTTTTAAAATGAACTCGAATATTTCAAATACATTCTTTGGCTCCATTGCTGCAAATATGAGGAACAGCCTTTTACCACCAAATTTTCAAATCTTATTAGAAGAGCAATATTATTTGCAGTTACCAGCCTCGGCTTTAGCAGTAGTTGAATATCTCTAGAGGGCAGAGACTATTGAAACCGTACCAGTTATTGCATCTAGAGATACAAACGTTGACTTTTGACATCAAGACCCCATTTTCACTTGCTAGAATTTCTCAAAAGGACCAGTTTTGTGCGTTTGGTCCGTGAGGCTGGATGGAACCAGGTTGGGATTCCTCTGGCCACGCTTTGAACAACCTGGGGCTCCCGCACATCCTTGTGTTTTGCCGTTTCCAGTTTTGCAATTCCCTTTGCAGCTTCAGAGTGGAGTGATTTGGGCAGAAGAGCCACAATTTTCCTGGTGACACGGAGCTCGTCCCTGGGAAATGGTGAGTGTGAAGCAGGGGGTGCGGCGAGCGGGGGTTACTGAAGAGCACACTCATTAATCACACTCTTTGAAGCGATGGAATTAAAATTTCTCAAATACGCAGCGTGAGGCAGAGGCCGAGCGTTGGAAGTATCACCCCACATAATTAAAGGGTTGAAGAGTTTTAAATGACTAGGGAGAAGAAATGACAACGAGAAAAATTTGAGGAAAACGCTGGTGTTGTCACTTTCACCTAACATAATAGCACTTGATTTCTGAGGAAATTGCAGTGTGATCGAAAGTATTCTTTCATATTTTATTTTTTTTAAAAAAATTGCTGATCATTTCAGCCTGAAATCCAGAATAATGCAAATATTTTCCCAACAAGCAAAATGTCAGATACTGAAGGAAACAAAACAGCAGTAGTATAAAGAAACAGTAACATCTGCTTTGGCTAAAAGAAAAATCCTGGAATAAGGAAGCTTAAATGTTCTTCTAAATCAGGCTTGTTCTAAATCTCTTGTTATAAATTAGTTTTTCAGAATACAGCAATGTTGTCATAGATGCATCTTAAAAATGTATGAAGTAAAATATTTTGATGGGAGTGGACTTAGCCGAGTGGCTGGCAGGAAACATCTGGGCTTTTGAACAATCCCAAAGGCTTTTCCTTTAGCCTTATTTTTTTTTATTAAATATTTGTATGGGACGGGCAGACAGCAATTTCATTCTGGAGGTTGGTAGTAGGGAAGGAAAACTGGGATAAATCAGGTTTGTGGCTGACCATGCTAAGCTAATGCAGACCTGTCCTCTTCAATACTCTGAATGCCGTGCTCTGCCTTTGCAAATGAGATGTGAAATCTAATTTTTTATTACTGTCTGTTTCTGTATGAAAATGGGACTTTTTGAAAAGTGGAGCCATTTGATGAACCCTCCAGAGCTGAGAGCGTTGTGACAGATGCTTTTAGGCATGAATTTTGGAATGGGGTTGAGCTCTCCTGACAAGCCTCAAATCCCACATTTAGAGAATTTCCTCAGTTCTAAATGAACGATTAAGTTATTTTTGAAGCCTCAGGATGCGACTGTTTTTGAATAAATAGTAAATAGGGGAGTTAGGCGAAGAATGTGAGTTAAAAATAGGGTCTTGTTCCTAATCTGTGCCTACACAGCTTGTGTACTCTTTCCTGGGTGCTCTTGTGCAATGGGAAGCGTAGCTGGTTCTCCCTCTTGTTTCTGGCTCTGCTTTCACTGATAAGTGGTTATTTTTCTCTTATTTTTCAGTCGCTTATTTTTCTCCGTGGATCTGTGTCCACTCCTGCAAGGCTGGGTACGCTTGCCAAACCCTTTGGGGTCTGTGGGTGAAAAGTGTTAAATATACCCAAAACCTGGGCAGGAGACGCTGAGACAATGGTTTTACCGTGGATATATGTTTGTGTTTTTTTTTTTTTCTAATGAGAGTTGATGGGCATGTTCCAGTATATTGTATAATATTTTTGAGACAGAGCACTGTAGCACAGAATGACTATTCCCGTACCACTTAACAGAATAATAGCAGCTACTGCTGCACGGAATCTGTGATCTAAAAAAAATAAATCCTGCGTATTTCGCTAACCAAAACGATGCTGCAGACAGGCAGGGTTGTTAGAAACAATATATTGCGCGTGGCTCGATGCTGTTGCCCTAGAAGTAACCTCATTTTGTACTCATTTAACAGCACGGAGAGGTCTCTCCTCTCCCAGGCCCTTCTTTCTCCTGCCTCGGACTCCTTACAGGATGGTCTTTTATGAGCAGTCTCGGATGCGCCATTTATGAAAATGCAATTTATCAGCTGCAGAATCCGTCTTCCTGGTGGAGAGAGGACACGGGGGGGGCGGGCAGGAGAAAAACGGCAGCAGCTGTCTACCTTGGCACGGAGCATCGTTTTTCCTTTTAATTTAGTTTTTGTGTGTGCCTGTGGTCAGAAAAGCTGGTTACCTGATCCTCGCCATTACCGCCACAGAAGCGTTTGCTCTAAATTGGCCATGGAATAGGTTTTGCCTCCGGCCACTAAATTGCAGGTGGTGTTTTGTGGCCCGCAGGGTTGTGTTTTTGAGCAGGACCTGCCCAAGCGTGACTACCTGGTGCAGAAACCCACCGTGCCGCAGCCTGGAGAGCTCTGCCCCAGCTGGTGAGTAGGGCCTTCTTGTGGTGTTTGAAGATGCTGGTGGGTATAGAATCAATCATAGAATTGCCTAGGTTGGAAGGGACCTTTCACATCATCTAGTCCAACCATCAACCTAACGCTGATGGTATCTGACCATGCTTGTTTAGCGCCTCATCTCCCTCTTTATAAGCCATCTGCAAATAAGACAGAACAGCAAGAAGGGTTATGGGAGACTCAAGGGAGATTCTTGTTCATTTTTATGGGATACCTGGCTGAGGAGGGACTGAGGTGGTGCCTAGCTCCTTGCAGGGTGGTGAGGTCTTCTGGAGCAGTGTGGAAATGGCATTTGTAGCATGACGCTTGCATGGGGTCTTACCAGAAGGAGCCCACCTTGGCTGCAGCATTGACACGAATGGACATGGTTTATTGGTAACTTGACAGTGCTGGGACTGATGGTTGGACTTGATGATCTTAAAGGTCTCTTCCAACCAAAATGATTCTATGAATTTATGACTTCTCCCTTGGCCTCTAGACCTCATTGGCCAAGCACAGCTGGGCAGCAGGTCAGAGATGGCTATGGTCTGCGGGGTGAGCTTCTGTCTTGTGATGCAGATGCAAGGCACGGATGCAGAGGTGATAAAGCGCAGTAACTACGCCCATCCCTTGCACACCATGCAGGATTTGGGGGATCTGCTGGTCGTGGGGCTGCTAGCATTTCATGTGGGTGCTTTGGACTTTCTCCTTCAGCCTCTTGCTGTGCAGCTGGCGTACAGCTAAGATTTCTTCTTACTTTTGTGGGTCCCCTCCTTTGCAGATCTCAGCTTTATTTTGGTTTTCTAGGGACCTCTTGCTGTTCTGATTTTTGCATTTCACCTTTCCCCACTATTCTTTAGTGGTGTGGGAAAAATTGGCAAGATTAGGAATATTCCTCTGTTAGAAGAGTTCTGGAGAATGTGTTTTTCTGAGGATGCTTTTTATCTGTAGGCTTGATTCTGGGCTTCGGGTCATTGTGTTGGTTGCTGTGTGGCTCCAGTATTTAAAAAATAATAAAGAATGCAAAAAAAAAAATCCTTCTTGCAGGCTGTTTGAGCTTGTCTCTTTCCATAAAAACTGTAGGGGAAAGAAAGAGAGATCTGAGGATTTTAGGACTTTTCCTCTTGGGCGAGAAGCAGTATCTGGGGGAGTTTAGGAAGGCAAGAAATAAATCGGTGGCACGAGGCGAGTGCCACATCAGCTGGTGGTGACACCGTAAGTAGGTTCATCCAGCACATGCTAATCCTGCCGGATCTGCGGCGTTCCCGTTATCTGCACAGACCAGCACGGCTTAGTGCATTATGCTCCTTCCCTAATGAAAACACAGGGGGAAACACCAAGTCTCTTTTTTTTTTTTTGGTAATCTAAAGGGGGAAAATGTGCCTTGCGTGCACTTTCTGTGGCGCTGGGTTTTGTTGTATTTTTAAACTGAGGTGCTTGGTTGGTTTTTTTTTTAAAAAGCATAATTAATAATTGTTCTTTGCTCTCCGAGCGCTGTTCAGCTCCGCTCGGAGGAGTGGGAGGTTCTGCTAGTCATTTGCACATGGAACAAGAAAGGTATAAATTGCGTCTTTTAATAGTATGCTTCACTTTCTTAAATAATTACCTTGAAAATCCTTTATGTACTGGTCGGTAGCACTATTAAACTGTATTCTTTTTTGCTGTCCGAACTGATTTTTAGATTAACTGCATTTGACCGCAATAGCAGACATATAGAAATATAAGATTTAAAAATTATTAACATAGTAAAGAAAATAGAACAGTGTTTTCTGCAATTCTTTCTTCTGCCCAGGCTGTTACCATTCGCCTGAAAATATCCTGAAAAAAATATGGCCGCGCTTTCTCAGCATTAATAGTGAAAAATAGTGCTTGTATTTCACAGGAGCTCTTTGGAGCACGTTAGGCCTAATGACAGTAAGTGATGTAACGATAGGTTCATATTAATATTGATTTTCCTATCATAACTGAAATAAATGAAGAGCGATGACAATCGGATTGTACCCTCTGCTGGAAATCAAAGAGTTACTGGAGTTTCTGGAATAGACTGACTTGGTTATTCTCAGCTTTAATGATTAGGAGAAAAGATGAGTCTGTGCAATCCTCTTAGCCTTGGCGATATCTCAGTGAGAAACCTCCTAATGAAAGTTAAGACACTGTTTTAATAAGGATAATTTATCCAGTGGTAACGTGGGAAGGGAGGGGGGTTTTAAAGGTGGGGTTTTTTTGACCCTGCAGAACTTTGACATAACTTTCTCAAATACATACAAAGAGTATCCTGCATATAGCATTCACTTCTTAGAATAAAAAAAAAAGTTGGTTTAATTTATATGGTAGATAAATTTGCAGCTTTATCACATTGCGCAGATGCTTGATAGCTTACGAACAGCAAACTGATTTAGACTTGGTTTGCGTAATCAGTCTGTAATTACCAGGTTGGCAATTATGAGAAAGCTTAAAGCAGCCTGGGAAGAGGACAAGGTGAAGCAGTGGCTTTGCTGGTCGGATGATGTTGGTAGATCTTAGCGCTTCTACAGCAAACTCTGTTGATGTGAGAACTGCAGGGGCAAGAAATAAAGCTAGTTTTACCTCTCAGGGCAAACCCTTCTTTTCTGAGTCTGTTTTCATAGATTCATTTGTGCTGATAGATGCCCTTGCGTTTATTTTGTGCAGTGCTATGAAGTCTTCTCAGCATTTTATGGAAGTTATACTAGATGGAGTTTTCTGCGGAGGAGTGAGTTTCTTGGGGCTGCCATAAGCCCTGCAGACCAGTTCAGGTGTTTCTTTTCACAAGAAATGGAAGGAGACCCCCTGAAAAAAACCCAACTTTTTGCTCTCTAAATAAGTAGTAAAAAGGGCTGTTTGGGAAATTATCATGCATGTATTTCTTGGAGGCTGTGTCAAAGGAGCTGGACGTAACAGTGGTAGTCACAGAGCTAAAAGTTCAGTCCTCAAAACTGGGAAGAAATAGCCTAATGCCTAAATTGGTGAAAGGGAAAAAGGGTACAGTTAATTCTGTAATAATTTATAGAATCACAGAATGGTTTGGGTGGGAAGGGACAATAAAGCCCCCCGAGTGCCACCCCCTGCCCTGGGCAGGGACACCTCCCACCACACCAGGTTGCTCCAAGCCCCCTCCAACCTGCCCTTGA
>JAOXNO010000004.1:32917896-32931121 GCA_028565335.1 Limnodromus scolopaceus
ACCCCTCCAGGGATGGGGCAGCCACAGCTTCTCTGGGCAACCTGGGCCAGGCTCTCACCACCCTCACTGTAAAGAATATCTGTGAAAGAATTTGAAGTCTTATTTCTTAGATCATTGTCAAATTCCACTAGATAAGAACTGAAGAAATATGCTGCAAGCTTGGAATAGAAAAAAAAAATAAATAGCTGAGCTGGCTTCCCATATGATGGGAAAAATAAAAACCTAGGAGGAAAAAATCCCCCTTAAAAACAAGTTTTTGATTTTTATACCTATATTTTAAATTATTTAAATCACAGAATGCTTGGAGTTGGACGGGACCTCTTGACATCATCTGGTCCAAAAAGTTCATTATTTATATAAGTCACATCAGTTTTTGTTGGAATAAAGCAGGATCAATTATTCTGTTTGAACATGCTTCCTGCGTCACAAAATGTGGGGCATTTACTTACCTTAAAAAAGGAGGCCAGCTGTATTCGTCATAACATCTTGTATATTCTTTGGGGAAAACAGTTTTTAATTTTGCTGTGCTGTTTCTGGAAAATGTATAGAAATAGCTTAGAAGTTCACTGAGGCTTAAACGTGTTTGGGTTCAACCAAGATGGGAAGTGGGGGCTGCTTGCCTGGCTTGAGAAGGGGAAATTCCTTGATTTTGTTGTCATTGTTGCCTCTCCCAGCTTCATTTAACACCTCACAAAGACATGGAGGAGGAAATTTAGACAGTGAGATAATTTAGAGAAAGGTCTTCTCTAAAGGTCTTCTACCTGAAAGGAGGATGTGGAGAGGTGGGGGTTGGTCTCTTCTCCCAAGGAACAAGTGACAGGACACAAGGAAACGGCCTCAAGTTGCTCCAGGGGAGGCTTAGGATGGATATTAGGAAAAATTTGTACACTGAAAGGGTTATTAAGCATTGGAACGGGCTGCCCAGGGCAGTGGTGGAGTGCCCATCCCTGGAGGGATTTAAAAGCCGGGCAGACGTGGTGCTGAGGGACATGGGTCAGTGGGGGTTTGGGAATGTTGGGTTGATGGTTGGACTCGATGATCTAAAATGTCCTTTCCAACCCAAACTATTCTACGATTATAATTCTAAGATTTTGCTACTTTCTCCCTTTGTAAGATGTCTCCACCAGAGAATATCCCATCTTGTCTTGGTTGGGGAGATGGTGGTTCTTCCTGGCCAGGAACTACGTAGAGTAGAGGATCAGTGAAAGACACAAAACTAAACCATGTTGAGTTTGTGGGAGTCACTGGTGGATCCCTGGCCACATCTGACATCACACAACAAATCCGGGTGATCTGTTTATAAAAATAAATCACAAGAATCCCTCATAATAGGAAAAAATGGTGGGCAGCCCAAATGCAGGGGGGTCACGGCTTGTTTTGTTTAGACATGGTACAAGCACAAACTAATCTGAAACAAAACTGCTGCAGAGATAATTTGTGCTATCTCTGAGTTATGACTGAAGTTATTTTCTCAGCTAAAAATAAACAGATAAGTGTTTTGACTGCCTATATTTAGACATTGTCTGTTGCTGTCAGTTTGTGAAGCTCTTGGATCTTCTCAGTTGGAATATTTTTTTTTTATTTTTATGTTTTCAAGAAGGGCTAGATAGAATAACTATGATTTATGTGTGGTGTAGTTGGTATAGAGGACCTTTAAGAAGAAACATAATGTTGGATTAGTCATAGGTTTTGAATGAAAAATGTCATTATTTTAGAAATGTCTTTTTGTACACAATTTATATTTTGCTGCTGCAATATAATCTTTCTCTTAGTTTACATTTATTTGATTGGTTGGATTTTAGTCATCTTATGTGCTCAAAATGATAACATCCCCTTTTTGTATAAGTTGCAAGGGGAGCCCAGTAATTTTATTAAAGATAATCCTGAAGTTTGGTGCTGCGAGATCTGCCTGGAGATACCAGTCCTTCAAAAGAGAGGTAGCTCCAGGCACACAAAAGCGGGCTTTTAATGATTCAATTTATAATTATATACCTCGATGCAGAGTGAAATAAGACAGCTCAAAACGTATCTCGAATGGAAAGAAATGAGTCACTGTTAATTAGCAAAAGACAATGAAGTTTCTGAAATATTATGTTCAAACTTCAGCCGCCCGAGAATATAAAATAAATGGAGATTATGAAAATACGGTTGATATAAAAGCTGAATCAGATAAGAATTTGACAAAACTTTCTTTTATCTTCAGACTTCTGACTCATGGTTACTTCATCTGAAAGGGAAGATCAAACCCAGTTTGCTTTGTTTACCTGGAGAATTACCTCCTGCTTCTCAGCTGATCCGTGGCATGAGATATATTTTTGTTCAGTATTACACGTGATGGTTCTGGTGGTGGTTTCTCTGGTTTGTGCTGCTGGGCAAGCAAAGAAGTTGGTTTAAATTCTGCTGCGAAGGTGTGACCGCGTCTAGAACTCACAACAGAATAAAATTAAATTTTATGTGTGTTAAAACGGTCTGTGTTTCCCAGTCCCTCCCAGCTTTCTCTCCCTGGGTGCTGGCTGGTGGCAGGCAGAGTCGTGTCCCTGCAGCTCAGTGACCAGCGCCACGCCTGGCACATCCCTATATTTGAAAACAGATTAGGGAATGGAAAAAAATTAGTGTATTTGGGTTGCTGTGGGGCTGGGATGCAATTCTGCTTTTCAGCATCATGCCATGTCGGTTTAACAGAGCTCCTGCTTCTACAGATCCCATCTGGGATGCTGTGTGTCTGGGGAGCTTAAATGCTTGGAGTCTGATTCCATGCACTCATCTTCCAGCCAAAATTCAACAACGCCCACTTACAAATCACGATGTCCATATCCACCTGGCACTGGTGGGTGTCCAAAGCCTTTATACCTTCTCTTACCATCCCTGGGGGTATTCAAAGCCAGGCTGGATGGGGCTTTGAGCAACCTGGTCTGGTGGGAGGTGTCCCTGCCCAGGGCAGGGGGGTTGGAACTGGATGATGTTTAAGGTCCCTTCCAACCTGAACCATTCTATGGTTCCATGATAACGTGTTTTCAGTAGCTACATCATGACCTCCTAGAATCTTTTTTTTTTGGATCAATTCCTTCCTGGGTCCTTTGAACAGAGACCCCGAGACCATTGAGAGTGTCATTGGAATGAATTAGAGGACCAAGGATGTAGCATTGTCCTCTGCTGCTAACCTCAGTCACATTCTGCAGGTTCTGACCCCAACTGCTGCTCCAGGAGGCTTGTTACCCATCGCTGGACACTCTCTTTCCATTAAGAAAAACATGAGACTCCTTAAATACTTGGACAGGTCAAAGCCACCTCCTCTCTTTAACCCCATTTTTATTGGCACTGGTCTCTAGGTTTTTGGCTGTGAATTTATTCCTTTAATTAAGCTATAGTGGCCAAAGCTGGATGTGAATTCTCACATGTGCACGATGCAATTTCTGTTGTTTCCTAGCACCAGAGAGGACGCCCTTGGCAAAGCTGGAGGTTCCAACCATGCTGTTGAGCAGTAACTGTAGGGAGCTTTACCTGTCTGTGTTGGGGTTTTTTTTTTTAGGGAAAAATAACTATAAATACATGCGCGTTGTAAACCTGATACTGTTTAATTTGAGAGAGCTGATAAGGTGTAGACAATATGAAACACAAAGTAATTAAAATAACTTGCATCCAGACTGGAGTGATGTTTTCTCAGTCAACTGCAATCTGGAAGAGCCAGAGTAAAACACAAAACTTAGGCAGACTCAGATTAATGGTGGAGTTTTCTGTTCCTCTTCAACGATCACAGGTGAGACCAGTAACAGGAAAATATGTTTGTTCATGAAAATGATTTAGATCCTTTCTTTGAAAGGAGGAGGAGGATGGTTCTCCAAGGCTCAGCGTTTACTTTTACACCCTTTCCATTGCCTCCATGAGATGTTGCCAATGAACCCAAACTGTCATTTTCCAGGGGGAATGTATGACTGGGCAAATTGAGTGCCCAAATTGGCTACGTGGGATTATCTGTTGTCAATAAGAACATTGTTCTGACAGAGCAATATTGATTTTTTTTCTGTACTTGTCATTGTATTATGTCATTGTCATTCTAGTTACGTGAAAATGAGAGATACTAACATTTTTTTTGCACGTGGTATTTAACAAGGAGGTTACCTATGACTGAATTACAGTGGGTGATAGTGGCCAGGAGCTCCGGTCCCCGTAGACACAGGCATGGAGGCATCTGCAGAAGCATCTGGACATGGACACGATGGCCTCTAGATACACTGGTGAGCAAAGACCTGGTCCTGGCTCTCGAATGCTGGTGACTCAGATCAGCTGAGGTGCTTAATCACAGGCAAATTCACAGCAGAATGAGGTGCAGCTGATGCTAATTGCATTCACATATCACACCACCCAATGAATAAAACAACAGCCTGGCAAGAGGCGAGCTAGTGGGGTCAGGCAAATATCTTTGTAGGTGTTATACCTTTCATACTACATCCCTGTAGTTGCATAAAGTCTTTTCTCATCGCATTGGATGTAAAAGATATGTGAAATCAGCATCCTGGCCTGTATCAGGAACAGCGTGGTGAGTAGGACTTGGGAGGTGACTGTCCCCCTGTACTGGGCACTGGTGAGGACCCACCTTGGGTGCTGTGTCCAGTTTTGGGCTCCTTACCAGAAAAAAGGGCATTGAGGTGCTGGATAGTGTCCAGAGAAGGGCAATGGAGCTGGTGAGGGGTCTGGAGCTGGGGGGTGAGGGAGCTGGGGGAGTTCAGCCTGGTGAAAAGGAGGCTGAGGGGAGACCTTCTCGTTTTCTCCAACTCCCTGAAAGGAGGGTGTAGCCAGGGGGGGTCGGTCTCTTCTCCCAAGGAACAGGCGATGGGACAATGATGAAACAGCCTCAAGTTGCACCAGGGGAGGTTCAGATTGGATATTAGGAAAAATTTTTACACTGAAAGGGCTATTAAGCCTTGGACTGGGCTGCCCAGGGAAGTGGTTGAGGCACAATCCCTGGAGGTATTTAAAAGACGGGTTGACATAGTGCTTAGAGACATGGGTTAGTGATGGTTTTTATCAGAGTTAGATTGATGGTTGGACTAGGTGATCTTAAAGCTCCCTTCCAAGCTGGACAATTCCATGATTCTGTGAAATTTTGAGACTTTTCTACATTGGCTTCTCTTTTCTCTGGAGTCACCCTGGAGGTCTCTGCCAGGGAAGAGTAAGTTGGCTCAGTGAATTCTTTTGTGAAATACTAATCTATAGCTCTGAAATGAGAAAATAATCACAAGTAATACAGATTGCTCTAACATATGTGATTGCTCACCGTGGATAATATAGAAGGCATTTAAATGTTCTCTGAGAAATACTCTAAATCAAGCACAATCAAAGTTGCTAAGGAAATTACCATTATGAATAGAGTATCTTACATCATGCCCTGAGGGCTCACAGTATATACATTTATTTCCTCATATGTATCCACTAGGGAATAACAGCATAAATACCTGTAATAGCAAAACAGTATTATGGCACGATAAGAAACTGTATGTTTTTTTGTTAAGATACTAAAAAGTGCAAGGAACTCAGATAAATTGTGTTTCTGTCTTTCTGTGGTGTGGTTTACTGGGGGGAAAAAAATATGTACCAAATTCAGCTTAAGGACTAAATGGTGGGTGAAAGACGTCAGGCTTGTTGTTACTGTTGACCTCTTCATCCGTGTTCTGAATGCAAAGAAGTTTTCTGGGACAGAGGACAACTTGTAGTGCCCTGCTCAAATGGTACGGTGACCTGGTGGCCCTAGATGACCGGTGTGAGCAGAAGAGCATCCAAACCACTCAAAACCCTTGAGGTATCTTTCATAAAGATTGAGTTAATTTATTTGTGACTAATCTGAAAAGTGTTCTGGATCTTCTTGACCTTGTTGGAGGTACTGGTGGTTTTAAAAACCTAAAAACTTATGAAATCATATACAGAGGCTGAAATTGTTGGCTGCTAAACCAAAATCTAATATACAAGCTGCTTATTGACTGAGGAATAGCCTGTTTGAGAGCAACTGGATGTTAATGAAATGGGAAGAGTTTAAAAGGTTGCCTTTTATGTAGGATGGGTCCTGTTCACCCTTTGCTAAGCTCATAGATGTGGGTAGTTCCTCTGTGCTGGTGTCCTGACGCTCTAAAATAAAGAAGGATGGACTTCTCGGGTTTCTTCTTTCTTTTGCAGTTGGCTCAGCCATTACAGTGGGAACCGAAGGGTTGGTGGGTGCAGTGCTTCTGTCCTCTCTGACCAGTTACAGGGCTACAAAATGTCACTTCAAAGGCCTGTGCAACAATTTCTAGTGTCTGCCCTTCAGAAAATTCAAGAGGCCCCTACATCTGTGGGAATGGAGATACAAACTGTATAATTTTAAACTATTAAGTATAAAAAAAAATCTTATCTTCCAATGGCAATATCAATTGCAGTGATTTATTGTTAGTTGGGGTTTTTTTTTCCTTCTCAAATGTGGGAAATTTGTCATGCAAACCAGTAATTAGCGATGTGTTCTGCCTCTCCTTCAGCATCTCAATTCTGGAAACTTTCAGGAAAGTACAAGAAAAATCCTTAGACATGTCATTTAAAGTTTTCTGTCACGGAGCCATCTTTTAGAAGCTCTCACTTGTGAGACAGCAGACGTTGCAATTGAGCAAAGGCAGGCATCTATTTTTTTTTTAACTTTAAAAAGTACAAACCGAACACCAAAAATCCTTCCACTTCTCAGCCAAAGAGACTTTCCTGCATTGGGCTTTGCTCAGCCTTCTGTTGAAGAAGACGTTATTAAGGGAGGGATGAAGAAGTTTACTACATTGGCATCTCTTCACACGTTCCAGATAATATTTCTTTGCTGTTATATTTATATTATTGCTAAACACTAGGTCAGTGCTGCATGTTTGGGGAGCTTGATCACTGTGCTGTGTTGTGGCTTTCCTTTACTGTGTTGTAGGAAGATCAAATACACCTCAAATTAGAATGGTGAATTCTTATTATTCAGGCTAAAACTACTTTAAAGCGTCAGAGTTTGGTATGATGCTTTAAGGATGTCAGTCGTAGGTATATGTTTAAATATCATCACTTCTGCTGCTACTCTGGGAGAGCTAAAAGGAAAATTGGGACTAAAGTGTGTTAGAATTAATGAATACTGCTAACTGCCTCTAGTGTAATCAGCAGCACTCTCTGGTGGAATGGCCTTAGTGTGACTCTTGGTCCTGGTAGAAAGGAAATGAAGGCACAAATACTTTATTGTTTCTGCCCATGTCAGTCCCTTCAGTTTATACTCTCTTACTCTTCACCCTTCTTTTCACCTAATCTCCACGTCTGTTGTGTCTAGAGAACTAACTCCACCACTGGAAAGACTGAAGTTCTTCCCTACAAACACATCCTTATGTATAACACTGGCTGTACAGCTGGTTTTTTTGTTTTTTTTTTTCATTTTCTTGGAGTCTTTTCCAGGACTTAGCAATGCTGCATCCAGCTCTTCTTTTCACATCGCTGTCGCCTTTTTAGCCCTTTCTCACAGCCATTGCTTTCACTTAAAGCCTTGGCTGTCATTTATATCCTTACATTTTCATCCAGGGTGACTTCTGTTTTCATGTTAGAGCACTATTCCTTGGCACCTTTTTTCCTGGCCACTTACCCTGCTACAGCTTCCAGTTCATTGATATATTTTTCTGTCTTGCCCTAAGTTACCTCCCAGACATTTCTCTTTCATTTGATTCATTTGCCTCCCCCTCGTGTCTTCGCCCGGCTCCCATTGCCTGGGTTGCTCTTCTGTATTCCCAGTGCTGGCTCATCTCAGCAATTACATCTTCTGCCTTGGGCCTGGAGCCAAAGATCACATCCACATCAGTCCTGTGACATTTCCACCACAAATTTATTCCCTCCTCTACTGGAGTCTTTTTAACTCGGTTCTTTTCCAGTGCAAGTGACTATTCCCATATTCTTGACTCTCCTACCTTCTCATTGCCTCTGCTTCTCTCTACTCATATGTCTTTATTGGTTTAGTCCAAGAGAAAATTGTTATTTTATAGGTTTTCTTTCTCCCTTACCTTGGTTTATTTTCTCCTTTGTCCTCAAAATCTTGTTCTTCTGTCCCTTCACAAACATAGAAGCTCCTCAACTGCTCTGTTCTGCTAAACTCAGCACTTGCTTCAATGACCCAGTTCTGATTCTGATTTCCTGCATGATCACTCCTACTCTCATCAACCCTTTTATAATGAAAATATGACTTAGCTGACCTGTTAGAGGGGGAACAAGGATTCCACTTCTCCTCCTTAGGTTTGTATTGCCCTTTCATGTCTCTGAGGTAATGGAGCTGATCGGCTTCTAGAGCTTCTCTCCTGGAAGTCCATCGTAGATCCTCTCCCAGACCATCTTCTACCCTCTACACTTGGCAGAAATCCAGATGTTAAGTAGCGACAGTGCTGTGAGATTCCGTAATGTTGCTGGCCCCATAGGGTTTTTACATCAAATGTGTTCAAATTATAGTGTAAAAGAAAGATACTGGCTTCTGGGACTCAGATAAAGTCTTTCCCTTGTGCATCCTCAACTATTAATAAAGGTTCTAGAGATGGCCACCTCTCCCGAGTGACCTTCACAAAGCTGTGACTTTAGCCAGTGAACTCTGATATGAGTGAGGGACCATCAAAGTCCTTCCAGGATGAATAAGTATAAAGGAACAGACTTTCTCTACTGCTTCAGGAGCACATATTACATGTATGCATTTAGGCAGCAAATGCTTGAAGAACAATTAAAAACCTGTGGGGAGGATCTGTATTTTATGATTGGCCCAAGTAATAGTCTTAATTTTCAAATTGTTTGAAAGCTTGAAAAATACCTTTACTTTTGCTTTTAAGGATAGAATACTAAAAGGTAGGATTTCTGAAAAAGAGACTCTGTACTTGATTAAAAATGTGTCTCCCCTCCATTTCCTTCTTTTGAAAAAAGGAGTAAAAGTTGTACCAGCAAACCACAAACCCTTGAAATAATTTTTCTAATTAATTTGCTGTCAGGTTAGCGTTATCTTCTTGGGATGCCTTGCTAATGCGTATGGATGGAACAATGACCTGAGTAACAGGGGAGCTTCCTACCTGTTTTTATCTAAATGTGCTTCTACAGAGTATGCTGTATGGAAGAATTATCCAATTACTCTGCCACCGACTAAAAGTGCTGTTCAAAGTCAACTACCCACTCTTCCTTTCCTACTGAAGCATGTAGGGCATCTCACAGTTGTCTTTTCCCTGGCATTTTATTTTATCTTGGCAATTATGGCTTAGAAACAGGTAAATAATAGTGCTAACGTAAAGAAAAAGTATGTATCCTTGTTGCTTAGCAATTGCTCTCGACACAATGAAGATCAGCCTTTGAGGAATTGCACGATGGAAAATATTGTTTCCCGTCTATGTTGGTTATTCTAATAAAATATATTAAAACCTCCTGCAATCCTAGACACTTCGGTAAGCTGGGAGGCTTGTAGGAAAACTCACACAAGTATCCTTAAACTTCTGAAAATTTCCTTAATTGTGCTAGTTCTGCCAAGCAGTTTCATTTTCCTGCCGGTGCTACTGCGCCCTTTTCTTTAATCCTCTTTTCACTCTCCTCATCTCTTCCTTCCTATTGCTGGCCTCTTTTCTGATAAGCTGAAATTACTTGTTACTCTTGGACTCTGGATCCTATTGCCCACAATAATCTGTAACAATAGACCAATTACTGCGTTACACTGTGTTATTGGGACATAGGAAGTTCAGCAGAGAGAGAGGTGCTTGTTGACCGTTTTTGTTTGTATGTTAGGGGAACTTCAGTAAACTGGTCCTCGTTGCCTCCTGTTGCTGAGAGCAACCTCAGCAAATACAGCAAAAGTCAATTTTCAGGATTAATGCCAAGTTTATTCTGATACCAAGCTTTCATGCCAGTTAGCTCAAATCTCTTGAGATGTTCTTCTTCTCACCTCTTCTTGGCTAATCCTGGAGTAAAGCAGCATGTTTTGACAGAATTCCAATACTACAAATCAGTAGAGACTACATAGACTTTGGCTGCACTGTCCTCTGTATGTGCAGCCTCAGAAGTTGGCATCATGAAGGATGGCAACTGAACCAGAGAGAGAGCACTGCTCTACAGCCTTGTCCAGGTGACCAGTAGCTTCCATTGCCACCAACATATAGAGGAAATGCAAAAGTCTGCCTCACCTGGAGTCATAGGTTAGATATTAGGAAAAATTTCTTCCCCAAAAGGGTTGTCAAGCCTTGGAAGAGGCTGCCCAGGGCAGTGGTGGAGTCCCCATCCCTGGAGGGATTTCAAAGCCGGGCAGACGTGGTGCTGAGGGACATGGGTCAGTGGGGGTTTGGGCAGTGCTGGGTGGGTGGTTGGACTTGATGATCGGAAAGGTCCCTTCCAACCTGGACAATTCTATGATTCTGTGACATCTGGGAGATGTTTAACAGAAGAAATATCCTGTACTAATGCTCAAAATACTCTGAGGTTCTGTACCAAGCAACGAGTGTCCTAGCCCTCAGCTTGGAGAAGCCCCTGCATTATTCTGGCTGCCCAAAGCAGTGGGTGGCACTTGGTCTTTTCATTCTTTATCCTTCCCCAGGGGAGAGTGGAGCCTTACTTCTCCCCACAGTCTCCTTTTTCCATCTTATTTAGCTCAGCCTTTCTGGCATTTCTTTGCTCCATCAGCAGCCTTTGCACATCTCACCTCCGTATCCTCCACCGGCTGTGGGGCTGACATCTCATTACTAATTTATGACTGTCCGAATAACGAGAAGCACTCTCTTAATGGACACTGCGTCTGAAACCTCTCTGAATGCAGGTGAGGAGAGTACACGCTCAGTCTGAGGAGAGTGCCGTTGTAGTGTGTGTTATTGCAGAGTGCTTTCAAAAGGTGAGTTTTCCCTTTATTCTCTTTGCAATTTTAATAGCTTTATGTGAAGGCATGGAAATATTATTTCTTGTATCAGATATATTCTCACAGACCCCCTTCCAATATCCCATTTTGCGCCTCTGGTGAGTTAGAAAGTTCTTTTTATCGTTTGGAATTCCAGATTCTAAGCATTTGTGATGGATTTTATTTCTCATTTGGCGTAGCTCTCGAGCCTCCCTTTGTCTTTCCCTGGCTGTCAGCGAGATGTGGAATAACAGATCACAGTCTGAGACGTCATAATTCCTAAAGCATTACATGTTCCTCTGCTGCTGCCGCGTGAACCTCTCAGTACCAGATAACGCTGCGATTTCCAGTATCCTTAGGTTAGGCTCAGGCAGGTCTTTCTACTTAAAAAAATACAAATGTATGTATAATAAACAAATGGAAATGGCAAAGAACATAACAGCAGGATAGGTAGAAGGTCTGGTAACTCTTCTATAGTCTCTGCTATAGGGAAGCTCTCTATAGCAAGCCTTTTGCTTGAAGCTGAGGAATAGTAATGTTTTTGTAAAGTGTTTTAGGATATATAAGTGAAAAGAATATGGGAATGGGACTGGGGGGGATTTGCTGTGTGGCTGGTGTCTGTACTGTGCGCTCAGCCTCTTGCACACAGATCAGAGCACTTTCACCACTGGCTGCCTGGGTATGCTCTTTCCTTTCTCCTCCTCCTCCTTTAAAAAGAATTACTGTTTACATTTAAGGGTTGCCTACTTTTGACCAGTTAAAGAGATGCTCTGCCGCTCCCTGTAGTATTTATGATGTTCTTACTGTCGGCATCGAATCTTGTCTTTAATTTCCTTCCCTAGATGATGGTTTTTTAGCCTTGCAAGTGCCGAGATTATTTATGTCCAGAACAAATCTTGGGGTTTCTTTGGTGTTTCTAAATTCATACATTGCTTAAATTAATTGCAATTAATTCACACTGTGTTTGCAGGGAGGTGCCAGGTCCCCCACCCTTTAGTGTTTCCCTCCCTTTGCTGACCCTGTGCCAGCCTCCCCAGTGCCTGGCACTGATTTCACCCTTTGACCACGGGTAGATCCCAGCCAGCCTTCAGCTTCATCCGTGCAGCGTGCGTTTCTGTATGCTTTGTTCTTGCACGGTATTATTCCTTCCTTCTTTGTTATGTGTTTTTTTGTGGGTTTTTTCTTTTTTTTTTATCCTGCTAGACCTTTTCTTCCTGGCCCGCCCTGAGCGCGGCACACATCCCCATCCCAGCCAGCGCTGCTGCTGTCCCCGGGGGAGGTGTGTGTGTGGGGGGGGTCGCCTGGGGTGCGATGCCCGGGAGCGATGTCATGGTGTTAGACGGCTCGTTAAAATTTCATGAGAATCCGACACGCTCATGACACAAGACGGAGCTTGGAACAGAGTCCACTTGTCAAAATAATACCGAGCCAATAAGCATGTCATGGGTGGAGCTACTGCAGAACGGGCAAAACTAATTCTGAATGAAGACCTTTTTATTAAACACCCTGGGCCTGAATGAATCGGGTTGGGGTTGCTTGGCTCGCGACAAACTAGGGAATTCCTTGATTTTTATTAGCACAGGCTGAAAAATCCAGAGGGTTGGGTGGTTTTGTTGGTTTTTTTTGGTTTTTTTTGTTTTTTTTTCTGTGAAGTCCGGGAAGGCAGAATGCTCTAGGAATGGGACTGATGGGGAGCCGGCCGTTATGAATTTTTCATGAGCTGGTGTGCGGGGCTGAATGGCTCCGGCGCGCGTCGGTGTGGAGCTGGCAGCCGAGCCGCATCCGCACGGAGGCTGCTGCTGACACAGAAACCACTTTGGCGCATTTTCAGAGGGGAGAGCTGGGCTGATAGAGGGGTTTTTCCGACAGCCCCGGCTTATCGTTCCTTCGATTTATGCCGCCGTGGCTTCAGGCAGCCTTTCCATTTGGAGCCCAGCCTTGGTGAATGAGCGGGGCCGGCTCTGCCGATTTATCAGCCTTTTCAATCGGCGGCGATGCCTGCCTGATGTGTTTTTGTTCCGTTTTCTGAATGGTGAGAGCTCACGCAACGTCTAAGCTATGACAGCAAAAGATTCTTCCAGGGAACTTGCCACTCCAGAGTCAGAGATTTACATAAGGACTTTCAAAGAACAAATGCATTTAGAGCTCGAGCTTCCCAAGCTGCCCGGGAACAGACCTACGTCTCCAAAAATTTCCCCTCGCAGTTCGCCGAGGAACTCTCCGTGCTTTTTCAGAAAGTTGCTCGTCAATAAAAGCATCCGCCAGCGTCGTCGCTTCACGGTGGCACATACGTGGTAAGATCTGCTGGGTATCAGCGCGGGTTTCCAGAACAGCGTGTGTAGCTGGGGTTTTAACAGGGGG
>JAOXNO010000004.1:32954205-32967073 GCA_028565335.1 Limnodromus scolopaceus
GGGCAACCTGGGCCAGGCTCTCACCACCCTCACACCAAACAAGTCCTTCCCCACATCTCAGCTCCATCTCCCCTCTTTCAGTTTAAAACCATTACTCCTTGTCCTGTCGCTCCATTCCCTGATCAAGAGTCCCTCCCCAACTCTTGCCGAATCCTGCTGAGCCTCCGTTGCCCACCCCAACGTGGTGGGGCCTTCTGGAAGCAAAGAGTCATGAGAGATTGATTTATTAATTTTATTTTAAAAGTATTCATGGATGATTTTTTTCCCTTGGAGAAGCGTGACTGTTCAGATGATTCACAGCTGCTTTCTTGTAGGAATTTCAGCGCCACGGAGCAAGCAATCACAATAGCACGTACTCGTGTTGGAGCTTGTTTACTTGGGAAAATATGCATAACACAAATTGTAATTCATTAATCCATACGCATCTTCTCAGCTGTAATTGTTAAATTAATTTTAGAATATTTTTAGCCAATTTCATGGTTATGATCCGCGTGTCAGGCCTGTGTATAAACATCACGCTTGAAGAATACTTCCACTGAAAAGCCTCTACTTCTGCTGAAAAGCTGAGCTGCTTTAATATTGAATTATTGATATTAGGCCAACAGAGTGGATGGATACTTTTGCCTGCAGCCCTAGAAATGTATTGTTTTGCGCATTGTAATCTGTTACAATAAAAATGTTCTTGTTCTTGCAATACGTATCTCTATTTGGCTGCCTGAGCAATATTTTTGCTTGTAACCTCTATGTCCAGAAAGGCAAATATATAGTTAGAGAAGCCCGAGGAAACATCCTCGCAGCAAATCGCGTGCATTTTCACCTGTTACTTTTAGGAGACGTTACAGAATTTTTCTGTGAAAGAGTGTGGTAGATGGAAAGAAGCAAGGTAAGGTATTCTTCAGGAAGGTGCTGGCTTTTGTGGTTGTTTTTAATCTATATATAGAATAGCAAGAAATAACAAGAGAGTTGCATTTCTAGTAATCGTCCTAGTGGTCTGGGGGTGGCTAAAAGCGATACTGTCAGATGGAAAGTCAAGCTTTGTTCAGGCTCAATAATAATAATGCTCGATATTAGGCAATGTTTGGTATTTCTGCCACTGTCAGGAAAGATTTGGAAAATGGTGTTACCTACTCTTGAGGCAATTACTTTCTTTTAGTTATGTAAAAGCTTTCAGGAGGAGGAAACTTCTTTCCATGTCTGCTGCAGGTAGGGCAAGAAATAATGAGCAAGTCCTGGGGCAAGGGAGCTGCTCAGGCTATAGCCATCCTGAAAAACTCCGGTGGAAGGATGATGAAGAACTGAACTCCAGTGCCTGGGTGGGCTGTGAGGTCTGAAACATTTGTTGGGTGAGGCTAGAAAGTTTTGGATTTAGTTGGACCTACTGTGGACTGTGGGAAGAGGCCAGATGACTTCTTGAAATCCCTCACAGGGATTTTGCTCATAGCAGAGGTGTGGTAGATATTCAAGGGAACTTTGGTGGCAGCACTGAAAGAGAACTTCCATGACAACGTAAAATGTATAGTAAAATAACAGAAGCGAACATAAAAGAACTTTTATCTTAAAAAAAGTATTACTCACTTAACTACTTAAAGTCTCTTTTTTATGCAGGTGTAGGTGAGTACAAATCTCATTCTACTATATAAAAACAGTAGAAACCAGACCTTGCTGGAAAGGTTGATGACTGGAGTCATAAGGCAGCACAGGTCCTTTTAGTCCTTTTTATCCCCATTTTAGTTGCCCTGCCATTTAGACTGTGGTGGTGTTAAACGTGTCGGGGATGTCTGCAGGATAACCTGCCCATCCTCTGAGTGATTGTTCCTGGGGCAGATTTATTGAGCCCCAGGGCACACCATGCCGATCTCATACCCTCCTGGTCCCTTTAGAGGGCTCATTATATTTGTTGGGGTTTTTTTCCCTCTTTTTCTATAGAGGTGCAGCTGTGACCTCACCTGCCTCCCTTCTCCAAATATTTATCATCTGTGTTGTTGGAAAAATTAGATTCCATGAGCAGCCTCTTCACGGTGTGTGTCCACTCTCCCTGATGCGACCAAAGTCCTCCCTCCAGAGGAAGGAGATGATGTGTGAAGTATTTTTTTCAAGTGTAGATCCTTAATTTGAGAGGGGAAAAAAATGCATTCTTGAATGAGACGGTGCAACATCTGCTGTGGACTAGCAGTAGTGAAGCTGTTACCAGCTTTCTAGGTTTTCCATGGGAAGAAAAACATTATTCTTCTGCAACAGGCAGAGCTACACAGGCGGACTTGGTCTGGTCTTCTGCCACCTTGATGACTATGGGAGGAGCTGGTATAGCCAAGTTTTGTCCATTTTAGCAAATAATGGTAATAGGAGGCTCAATAAGAGCAAATCCAGAGAGGAAAGCAGTAGTGAGGAACCAGTGTCCACAGAGATTTGTCCTCCAGGTTTTACTTCGGGCTGGTTCCATAAGTTGAGTGCCCGTTGGGGCCTGGAGAGCCCTGGATGCATCTGGGGTGCACCTTCCAGTTGAGTTTCACCTGAAAAGCTCTAGTTTGTGGCCCCAAATTGCAACCAAAACACCATTCATGGAGACGGCTGGGAGAGTTGCTTCAAAAGTGAGCTTCCATCATGACCAAGAGCAGGAGTGTGGGCGTACACCTGGTGACATGGATTGTTGGATGTTGGTCATGGCCCCTTCCAGCAGAAGACACCTTTATCTTCTGCTTCAAGCAGTAGTGGTAGAAACTGCAGCACTGTGAGGCCAGTGAGCGTCCCTGTGCCTTGCACGGTGTTGCCCATCGTCTGTGTCTCTTCTTCCTCGCTTACAAATAACTGGAAGGTTTTTTTGGCGTGATAGCGAATGTGGAAGCTAGTGTCGTGCGTTGCCTTTATGCTCTCACCTCAGGAATAATAACTGAAATAAAAGTAAGATGAAGTAGTCGGCTACAAATCCACTGCTACCTGGTTACTATGGCAGTTAATCAAGGGACCATGGAAACAATAGAGTCCGTGTTGCGTGGCTGATGCTGTAGCTGCCACCTTTAAACCAAGAGTGAGGAGGAGTGGGTGGAAGCCTCTATACGTTGAGATGTATGTAGTGTGTGTCAGTGTACGTGTCTGGAGGAGGTGTATAGAGAGGAGGAAAAAACCGTGGAGAGGTGAGACACGAAAAGGATGCTATCGTTAATATAGAGTGTAGAATGTGCCATTATTAAAGGCCAAAATAAACAAAACCCATCGCCCTCACAGCGGAAATCTTCCCGCTTGTTCCCCCCTAAATCACATCCAAGTTGTTTATGCAATAGGAATGAATTTTTTTTAAAAAAAATCCATTGTAACTCTCTCTTGTCCAGTGCCTTGGTGAGAATGAAATTGCTTTATTTAAATTACTTAAATGATGTCCTGTAAAATCTCAATAATTGTTATTTAAGTACACATTTTTAAATGGGTTGAGAAGCCGGGAAATGGTAGAACTCTCCCCTGGGAGTTTTCCCCTATTTTCATTATTGGTGACTGATGTCAGTTATTGCCTCTATCCCCAAATTTCATTCACGTCTGACTGTAGAGATGAAAATACTGTTAAGAGTGCAGTGGCTGTTACTCTGTAATCTCATTGAGAAGCTGAATAATGCGCATTTATATTCTGTTTACCATCCATGCCAGAACATATTTATTGTTATTTTTCATTCTTTTTTTCCCTGCTGTGATTTCAGAGAGGGTTGCAGTTGGTTGGGGCTGTACCTGGGGCTGAAAGCCCGGCCCCCTGATACCCAAACCCACCAGGATTTTCACAGGCAGGGTTTCATTTCATAGCTGTCTTTCTGACTAAAGTATAAATCTTTGTATCGTTAATCTAATTCTTGGGTCTCTTCCTGGCTTAAAGACTAGAATAAAAGGCAGCTCTTTATGGTAGCCAGGAACACTTTCTACAAGGTTAATTATAATTTTGCAGATAATCCCTTACTCTGATGCCAGCTGTTCTGGACAGGATGGGTTATACCCACCCAGGGTTTGAAATACAGCAACGTTACGTCCTTAATAAGCTTTTATTTCGCTTGTAATGCATCTTGTGTGGCAGTTGGCAGCCTGGATGAACGTAACCACTTAGGTACCGGCCTCAGATTTGTGTTTCTTGATGGTTTTGTTTTTAATTTAGTAGGACTTGCACTGCGAACCCCACTCGAGCCGGCCTTCTTTTGTATCAGTGACACTTGTGTTCTACGTATTTTATTATGAACGTTATTTTCTGTCACGTACTCTTAGGTTTATAGCTGCTGTGCTTCATGTGACGTGTTCTATGTTCCCTCACCCAGGGTTTTGTTCAGTGAGATAAAATCATAGAATCGCAGAATGGTTTGAGTTTGAAGGGACCTTAAAGATCATCGAGTTCCAACCCCCATGCCCTGGGCAGGGACACCTCCCACCAGACCAGGTTGCTCAAATCATGCCACTTTCACTAAGAAATTATTGGGTTTTTTATTAATTAATTATGTTGTGAAAGTTACCTTACATTTTCAAGAATTCAAAGAAAGATTATGTCTTTTACCCGTCAGCATCTCTTCTTACAAGCCTCTAAATGTCATTTATATTACGGAGAATTGTAAGGATATAGTATATTGTTGTATGGACCTCTAATTAGAGGACCACCGTGAGAGAGGGTGTACCCTTGGCAATGAGTGTTTGATGGGTGGGCTCTTAATTAAGAAGCTCAGGTCCCTGCAGTCCAGGAGCTTGTGGCTGCCCCATCCCTGGAGGGGTTCAAGGCCAGGTTGGAGGGGGCTTGGAGCAACCTGGTCTGGTGGGAGGTGTCCCTGCCCAGGGCAGGGGGTGGGACTAGATGATCTTTAAGGTCCCTTCCAACCCATCCCATTCTGTTACTGTATGAAAAGTGTCCCCTTGTGTCATTACCAGCTCAGGGACAGACTAACGAGCATCAAATCATCGCTCTCCTCTGCAATGGGTAGTACTTTGGTACAATTAACCTTCGTATTTCCCATTCATGAATGTATAAATGGAGTGAATTCTGTCCTGTTCCTGGGACCTTTCTGCTCTGATCTGTCCTTACGTCTTTGCTGATTGTGAATCGAGATCCTTATTTCTAAACAAATTATGTAATTTTCAGATTGGCAGGATCCTGTTGTCTGCGTATGGAGTCAAGTTTAACGCAAACAAATCAAGAACAATAGCAAATGATTGCATATTTCTTTGGGTTCGCAATAATGAGAACTAATTCAGGGTATTTATTTGTTTTGGAAAAGGAATTATGATTTCTTCCCTTTGACTGAAGTGGATTCTCTATTGGGAGCAATTTCTGAATGTCCCCTTCTTCATTAAGCAGTAACTCTTAGCACAGGCACAGGGAGAAGGCTTAAGACACCTAAAACTACATACACACAAAAAAAGGCTTTTTAGTGTTATTTGTAGTGCTTTAGAAGGGACAGCATTGGGAGTTTTGACCTTTAAAAACATACATTTTGTGCCTATTTGATATTTAAACTGAAACAGAATTCTTCCTTTGCTTTTTCACCTCCCTCAGGCTTTGGAATAGTTTTGTGAGACATTTCAATCAAAACTTGAATAGCTGTTAAATTTTACGTGTCCTGACGAAGAAATGAAGGCTGCCGTTGTGGCTGTGCAGAGAGGACGTGGAAACCGCGGTCCCAACAGAGCCAGGGTGTGTTGGGGTCTGTATCTGCAAATAAAGCAGAGAAGTCTTTAAGTCTTTAAGGGCCGTTTAGATGCAGTGCTAAGGGACATGGTGTAGGGGATGACTTTGTAGAGTAGGGTAGATGGTTGAACTCGATGATCCCAAGGGTCTCTTCCAACCTGGACAATTCTATGATTCTATGATTCTAAGTCCCAGGTGCTTTGGGACAGGGAACGTTTAGTGGGAATTTACAAGGGAAAGATGCCAAAACTTGGCTAAAACAAGAAAGAGAATGAAATGGGGGCAAATAAGCAGTGAGGGACATGCTAAAAATTGGGATTCCTGTGCCTTTTCTGTGTTCTGTGATTTTTATACACAATAATGAGGTGCCAGCGCCGAGATACTGTTAATTTGCAAATGCTGTGAGAAATAAATAATCCATTTATCCATTGAGTTATCCGAAGGTGGGTAGGGCATACGGGGGAAAAAACATCCTTCTCCTTGGGGGACTGGGATTGGCAGAGGCCAATAAAAGAAAGTAAGTGCCTACCAATAAAGTAATTATTTTCTTTAAAAAGTTATTCCTTCAGGTGGAAATTTCCATTCTGTCTTGCAGTTTGAAGGGTTTGCATGCCCGGACTTTCAAGTCGCTTTGTGAAATGCCAGAAGTTATTGAAACACTGAGAGCAGCAGGAGTTACTCCTCTTTAATCATCAGAAATCAGTAGATTGTACCTTCTCTTACCGAGTTAAAGTCTAACAGTGTTCATTTCTGGCAGGGATTTTCTTCAGGAAATAGGATCGAATTCTGCTGAAATCTAAAAAATACGCATTTTTAGTGACTGTTAAGGTTTGGTGTGAGGAATGTGGATGCTGTAGCAAAGTGAGGATGTTTTGTCTTTGATTACTTTGAGTTTTCTTTGGTTTGTTTCAGTAGACAGTCTTACTTTCCTCAACGTGTACACTGCTTTATTGATAAAGAAAACAGAAGAGCAAATCAGGAAAGAAAAAAGTTACTAAAAATCTTGGGAAACTTTCCAATATATCCATGTATTTCATTAACCATATTTGCAGGTAGGACTCGAGGGATCCCGGGATGTACTTCAAGTATGTCGAGTTCTGTTGCCTGTCTGAAACTTTGAAATACAAGCAGGTTTTAACAGAAAATTGAGGTTTTTTTCCTTTGGGCTGTTTGCCTTTGGGCTCTCATGCCCAAGAGGGAGCATCTTTGAACGTTCACATGTGCCAGGCTTTCACCTGATTGATTAAAAAAAAAAAGCAATAAGGGGGGGGGGAGTGTGAACCAGCAGAAAACAACCGGGCGTGGGTTTTGCCCTTTTCAAACTCACTTGAGAATTAATTGCTGTTAATTCTGTTGCTGCTGTGTCAGAGGGGGGGTGGCCAGACTCGGTGAAGTCTATTCAGTCACAAGTCATTCGCCATCGATCTGCCAGTTCTCCGCCCTGACATTTCGTGGCTGTCAGTTGCTCGTCATCTTAAGAACAGTGGTGGAGGGGGAGACGGTAGTCGGATAATGGGAAAGCAACCGTTGTGTCAAGAAAAATGTTTGAAATTCTGCAGTTTAATTATTGCCTTCTACCCTGAGCGACGCAGGTGGGAGTCGTTAACTCAAAAATACCCCCCCACACCCCCCAAAAAACCAACCCACCCCAAACCAACCTCTTCTTCAATTCTGATTTGAAAACAGGTAATCGTGAAATTGCAGTAGTACTCGGTGATGTTAAAAATGAGAAAATTGCATAATAAGAAAAAGATTGACCGGAGCAATCTTCTTCTCAGGAAGGACAAACAGGTAACAGAAAAGGGGATATCTTTTGAAATTCAAAAGGAGATTTAAAATTGCCTATAACAGAGCTGAGATATAAGCAAATATTGTGGGGATAAAAAAAAAAATAATACGGTGAAGCCCATCTGATGAGATTTCTGCCTGACTAAGGTTTGCTTATCTGTACTCGAAATCCATTATTTGCTTATTAAGCTTGGTGATGTTTTGGCCAGATGAAAAAAGTAGTTGCTTTGTATTTGTAAATGGGGAAAAATAGGATGTAGAACGGGCTTAAATTACCCCTCTCAGGAAAAAAAGGGTTCAAAGACCTCTCCTAGAGCTTCGAGAGTGTCCCTGCAGCCGGGTATATTGCTTCCTCGTTCCTTGTTGAATGGAGAAGAGACTTTGAAAAATTCCAGGATAATAAGCAGAGCTCGGAGCCAGCTGCGGAGCCTTCGCAAGCGCTGACTAACTTTTTTTAATAAACAGAGACCATTAAATTCTAATGAGGAAATGAGGGCTGGGTACCGGTACGCCCGGTACTTAAATACCGCTGGTTCCTGCCGGTGCCGTTCAAAGGAGGTGACCCCTGGCACCCCTGGTGACATCCCTACCGGGGTGCCTGGATGCTGGTGGCCACCCCGGGGCAGGGTGAGAGCCCCTGGGAAAGGTGGGGGGGATGGAGGGGACGGGAGGTGGCGGTGGCTCAGAGCCGTTTGATCGGTGGGGAGAGGCGAGAGCCCTGCTTTCCGCAGCGTTGTTGTAACCATGACACTAAGGACGTCATCCCGGGAAAACGGCAGCGGGAACGCCGGGGGAACAAAAGCCGAAGCGGCTCCGCGTTTCCGTGCGAGGGTCCTTAGCAGAGCGGTACCATATGCACACTCTTCATTTACATATAGATTAACTACGCAGCTACTTCCTGGCTTGATAAAAAAAAAAAAGAAAAAAAAACCAAAACATGCCAAGAATTAAGATGGGGACTGAAAACCAATCCACACTTTTCTGAAAAGGGATTCTTCCGTGCCAAGGAAACATTGCCGGGGGGGCGTCAGGGAAAGGAGGGTGGTGGGATGGGGACCCGGCAGGTTGTTTTCCCAGCATTGCTTTGAGGGGAAACTCTCCCCAGTTCAACAACCTTGCGCTTCCTCGGTCCTCCACCGAGTAAAAGTGATGGGAGGCAGAGCTGGCTGTGCCGTAACGCAGAATTACTGCGCTGAAAAGGCCATTAAAGTCTTTTTTTTTTTTATGGCCACGTTGAAGCCAGAACGAACCTGTACATAAAAGCAGCGGGGAAGGGAGGGCAGCAGATGTAAAGCCATCCTAAAGGTAAAAAAAAAAAGAAAAAAAAGGGATGAAGTGATGCCAGTGATGAGGGGAGACGTGAGGAAGGGCAGGACAAAAGGGATGGAGGCTGGAGGAGGAGCCAGGCGGGAGGGAGACAAAGCAGGGCAGGGGGTCAGCGGGGCTGACGTCAGGCCTTCCTCCTCCTTCCCCATCCTCTCAATGCTTTATACGGCAGCAGGTTCTCCGCACGGTTTGGTGGCTAAAAGCTGGGAAGGGGTTAGAAACACAGGGCTCAAAAAGAGCATCCGAAGTCATGGTCCTCTCTGAGTTCCGCCGGGCAAGAAATTGCCATGGGAAATCCCTCTGCTCCTGAGAAAGTGGGACTGGTGGGTTAGAGCTTGTCACAAGAACACTCACAATTGAAATTTTTGGGGTTTTTTTTCTGTATAGCAAGACCTGTGAGTTCTGTTTCAGTTCCCCCTGGAGTGGTAAGAAAAAAGAACAGGGATTATAAGGGAATCATCCCATTTGTGATGCTGGAAAAGTAGATCCTTCGCCATTTGTAATGGAGTTGTTTGGCAAGAGGTCACACGCAACAAGGTATGAGAAAGAAAGAAAAAAAAGTCATTCCAAGGGAATTCCGGGTGTGCTTCCAGGCTGGCATTTACCTCCCTGGACGTTTGCAACCCTCTTCTTTTCCCATAAAAATTCTGAGTTTACTGATAATTAACAAAATCAATGAACAGGAAGATTCATTGCTGTTTTCCTTTTTAAAAAGAATGAGTTATTTATGTTCATACATAAATATTATTAATTGAGCTCTTTCCTGCTTTAAATAAATTGTCAGGTAGTGAAGTTGATGTTAAGCGTTTTTGTCTCTGGTACGTAGTGAGAGAAAATGAGCTACAAGTTTTGAATAATTTTCAGACTTTTTTTTGTAGTATTGAGAGAAATCGAGGAACATTTCACTTCAGGGAATAAATTCAGCAGAAATGCTCAGGAAATTAAGATTTCTTTTAACTCCTGTGGGCTTTTCAAGTCTGGAGACTGGGTATCACTTTTGTATTAAATATTCAGGGTTGTGTAATGATTTGCAGGCTCCTTTTTAAGCTAAAGGTGCATTTTCTTCCGTTGAACGTATGTTGAGAAAATCCGGTAAGTCATGCAAGGAGTTCTATACCATGAGGCTGCTTTTAATGCAGTTCTCCCAACTGAAAGAAGCATTTGGGTAAGTTTTTCCCAGTGCACTTGAGGGCTTCCATCTTGTCTCCAATAGTTCAAAGCCCCTCTCGCTGCCTCTTCGTTGAGCGATGGGTCTGACTCATCTTCATCTTCAGCTTACTCATCCTTAATATTGAAACAGTCTTCAAAGGAAGGAAATCTAGAAAAACTTCTCACTCCTGGCAACACCCACAACAAAGACTTGAGTCAATATATTCAACACAAAATAATTGACATAAAAGGAATCAAAATTTTCCTTGGCAAAAGGCGTTTCAACCTGAGAAGAAAGGTAAATCCCTCAACGAACAGCGCAACCAAGACAGCATTGCCGAAAACAGTCGATCATCTGCATCAAAGGCGCTGCCAGTGCTCTTGTTCCGTTTCCTCGGATCAAAGTTTCCTCTATCCATAAATTATCTTCACTAGAAATCGTTGATGAGTTTTTCATCACCTCCCTTGCACTCTGCAAAAATCCTGAAGGTGCCGTTCGGGGGTGAACCGCAGGGAGGAAGCAGTAGGAGAAGACAGGAGGAGGAATGATCTCACCAAGCAACTTTCCGAAGAGCAAAATAAGTGGCTGTTGTGTTGATTCTCTTCCGTGGGTTGACCTGATGCATCTTGGCATTTGTTTTCTGTATTACTGCCCAAAGCAATCACTTCCAGTCCTGTTGCAGCCCAGCAGGAGACTCTTTATAAGCAAGGAACTTCCTCGGTGTAACTGGAATGTGCTTGAGGTTCTTGTGTGGAGCAGGACGTAAAATGGCAGAAGAGCCTTGATGACTTCTTGGTCATCAACATGGGAAGCAAGTCCAAACCTCCCGTTTTCTGAGCTGCCGACATTTTCTAGCTCTATCTAGATTAGAAACAGCATTGAATAAAGATAGCAGTTATTTGTATTTAACTTTTAGACAAACATCTTGGGTTGGAAGACTGATTTTCTGTCAGAGTTGTGTACTTCCAGTCTAGGTTTTCACCTAGGACAAACTCTTCCCTAAAACATAATGTATATTTTAGGATGTTGAGCGTTTCCCATGACTTTTGAGGTGTGGCAGGAAAGTCAGTTATCTTCACCTTACTCTACACGAAGCGCTATCGTGCTGTCCATTTTCACACAAAGGCCGATTTTTCGGTGGGACCAGAGAGGTATTTGTTGCTGTTCTATGCAGCTGTGTGCCGTTTGTCATCAGTTCTTAAATCACATTTTCACTGCTGCGTGGCTGCCGCTATGCTGCATGTATTCAGCCATATTTCTCATATTTCTGGTATCTACAGCTTTAAAAACGAGCTATATTTACTCCAATTATTTCCCAAGGATATGTTGAAGTGTGATTTGTACTACTCCATCTGCCGCCTGAGGAGGAGGAAGAGAAACGCACTTTATTAATGAGAACTTTAGGAAGACAAGCATATGTAGTTCAGAACTTGGTTGGGTTGGTTTTTTTTTTTAATTTTTTAATAGTTCCGGGCTATCAAAGTGGGGCTGAAAGCATTATGGTTCTGAGTAAAACTGCGCGGAGAATGTTTCTGTAATCGAACCAGAGGAAGATAATGTTAATATAAACCAGGGAGCACTGAAATAGCTTGTTGTGGAAGGTTCTCTGTCATCGAAGTGGAGTTTTACAGGAGTTCTTCCTTCTTAGATCAACAGTTTCAGATAAAAAACCGTACAACTTCTTGGCTGGCTTTTTAAGAGTAACGTGATTGTATAAATGTGTAAAAAAGGAACAGCTGAGGGGCTTCCCGCGCGGTCACAGAACGGTCACACTGCCTGGTTTTATTGCATTTCCAAGTGGAGCGAAGTGTGCAGCTACACCAAGCAATTTTTTTTTTTTTTGTTACAGAACAGACCCATTGGGTATTTTTATTTGCTACTCATAACTGTAGTTTTTCCCCTTACCTTCCAAAAAAAGTCCCCTTTGGGTGGCAGATCACAGCAAGTTGAGTCTCCCCTTCCCCGTGCCCTCTCCTCTCCCTTCTGGAGCAGGGTCCTGGTTCTTCCCATCAAAAAAAATAGAGCTTTCCACCTAAAAGTTTCCAGGTTTTTGCTTCGCTTTTCTGGATTTCATGCAGAAACTCCTGATTTTCTTTAAAGCTTTCAAAACGAACTTTTAATTAAAATTAAAATAAGTAATGCAGAAGAGTTAGTTTTAATTTAGATTTGAAGAATGCAGAAATAAAGAACTTCAATGTTAGAATTAAATCCTCTCACTGAAGGACACTGGTATGTTTGTTTAGCCCTATAGCACAGAGGGGGCTATTAAAGACTGAAGGGACGATTTTATTGGCATTAAAGTCACTGACAGAAGTCCCTTAGACAGCAGTGGGAGCAGGACCAGGCCTTGGGGAGGATAAAATACAACTCCTTCAGTGCACCATCCGCTCTAGATATGGGAAGTGCCACAGTGGTGTCGCCACAGTATTTAATGGTGGTTTGTTATATATATTGAATGTGTTCAAACCTTTATTTTTAAGGATTCAGGCACTCTCAGTATTCTGACCCGTAGGCAGTAGAAGAACTAAACGTCAATCTTTTATTCTAATTCCTAGAGTACTTAAATTATTTATGGCAAAGTTATTTTCAAATGTCATTTAAGTACTACAGTACTTGGTTAAATACTGATTTTTCTGTTTACATAATACATGTGAAATAGGTATTTTCATTGCTTTTATATACTTAGCATTTTTACAAACTCCCTACATTTATGGAAAACCTTACAATTGCCTGCCAAGTAGGTAGTTTCCCTCTTTATGCCTGTGTGTTGAATAGTTTCTTACCCATAAAATTCAGTAGGGTTACAGGCTAGTAAGCAGGAAGGTACTTTTTTATATAGGTGTGTATATATATGTATATAAAAAAAAATATATATGTGTATATATATCTATGTAAATACATATAAATATGAGTGCATATTGTAGAGTCACAGAATGGTTTGGGTGGGAAGGGACCTTCAAGCC
>JAOXNO010000004.1:33048325-33060140 GCA_028565335.1 Limnodromus scolopaceus
GAGAGCGAGAAGGTCTCCCCTCAGCCTCCTTTTCTCCAGGCTGAACACCCCCAGCTCCCTCAGCCGCTCCTCACAAGCCTTCATGGTCTCCAGACTATGCTTTGAACAGAGACATTGTTGGTGTTTGGTCAAGCTGTGGTGCTGCCCTGTATTTCCACCATCGTTTCACAAGAGAGACATTCATGGGCAAAGGGTAGACACCAAGGAGGGAAACCCCAGCCATGAGGCTGTGGGGACAGTGAGGGTTTCCCCAGCAGGGCAGGCAGTGGGTCCTGCAGCTCAGACCATCCTGTGCTTCATTCCTACTTTGCTTTGTTTGAGACTGTAATTGTACTGAATGGGGAAGGCGATGCTCTGAACTTAAGAGGAGGATGTTGTTTTTTCTACCTGTTGAACAAGAGAAACCCAACAAATCCCTTTTCACACCTCTGTCCAGAACCGTCGTTTCCCCACAGCTATTTATAATGAGCCAGTCATCATCGTTTTCTGGCCTGTTTTGCCCCAGGAGGGCTGTTGTGCGTGAAACCAGCATCATTCGTTCCTGGCGACGGCGGATGCGCACCCACCCATCCCACCCTGGGACTGGCAGGCGTTGCTCGCTCCGAGTGTCCCGCTGGCTCCCAGAGCCAAGGAATGAGGTGCAAAAGTCCGCTCCATTGGGATGCCGTGGGCTTGCTGGACGCCTGAATGGCGTTGCCTGGGTGCCCACCGTGGACTCCGTTTTCTGCCTTCCGAAGAAATCCAGTACTTTACATAAAAGCCCAACATTTTATCTGGGCAGGAGGTTTTCCTCCCATTGATTTCTGTTTGCAAATTTTGATCGGAAGGAACCGCTGCATTCCAAGATGGAGGTTAATAGAAAAACAGATGACTGAAATAGATTCCTTTTTTTTTTTATTTTTTTTTTAAGCTTTTCTTTTTTGAACAGCTCAAGCATTTCAGCGGTTCCTAATGAGGAATCTGAAATTGGATGGGGCCGGAAGGAAGCGAGGGCGTAACCTGTAGGACACAGAGGCATCTCGCAGTGTCCTTTTGAAAACATTCCCAGATTTGATTGAGGTATAAAGTTATTTGCCCAGCCAAAGCAGAAGTTGTTAAGTGTTTAAACCATTATATACCAAACATCCAAGTCCGTGGCAGAATGTGCTTCCAGGCACTGCGGAGCTTCCCGCACAGTTTCCAAACAGCTCTGCTGGGTTACAGCACTGCTGCCAGCTCATGATTTTATCATATGTCTCATGATATGTGGTATTTTACTTAAACTTCTGCTCTGGGGATCATGAGAATCTCCGCTTTTCTTTAGCCCCTCCTTTCCCCTCTTTTTTTTCCTCCTCCTCCACCCCTTCTGGCCCGAGAAAGAAGAAGAGGATGCTGTCCCACATATTTACAGAAATGCTGGAAAATATGAATGTGAAGGGCTGGAGGGGAAAAAAAAACAACGAGAAGTCATAATTTTTGGACTTTTAACGTCAGGGGTTTTAGGGTAGTTTCCTGATTGGAAAAGAGGAGAGTATGATTAATGGGTTTGGAGTTTGGCAGATGCGGCCCAGGACACGGTCAGAAAAGCATCCGGCGCCGGCTCTTCTTAACGCCCACCGGCAAGAGCGAGGGAGCCCTGTGCCCTTGAGCGTTGTGGGGGCTAAGAAGGGACAGAGCTGTCAAAACCCAGATCTCCGGGTCTCTCTTGCTGCAGAAAGCAGGACGGGCACGGCCGGGACGTAATTCAGGGGTGCCGTTCCCTTTGCGGGCTCCGGCGGCGGGGGAATACCCTACTGAATATGAGTTCATCCCTCCCCGGCCCCCCCAGGGCATGTCTGTGCAACTCAGCGCAGGGTTCGGAGATACCTGGGAGCACGTCTCCCCAGATACTGGAAGCGCCGCAGCCCGCAGCGTGGTGTCCCTGTCGGGGAGTTTCTGTTTTTTAGAGATTTGGAGATTTGGCTTTTCAAAGGCTCAGCAGAGGCAGGTCGGGGCAGATTTGCGGAGAAGTCGGCGCCCAACGTGTGCGCCCTGTGCTGAACCCTTCGAAGAATCTGGGTCCCGCAGCTCCCTCCAGCAAAGCCCAGCCTTTGAAAGCCCAGCCGGCAAGTGGAGCTCCGGGGAAGCTTGCCACTGGGGAGCGGGCTTTGGAGCCCCGCCGGCAGGTTGGGAGGCTGGGGACAAGGGTCTGGAGCTGCCTTGCTCCAATGCAGACCTTACCTGGTTAGCGAGGCCCTCCTGGAGCACTTCTGAAGAACCCCCCGGAGCTACAATTGCAGCAGAATTGAGTCGCTCGCTTGCTTTGATTTCAGCTTCAAAGGAGAGCTGGCAAATAATGGATGCTTCAGTTCAGTGGCTGACTCAAAAAAAAAAAAAATTAGGGTTAGGAGGTTGGCCAGGAGAGAGTGTGGGGAAATCTGGCTTCAGTTAAAATGTATCAGAAACTTCTTAGGGAAGCAAAAGCCTGAAGTTTCATTTCTGGTCAGCCTGAAATACCACATTCAGTCCAAAATGAAGGATCTTGATTTTGGTGTCAACTCTTTTTAACTTCTTTAAAAAAGAAGTCTCTCTCTTCCCCAAGTACATTATGGTTTCAACTTGAAAAATTAACAGTTTTATTTGGCAAATCTCACAATGAAATATTTTGACATTTGGCGAAATGCTGCACCCTTTTTCCAGTCAGACCCTGTTTGCTTGACTTAAGCCAATTTTTCAAACAGCTTTCGGTCCTTTCGAAATCCAGGCTTTTCTGATGAAATTGTTGCTCCAAGTCAAAAAACCGTCCTTCAGCTCTTTCAGAGCTTACGCTGGTGGCTGCAGCGTCTTCTTCACGTGCTTCCCGCTGCAATTCGAAGCGTTAACTGTAGGATTTAAAGCCGTACATTTCTCACCTTACCTAAGGCATAGCCTTGCAGCCTGCACACTGGTGTGGCAGTTGACATTACTTTGGGCTCCAGTCCGGGCCTTGCAGAAAAAAGCTTTTTCAGGAGAAGACCTTGATTTTGGGGCACCCACCAACCCTCTTCAGCCACAGAGACTGGCCCTTGCTGACTTCCAGGCGTATTTTGAGCGGGATGCTGCAAAGACAGGGTGGGATGATGGCACATCTTTTCTGGTGTACCATCTTTTTGGCGTGTGTGTGCTTAGCCAGGGGACAGAACATCTTTGGGTTTTCCTAACAGATATAGTGATGCTGCTCAATAACTGCCAAATCAGTTTAAAGTGTTCTGGGCTTCTTTGTGAGTATGCAAAAGGATTTTTAACTGTGGGAGTTGGCAGGTTGAACTGCCAACAGGGTTTGAAATGCCAAAATAATACCCACTGATAGAGTATTCTTTGTCTTTTTTAGGAGATCCCCAGCAACGAGTCAGCCCCCTGTCTCCAGAGTTAACCTGCAAGGTACGTGTGTGACTTTTGATAATCACCTGCGAGGTCAAACGCAGACAAAGGTGTTGCACATCATTTTACTGACAGCTGCTTCTCTGCCCCCTCACCCTGCTGCAATTCTGGGCTTTTCTGGGTTACTTGTGCGAAACCAAATACCAGGGAACCATCAGGCCCAAAATATTGTTATTTTAATAGTTTGGGGTTTGGGTTTTTCCTTGTGTGTTAGTGTAAAAGACAAACATGATTTTGGTTTGATAGTCATGGCCACAGTGACTGCTGTTCTTCTGAGTCCCTGTGCTGCACAGGCCTGGACAAGCCCCAGCCTACAGGCCTCGAACAGGCTCAGACACAGCTGTATTATTTTTTTTTCATCCTGTTTATTTCAGTTTGTTTCCATGTGATCTATGTAAAAATTGCAATCTTAAAAAAAAAAATACCTTTCTCAGGTGAAACTTCCTCTGCTTTTGTTAGGCTGCCCTGGAAGGGCTTTTTTTGTTGTTGTTGTTGTTTCGTTGTTTGCTTGTGGTCTTTTGAAATCTGCATTTAGCAATCGAACGAGAGCAGAAGTCAGTGAGTGTGGCTAATCGCATCTTCTTCCCTGTCTGCTCGCCCCCCTGCACATGGTGTCCCTCAGTCACCTTGTCCTCACCCCCGTGTCAGGTCAGAGACCACAGCAAATGCCAGCAGGTTTGACTACGATGAGGGTGGAGAATAGCAGCGAGTGAAGCAACCAGACGGAGGGCGAGCGAGGGACTCCAGGGGGGGCTCAGCGTCACCCTGGGGTGCCCAGGCGAGGTGGGGTGGGCAGCAGTGTGAGCCGAGCGAGCAGAGGCAGGAAGCAGTGAGGGTGGGAGCAGGAAGGGTGAAATGCTGAGGATGGGAAGCAGAAGCAACCTGCTTTGTGACAGGTTTCTTTATTTTTACACCTGGCTTTAGCCTTGCAGCGCTGGGCGCTTGTGGGACCCCTCTGAGGAGCAGAGCTGGCCCTGCTTGCACTAATTTAAAGGTTACTCCCACGGAGAAGAAGATAAGATTTGGAGGAGTGCCCATCTGTAAGGTTTAATCTCAGCCTTTCCAATAATTACGTGCTTGGAGGGACTAAGAAAACTTAATTTTTAGTGTGCGAAGCCTGGGTAACGAACTATCATTCCTTTTCGTGCTGTGTATTATTTACTGTCTGGGGACACGTATAGTTCTGGAGACTTCCAGATTAGGTTCCTCAAAACTCATTAATGGAATGTGGAAACCTCTGATGCAGAATCAAAACTGGTCAACACGGTCTTAAGCGCCTTTTCCTTCACTCCCTCTCTGTGAGCAGTGGTGAGTCAGGGCTACGAGCAGGAATGCAACTCGTCACTTTATTTAAAAATCTGTTCTAGCAAGACTTGGATTTTGTGGCCTGTATGAAGAAAATAATGGAAAATTTCATAACCTTTCCATAGATCTGTTTATATAGGTTACAGAGTCTAATAACGAGGAGAGAATTCTGTTCCAGGAATTTTTAGATTAATTTTCTTAACGCTTTCTGTGGAAACAATTGCTTTCAACTTTTTAACACTCTGTGGATATTTTTCTGCACTACTGCCAACGTGAACCATACTCGTTACTTTTTAGCTAACCCAAGCTTCTAATAAATTAAATACATGAAAATTTCAGCTTTCTTTTTGATTGAAGGGTCTGACGCACATAATTGTAGAGCAAGTTTTGTGTTATCCTGCAAAGCTCAAAAAGAGAAAGCAACTGAAAAGAATCCAACTTGCAGTATTTTTAACCTTGTGATCCTGACTCATGGTTTTTAATGTTTCAGTGCTAGTAATTATATGTGGATAGGTGGATATAGCTAAAATAAATTATAGTAACATCTTACCTGAGCTGTGGAAAAAAAAAAAAAAAAGAAAATGTCCAGATGTGGAAATGAGCCATTTGTGGATTTTTGTTTAGTAACAAAAGGGCTTGTGGAATTTGTAGAGCACTCTGGGCTGGATTCGTGGCCCCCTGAGTAAAGGAGTTCTTGACCATGTAACTTAATGGACTTTAGGTGAAGTCTTCAAATGAAACATAAAATGGGACTTGTATCATTACAACCTAAGTGAATTGTGACAGTTTCTAGGTAAGAATGGGAAATAGTCTTGAGATTGATAGGAAATTGTGTTATTTCCTACATGACAAAAGCCCATATTGATATGATTAGTGAAAACGCCTGGGGCTCTTGGTTAAATTCCATTTCAGATTATTTTTCTCGATGAATTTGACCAGCTCTCGCAGGATCTGATCTCTAGGCTGAAGCCATCCCTTCCAGGCCAGCGGAAGGCACTGCATCTGCCATACCGTCCCACGCCTGTGAGCTGGCCGAGGAGGGACAGCAGCTTTGACATGTTGAAGGAAGACTCTGGCCAACAGCCTGATAGCGCTGCTGAGGTGCAGTTACTGACTTTCCTACCTTGTGCTCTTCTAGCTCATAAGCCAGGACCGTTCTGAATTTCTGGCCGTATTTACCTGTTGCGTTTGTTGTCCCCACTTTGCTGCCCAGAGTGCGTTCCGGGTTCCTCTCTCGTTTCCCGTGGAGGCCACGGGCATTCTGTCCAGCAGTTGCCTTCATCAGTTGGATGATTCCCTTCCTTTACCCATTTCCATCCATTCTTACACACTGTAACTCATTTCAGCAGAGCAGAAAACAATGGCGGTCATTTACTTTCTAAGGAAGTTTCCATTTAAATGCAGCAATAACAAAGATTTTTAGGGGAATATTTTTTTTCAGTGTTTGCAGCTTTTTTTTTTCCCTAGATGGCTTCTGATCTGGAAATTATGAAAGGAAGGAGAGATTTTCCTATCGGAACACTTCCAGTTATGTGCCAATGGCTCCTGTGTCTGAAAGGATGCCGGGTGTTTTTCCTGAAAGTTTTGGAGAAGGAAACAGCAATGTTTTGATTGGGACTAGGCTGCGTTACATCCCTCTAGATAAAAGAATGTGTTTTGAAGTGAAATGTGTTTATATTCTCTAGATTGGTTAGCCGGCAAAGCTTGGGATTGTATTTTAGCTTATTTTAGCTCTCCCGTGTCACACGTTGATTCATAGGTTTTACCCCGATCAATTGACATCAGTATGAGCGCCTCGTATATGTCTCCTTTTATTTGTCATTAGTGGAGTGATTTATGTCTTGTTATGAAAAGTACAGAACTCGGGGTTTAAAGCAAAGTAGCATACATTAATAAAATTACCCTGGGGGGAGACAAATTACATTCGGGGTTTGCACTGGAAGTAATACACGCCAGCTGTTTACTCCTGCTGGAATCGTGCGGGGTTTGTCGGTTGTTTCGACGCGAGAGGAGCCAGATGCGTGGTTTGTGGAGTCCCAAGGAGTTGCGTCACCGAGGACCCAGGCCCATGGTGAAACCAGTGAGCTGCGGCGGAATTATGAAATTCTTTTTTCTTTTCTTTTTTTTGCTTTCATTTTCTTGAAAGCGTGAAAAGTTCTGGCCAGGGTTTTTCAGGGGGCAAAGTGCTTTCAAAGCCCATACTGATGTCACTGTGAATTTCAGGGCTTTCTTAACCTTAGAAACACAGCCATAAAAGGAAGAGGAATATGTATTGAACATCCTGTGTTTTGTCCTTGGTATCAGCTTCAGTAAATCTGGCAGATTTTTCCTGTTGTTTTGTTATAACTGCAGATCACAGGCACGAACAAAATTGCTTTTATGAATTAACTGAGAAACCATAACATGGAAATATGAAGCCCAAGCGAAAAGTACATAAATCCTTAATTGGCTCCTGTACTTCGCAGCTGGGAATGATAATGGGGATACTTCAGACCAGGAGGCTCCTTAGCGGCGTGCAGCATTACAGAGCGCAAGGGCAGGGCCAGGACTTTGGTGGTTGGTGCAGAGAAGGTAGTTGGGCAGCAGTTACGGAATAAACACGTCACGCGGGTGTGTGTGACGTTTCTCTCCTATTCTCATGGCTGTTTTCTTTTCAAAGGCGGCCTCTGCCACAGTTACTTTGGTTGACCTTTGTGTTACCCTGGGCTCAGTGAATCCATTGGCACCTTCTCTTCCCAGTTCAGCCCTCTCCTCCCCTGGCATCAGCGAAAGGCCTTTAGATCCTACCCAATTGATTCAACTAGTAAAATCTTTAACCAGCGACCAGTCTGGTGGTTCCTGCTTAGTTTTGTTCCTTCCTCCGTAGTTATTTACTTCACCGGCCCTAATTCCCTCTAAATGAAATGGTCTTTCACTGGCTGCCGCATTCAGGAGCTGCGAGGGGGTTTGCAGAAACTTCTCTCCAGAGCAGGCAACCGAGTGCCCCTTGGATACTTTCAACCCTGCATAATTATAGTGTGTCCTCACAATTAATTATGTACCTAGCAGTAGCATACAGCTGATTTGCTTTGCAGCCTGAGGCTTGGGGGGGTGTAGCGCTTCAGGATATGTCACATATGGGCTTTTCAGGGCTCACGGGATTAAAGCTTTGCTAAAATTCCTCTCTGGGGATGGGGGTGAGAGATTGGTATTTTTCTTGCTTGTGCCTTAGCCTCTGCTTTCCTGCACATCTGCACGTTTGTCTGCACTTCTCACATGCCTTTACACGAACTCAAAACTTGTACTCTTTCATTTTTTGTATGTGGGTGTAAGATGTACACAGACCCGTGCACGAACATTTGTATAAAGCATAAACAAAAGACTGGATAATGCTGGTGCTTGTGCTAACGAGAGTCCCGACTTCTTGTAGGAGTTAACAAGCCCCGTGCATCAAAGTCAGCTCTCGGTCACAAATATCTATAAATCCCAAGTAATTAATATGGAGCTGGTGCTCTTGCACCACACTTCCTCTGCTTGGCGTGCGGAGAACGGCTCTGGGCATGTAGAAAATAGAAGATTCATTGGGAATTCTGTTGGTCTGCTGGGAGTTTGGCTGAAGATCTGGCCTTTTTGATTTTGGGACAGATTGTCCAAGTCGAGTAGCTGTGGTGTTTCGGGCTTTTCACAAGTGCGCCAGAGGAGCCGTGTATGACTAAACAGCTGAGCTGAGGAGTGTAAATTGTGTGCAGTAAATTCAGCGGTGCTGTAGGCTTACATATCACCTACAAACGTTATTCTGAAAGGATGCAGTGCTAGAACGATGCGGATTATTTAGAAACTAAGCAGAACTGTAAAAGAAATCAAGGCAGATACCAGCTTAATGATGTGACTGGGGGAAGGTTAAGGCTGTTGAATGGTAAAGCGATTCGTGCTGCTTGGAGAAATTAAAAGTGCGTTTCAAAGCAAACATTAAAAGTGACCTGGAGAGCAAACGAGCAGAGGTGACCGTGCCCCAGGCCGCGCTGGGGACGTCCGGAGGCCGTTTCTCGCTCTCCGGGGGTAGTTCGTTCCCGCCGAGAGTCCGTTTCGTGTGTTGCGCCTGCCTGGGAACACACACCCCCTGAAAGTTGGACTCATGCATCTTAGTAAGTATTTCAGTTATGCTATTGACGTCAATGCAGTCATTAAATAGATTGCCGGCCCTCCCATCAGTAAACCTGTGCCAAAGACCTAGAGGCAGACACATTTTAAAAGAAGAACATCAGGTTTTCTTTTAGCGTTTGGAGAGAATAAGGGAAAAGTTTCTTCTGAAGTCACTATCCTTTGCAATAAGAGAAGTTTTGGGTTTTTTTGCTTAATTTTCTAAGAGTCATTTTCTGCGAGGATAATGCTGCATTTTACTTAAGACACTTTTGTTATGTTACTGTGCACATAAACAATTCCAAATGAGACTAAAGAGTAATTTTTCTGCGATCAGCTCCAGCTGAAAAATGACACTCGTTTTAGGTCTCCCGGCTAGATTTATTTGTGTATCAAGTAACAGAAGGTATTCAGGCAAACCTGTTTAGCCTTTGACTCCAGAAATTCTGCAAGGATTGATTTCATGACATCTATATAAGAAAATAGCCTTCATTTCTCCTCGGCAGGCTCTGAAGACACACCAGCTAATCATGACTCCATAGCAACAGATAAAAACTGTTTTCCCCTCCGCCCCACCTGTGGATGTCACATGAAGATGCTACACGTGCTGCTGCCATCAGGAGCCTGTCACTCCCTGGGGCCCAGCTGCCATCTGCGGCCGTGGGGCGAGCGGCCGCGGTGCCAGCGGGACTCCCTGCGTGCGCTCACGCCGTCCTGCCGTAGTTCTGAGGCGGGCCGGGCCCTCCTGGGCTGGCCGAGACGTCCATTCATTCCCGTGGCTGGGGAGATACCTACCTCCCATTGCCGAAGGCAGCTCTGGGTTGGGCAGTTCTCCTTCGCCCGCTGTCAGGAATGGCTCTGGCCATCAGACAGAGGCTCCAAAGGGGCTGAAAACCTAAGGAGATATATAGATGGCATCCTCACCCAGGTGGAGGGAGTACCTTTCCTTTGACAAGATAAGCAGGTATGTTGTAATCAACAGCAACAGTGTGTTTTTGAAGAACAGTTGAGGAGCCAAACCACTGGGTATTTTGTTGAGGTTGTCATTTCACTGATGATACCACACTCTGTTACGTAGGATAAAACCATAAAAGCAGTCATAGGTTATTAAAAGGGCTTCTCTCTGGTGGATGATTTCTTTCTGAATGATCCAGGCAACTGCAAACCCAAGGAGGCAATGAAGAGATCTTTGTAGGGGCACGCTCTCATTGCGTCCCCATATTCACTCTGCTCTTTAAGCACAGGTCAAGCCCCGAAAGCCCAGCATTGCTTTACTCTGCTCCCATTCGTGCTGGATTGCTTAAGGCCTCTGTGGAGACAATGAGACTTTGCCATTGCTAATATTGGAGTTGATAAAATCTGTGTTTCTTTTGTTTTCTGCATAGAATGATAATAGTTGCTGTGGGTGAGATTTTGACATCGCAGTCTTCAGTGTACTGAATCAGTTCCATATGAGTTTGAGAAATGTGTGCTTGATCTGAGGAAAAAAACAAACCAAAACAAACAAAAACACCCAAACCAAACTTCTGGCAGGCCGGGTTATTTTTTTTAGGTCGTGGGGCACAGTTTGTGCATGCCTTAGTGATGAATAGGGTTCTTCATTGTCCCACTGATCTGAGCCCCTTCAACTTCCATATCATCAGCATTTTCCAGCCAGTGGGAGCTGAAACGGACTCCCGAAAGCACCCATCGGCTCATCCCCACAGCAGCTATATATAAGTTTCTCCTTCCTCCCCCGAGGTTGAGCTCACTGCTGCAGCATTGTGTCCCGGACACAGCTGGCCATGGGAGTGTGAGAGGCTGCATCCGAGTATCTGTGCGGAGACCTTCCCAGGGTAATGCACCGCACAGACCCCAGAGCCACCCGCCTCTCCTTGGACAAGTCCCCATGTTCAAAACTTTGTCCTCCCGCGGGATCTGATTCCAAGTGTCAGTTGCTTTCTTGCAGTGTTTTGAAAAGTAAGTATTTCTAACTTTGTGTTTTGCTTCTCAGCGGCCAACTCGTTCAGTCCGTAGCTGGGCAGGAACTCCCGCGGACCGGTTCGTATTTATTAGCCTTGGTGGGAGCAGTGTTGGATTCTCGCTTGTAGGGGCACGTACAGAGGGTAAAGTGCTGGCCTCCATGGACAGAATTTGAATTTGCCCATTGTCCTCTGTAGGGTAGACATTTTGCCCACTGAAGTTGACTCGACAATTATAGGATAACGATTGTAACGATTAAAACTTTAAGAGCTTTTAAAATCAATGTATAATCCAGGCAGAATTAAAAGAGGGAGTAAAGGATTGCGAACGCACTTTTCCCTCTGTTCAGTTAGGGAATTGCATCCGTTCTGAGATACAGTTTAGACTGACCAATTCCCAAGTGGTGGTACTGAACAGTGAACGTAGTGACTGTTTTCGATGTTCAAATCACCCAGAAATGCTCTGGTTTTGTTGTCAGTATCTTCTCATCTCCTGGTTGACTAAAAAAAGCTTTATCTAGTTAAGCAGAGTTAAGCTTATTAATGTAAGCATAATGTCATTGTGCAATTGGTGAAGAATGTTACGCTAATAGTTAATGAAACATTTTATTGTAATATTGTTTTCTCTGTAAGAAGTGTCCGTAAATGACAGCCTTAAGTATTGTATAATTGCAATACTTTTTTGACAGAAAGGAAACAACTGTTAATTATTTATGGTTATTAATAAAACATGCCAGGTTATTAAATTAATTCAGTTCATGGGAAAAATATGTATGCTTACAAAGATTTACATTTTTTAAGCAGTAGACTTTTAAAATATCTAAATACGTCCGTCTCGGTGGAATATATTTTCATGTCTAAAGGTATCATTGATTGACTTTGTTGTGCTTTCAGGCACTTAATCATTTTAGGAATTCAGAACATAAAAAAACCAACACACACACACACCCCCAATCTAGTAGGGTGTTGATTTGACGATTAATGTCTTTTGGTTTTACATTCAGTACTGTGCCTGTCAAAGGCCAGGGACAAACAACCTTTCGTCGACTGGA
>JAOXNO010000004.1:33079187-33103736 GCA_028565335.1 Limnodromus scolopaceus
GGGGATGCGGGTCGGAGGGATGCAGGGAGGGGGATGCGAGGAGGGGGGATGCGGAGCGGGGGGATGCGGAGCGGGGATGCGGAGCGGCGCGGAGCACGGCAGCTTGATGCCCGGCCCGTCAGCGCCTCTGTACAGGAGAGAAACTCCTAAGTTTTCTCCCGGGGAAGGAGGTGCGGGTTTCCCCCGCAGAGGCACGGCCAGGAAAAACTGGCGGTGCCGCAACGGGCCGGCGTGGGGAGGGCGATCCTGACCGCCGGGCTCATTTCCGAGAAGTAAAAGAGGCTTCAATTAGCGCCGGTCCCTTCGGAACCGATATTACCAGAAACACTGCGAAAACGCCCGCATTTAACAAATTATCACTTCAAAAGTCAATTATCTTCATTGTTGTCTGTCCATAATAATGGCAAAACTCTAAACATTGTGGTACGTTATTTTATTGTTGTTTTGTCTTTCGGTAAGCGTTTAATTTTGTTTTTAATGTGGTGGGCTGGCTCGGCATCGCTTGCCAGCGCGTCGGGAGGGTGCGGAGTCAAAGATTGTGCGCAGGGAAGGAGCGCCAAGAGGAGCCGCTCGCCCGCCACCTTTTTGGTTGGTTTTGGGGTTTTTTTTCTTTTTAAAGTTTTTAACGCGCGAAAGGGGAGCTTTGAGTTTTTCTGCGAGGAGTAAAGTGCTAAAATAAAGTAAGAGAAGTGCGCTGTGCTAAAAGTCAGAGAAGCAGGAGGGCGAGCAGAGTCCCGGGGGTGCCCTGAGGAGCAGCCGAGAGCAAAGCGAGCCGAATGCCAGCTCTGAGCGCCCCTGTGCATCTTTTGGCAGATGATGTTCCTTGTGCCCTCCCCTTCCCCCCGTCCCGGCTCCCCGTGCTGGAGCCGGGCTCCCCAGCTCCATCCTGCCGAGCCACAGCATCGCAGGGGGAATTTGGCTTCAGCATCTCCCCGAGTCAGAGCTGCCATGAGCCGGGGTGGCTGGCGGAGGATGGGAGGCGCTCCCTCCCCCGGGGCCGGGGCCGCCTCCCCGCTCTGATCCCAGCCGCTGCCCGGGGCACCGCTCGGCTGCCGGCCGAGCCTTCGCAGCCCCGGGACAGGCTGCCTGCTCCCCGCGCCCCGGGCTTCTTCATCCAGGCTTTTCTGCGGTGTTTTCGGCCCGGCGTTGTCCGATGGAGCAGGTCATACAGTCCCCGGAACGGGCTCGCTCCGTCTTTGGGATGAGGGCTGTGTCTCCTGCATCCCTGCCTTTGAGCAGTTGCCGTGGTTAAAGCCAGTTCTGAGTTGTACCGCACAAACCCCATGTTATTATTTTTATTTTTTTTTCCTAATTGGAAAGAAATGAAATCAGAAATGCTGAATCATAAACTGATTCTATGGAAAAAGTTGAGCAAAGTAATCCCGTGTTACTTCAGCTTCCTCCTCTGTTAGTGATTACTACGACGTGCAGGGGCAAAGGAAGCAATAAAAGTTTTATAGACGGAGCTTTCAAGAAAGGAATATATATTTTTTTTTGAGTTTGTGTTGAGGCAAGCCAGGGTGAAAGTTGAGAAGGGTTTAGGCTGCAGAGAAAGCTGCACCTCCAATGTGGGCGCTGATGCCCTTCGTTTTGAGATGATTTTTTTTCACTAAGTGCCAAATCTGGACTCGTGAAGGTGCAAGGCTACCTAAATTGCCTGTTACAGTAATTAAAAGTTGTGATCTCTCTGTGTGCAAATGGCTTGCAGCTGGGTCGAGCAAAAGGTTCCCGAAACTTAGTTCTCTCATAACCAGTTTCTGAAATGTCTGTGCTTTTTGGTCAACTTCCAGTATCGTTTTCATCTGTGAAAGAAAAGCAGAAAATGGCCTCACACCTCGCCTTCCTTTCCTCATCAGGGGCAAATATTGACACAAGTTAGTTTGGGGCTTTGTGGCTTTTGGGTTTAGGTAGCAGACGTGCAATCTGCAGAGTGATCTTACAGTTAAGCCCGTTGGGTTGGAAACGTGCATCCTCAGGAGGAGGCTGCAACGGTCCTTAATTGGTCAGGTTTTGCCCTTCGCCAAGGATCCCACTCAACTCCCCGCTTGGGTCAAAGGCATTTAAATTTGTCACCGGTAAATAGCAAAACAGTGAGATGTTTTGAAAACAGGATGCTTGGGCTCGGCGTTATTAAAGAAAAAACGGAAAGAGAAACAGTATAGATAGGAAGAAAGCAAATAGGCTCAGCATGCTCCCGAGTGCAAGAGCAGTATAAACAGTGACCTATCTTCCTGACCTCCGCTCTCGCCGAGTTCCTGGCCCCGCGCCACCCGAGCCAAACTACGTCATTTGAGACTGATAGTAGGCATGGCACAGCTGTTGCAAGTGTGACTCGAATTTCCTGTCTCCTTCCTGACAGACGTAGTTTAGAAAATCCAGAGTTGCAACAACAGCAGGCAGAGAGGGAGGATCTCGGCAGACGTGTTCGCGGGGCGCTTCTCAGAAGCCCTGCACCAAAAAGGAATCGCTGGGGGGAAACGCCATGCAGGACGGCATCCTGGCTCTAAGCTGATGGTTTTCGGAAAGCATCAGTTAAAACATGTGCGTATACTTTTTAAAGATGTGAGTTAATTACAGGAGAAGCGAGGAAATGAGCAGCTAATCTTGCTGTGAGCTAACGAGCCTGATTGCGCTGACATCAGTGCGAGCCAGGAGAGCAGCGCTGCTCGCACAGTGGGACCCTGCAGTCCTACGAGCGAGCGGGGATCGGACAGAAAATTGGCAAAGAGGGGAATTCTGTTCCCCGGGTGTACTGTCGTCGGCCTCCGTGAGTCCTGACGCGTTCCCAGAGCCGTGCCTGATCCGCAAACCGGCCCCAGTCCCTTGCTGCTCCAGCTTCTGCTAAGGAACAACCGACCGTGCGCTGTGCCCGTAACTTTCTAAATCAGAGAAAAAAAGCTACCTGGAAAATTACCTCTTTGCAGAGAATGCACCCACATGAAGGGAATTAATTTTCTTAACAATAATACTAATCTTTTGCTGTGAGCAGAATATGGCACGGCAGCTTTGCAATGAAACAAAATTACCCGTAAAGTTCTGGAGGCACTTAGTGCTGCCTGTAGAAGCAGACCACACATATTTACATTATTGTAGCATATATATATATTTTATTTTTTTTTTTTTCCCCCCCCTGCATTTATCACCCTGTCCAGCTCCCGGTTCGGGCAACTGCTATGTCTCAGAAGGATTTGTGAGTCATGGGCCTGCTGATAAAGACGGGGTATTTTCTCTCTCGGTGGTCACCCTGTAACGTTGTGTTTGGCATTAGGCAGCTCTCCACAGCCTCGCTTGTCCTGCAGACAGAAGCACAGGACCCCCTCAGCTCTACTACCTAGCAGAACGTTTGGGATTTGGGGGAGGATGTGCTCAGTGCATCCCCCGAATCATAAAAAGGGGCCAGTATTTTTTTCCAGCTGAAATGCTGGCCTTGCCAGCTCCAAGTTTTCATGGTGCCATAATACCATAGAAACAAGGGATGGAGAAAATGCATTATTTATCAAGAGCTACCTGCCCATCCCTGCAGGATACAGCCCGGATCACACGTAAAGTGGCAATATCTGAAGGGACCTAAGCAGGACCTTTCCGTCTCCTTAAATTAGACCAATCTTATTTAGAGCTTTTGGCAGTCTGTGGGGTTATTCTGATTTTGAGTAGACAGAGGTGTTGTCATCAGAGTACCTGCCTTGTGCTCTTGCAACTTTCGACACCCCCTTCTCTCCCCAGGCCGTTCCTCTACAGCGCCAGCCATGCAGCTACAAACCCTGCAGAGTAAATCCTTAAAACTGTCTTATTTCAGCTCTTAAAGGTGTCTCCGTTACTCCCAAGCGCCGAATAACTGGACTCCGGTCTTGCCACCCAGGGCCGCCTCCAGCCCGCGGCTCAGGGCAGCAGCGCGGCGAGGCTCCCCGCTCCTATCTCGGTTGCTCGTGAGCCAGGAGCCGCTAAGATAAACAGAACCGATTTCATTTCGCTTGTGTTTCAAAGGGCATTTCGGGCAGAAGAGAGGAGCAAGGCCGCACCTAGCTTTCAGGAGACCGGGGGCTTAAATAAACATCTGGACACTAATGTAAACGGCTGAGGTCGGCGGTGGAGGTCGAGCGGGGCCGGGTGCCAGCAGCGTATGTGCCGGGCTGCACAGCCTCCATGCGCCCTCGCCTCCCTCCCGCCAGCCCCTCGGCCCCGCATCTTCTCCTCTTCCTACGTGATGTTTCCCTTAAGTGGTGCCGAGCTGTTTAGTCTTTCGCTTGCTTTTTGCTGTAACTTCCTTTGTTTAATATGCTTTAAAATAGCCGAGCGCCGCACAAAGAGAGGCTTGTTGGCTTGTGCGGCAGCCAGCGAAACAAAGAGACTTCCACGTCTCCTGTTTTTACAAGCCGGGATGAATCACTGAGCTCCGCACGCGGATCCCCAGCCGCACACCGGTATTCCCCTCGCCCGGGGAATTGCGTTACGGAAACAGGGATCCGCCACCGAGCGCCTGGGAGAGCTCTCCGGTGCGCTCCCCGCAGCACAGGGCCATTGCTCCACCGCCGTCCCCTGCAGAGCCCTAACACGCTCATTGCCCCTGTGGGGTTTGACGTCGGTGTGCTCCCCGCCAGTTAACTGTTTCCTTGATGGGCAGCTGCTGGTGCAGAGCAGGACACTAGACGACCCTTATGCTCCGTGAGAACTGCGGTAGGAGCTGTTTTTTACCTGCGGTTGGGAATATTTGCTCCATCTTTCTTTTATCTGATGGCTTTTTATTTGTGTCGAGGATGTCCTTGTTCTAGAGGACAGGGCACTGTGCTTCCTAAGGCAAAGCTACGTGTGATGCAGGAGCCAGGTTTTTTAACAGGGAGCCGTGATAGTGGTGAATGTGAGGTCCCAGTGAAGCCTGCTGGGTGAGGAGGGGCCAGCTCTGGACGGTGGCTCTGCCCCAGACTGTGACACCCCTCAAACCTCCTCGTGGATGTTCAAGACTTGGGGAGCTGGGTCCTAGCCATCTCCTGCGTATCAGTGCTCGTCACTATCATAAATTGAATTTTAGGGTCGCTGGCTCTGTGTCCATCCTGTTCCTCCTCCCTTCTTTGGCCTCTAAAATACATCGTTCTGATTATATCACGTAAGAGTGGGGTGGAACAGCGGGGCCATACGTGGGACAGCTTATTTAACAATTTGGGTCTTGCAAGCCCTCTGGGCTGTCAGTGCCAGGTACCTTAGTTAAACTGATTCAAATATTTAAAAGAAGAAGTATTGGAGAGCGAGATACTGTCTGTGAAAAGTGCCGGTACGGTGTTAGGAGCCAGTGCCACCGCTGGAGGTGCCCTCCTAGAGCAAAGTGACATTGAGCGGCAGATGCTTTCTCATCCTCTCGGACTGTTGCGGTAAACGGGCGGGAAAAGCCCACACGACGGCGATCCCACGGCCACACCACCATCCGTGCTGCTGGTGCACATCTAGAGAGCCCCAGCAGAGAGGAAGGCTTCGGGGTTTGAATTTTGGTGCAAATCCCTCTTCCCAGGAGCCTTTGTGGGGAGCTGCCACCCTCTGGGACACAACGGTACCCAGGACCTTCTAGCCTGTCCTTTAAACATTTCTGCTCCTCCTCGGATGCGATGGGTTTTAAAAGTTCTGCATTCTCAGACTTTTACGTTGTAACACATTAGGGTGGGGCTTAAATAAATAATAGCTCAAAGGCAGGTTCAAAATGAATCATGATTTGAGGGCAGGACTAGAGAGTGACTAACTGTTCGGAGCAGTGACCTCTGTGGAAGTGAAGTGAGGATACACGAAATCTCAGAGGAGAAGCATCACTTCAGATGGGAGCGTGCTGCGAAGGATTTCCAAGTAGGATTTAATCCTCGGCGCGGTCCTAATCCCGCCCCTGATTTTGTGGAGCAGGCCAATTTCCACAGCCTGACTCCAAAGCTCCTTGGTTGTGACCCAGGTGCAGAGCAACTGCTTTCGGTGGGGCCGCTGGTGGTCAAAATATTTGCACTAAGTGAAACTTAATTGAAAGATGTTGTGTTACCGGAGCCAGAACATGTTGTGGAGATGTATTGGTTTGCAGGCTCGTCCGTCAGAGCTCTGAGAGGGAGAGATTCCTCTGATTAAAGCCTTTGCTGGGTGTTTAAAGCAAACAAACGAGAGGTGCCTCACCTTGCTGCCGGTTTAGCACAGCCGGGCAAATGCTCCATCAAAATTACTCTGCAGATCATTTGCCTATCTCTATGTGAGAAGGATTTTTCATTTAAATACATTTACATTAATTAGTGCGTTCTGTATGGTTTTGGTGCTTGCATTAGGCTCATTTTCATTTTGGCAGGACCAACTGCCATGGGGTTTTTTTGGGGGGATACTGTATTGTAGATCTACACTGACTTCTTCCACAGGAATTACCGTTTCTTTATCCCGTGTTTTCAGAGGCAAACAGACTTTTGTCGACTGAAAGTTGCCGGGGTTTTTCTCCTTATGGGCATCTTGGAAAAGTCATCTCAGGGCACAAAGTTATTTGAATTTTCCAAAGCCTGTTCTCCTACTCAGGTAAAACCCCAGCTGGATTTGCCTAAATGATGACTGCAGAGCCTGACTCAAATTTAAATGAAATTTAAATTGCTGCTTCTTACGATTAACAAAATCCCATTTTTAATTGTGCTGCTCTCCTGTTAAATGGCAAGTGTGCTTCCCTCTCAATTGTTGGGGGTTTTGTCGGTTTGGGGTTCATTTTTTTTGCTGAAGATTGAGAACGTAACCCAGACATGTTTCACCTCGACGTCCAGCATCTCCTCCTGGCTCGCCCCCCGCCCCGAGCCCCCCCGTGGGAGCAGGGAGCCCCTGCCTGCTCCCTGCCCGTGCCGGCGGTGCCGAGCGGCCGGGGAGGCTCTGGTTTGTGGGCTCTCTTGACGCAGTTTGTTGGCTTCCTTTGACACTCCGGGCCTCAGCCGTGCGGTTTGCAGGGGTGTGACTGACAGCAGATTTTGGTCTGAGATCTGCAGCCTTCTGGAGCGCTATCTGCTCTCCAGGCCACAGATGTTGTCAGCTGCATCGGGTTTTTGTTGTTTTTTTTTTTCTTTAATCAACTTTATGTCAACAAACAAGCTGCTGTAGGTTTTAATTTTGCTGTTGCTTCCTCGCCTTCAGCTCGGACTGGTGCTCATCATCCCTTCTTCCTGATTTTCCTCTGGCAGTTAGCACCACAAACATTTTTCCACCTGGTAAAACCCTATAAAAATGATTTTGCAGAAGGAGTGGTTTTGCTTGTTTTCTGGTTTTATTGACCCGCCTCGCGTTGGAGTGGAGAATAAAAGCAGCGCGGGGATGAAAACCTGGTGTGAATGCTCTCCACGCTGCGCGCGGCTGCTCTGGGAAAGGTGGTGCGAGCCTCAGGAGTTACCCTTGGCCTGTAACGTCCCGTTTGTGTGGCCCTTCCTCCTTGCAGCGCGGTGTTTTTATGGTATGAGATGCGCTTTTTTGGCGATGGAGAGAGAGAGTGCAGTTCCCAGGGGATCGCTGCTGAGCTTCCGTTGGGTTGAGAGCTCTTGCCGTGTGTGGTTTGGTACTTTCTGGGGAGGAAATGCATACAAAACAGAATAAGCTGCCATGTTGATTCCAGATATCATCGCTTGTATCAATTGGCTAGAAGAGACCTACTCTTGAGTATAGGAAGAGCATTTTGGGTGAAGCAGAAACCGACCCGAGCCTCTTCCAAAGGAACCCAAAGGTTCAGTTCAAGCTGCAGACGGGGCCGTACCCCGCTGCCGCGGTTTTTCCGCCCGAGGAGAGACACAATACGAGCTTTGTCACACCACGCAGCGGGAAATCGTAAACTCTCTCAGTCCTGGCCTTTCACATCAATCCAAACCCATGTAAACCTAAACCCAGGGCAGTTGGGGACCGAAGACAGTGGTGTTGGATGCACCGAGACTTGAATTCCTATGGGCAGTAGATGCCGCAGGACCGCCCCGGCCGAGGGGGTGGTGGCAGATTGGGCCCTGCAGGGTACGGCAGGCATTTTCTCCGTGTGCCAACAAAAACGCAGGCGGGCACACCTTATAAACACATGACACATTCATTTTCAGGAAAGTCAACGGGGTGGTTTCTCCATGACCTTACCAATTCCCCAGCAGCGGGCGGAGGGGGTTTTTTCTTCTGCCTTACCAGTTCCCAGCAAGTGAGTAACATGCCCGGAGCCTGCTTTTAAATAAGGGAATTCGGTATCGTTTCTAAGCAGTGCTAATTCACAGTGCTTTCCTTGGGCAGGATCCTATAGGGAGTTTTTCCTTTCCGGCATTTTAATGCAATTTGCATATTTCAAGTCTCATTTGTCTGGAAATGAGCTGGAAACGAACCGGTGATAACGCTGCTGCTTCTTCAGGTTCCACTTCATCACTTTTTAAGCCCCGCGTTGCGTAAATACGTCCCACCCAAGGGAGGTTCTGCTGCTTTCAGAAATGCTAAACTTTATGGGTAAAATCTGAATATTGTTCTGTCTACATCAGATAGATGTTATTGCTTTCATGAGCAGCCACATGCTGATTTATGGCAACGTGCTATTTATTTATCAACATTTACATTGTGGATTTTTAAATTATTCTAATAACATAAGGCCAACAAGTTGGTCATGATGTTACTCCTTTAAAGTCTTCCTTTGAACATATATATAAATCAACACTCCTTTGATGTGAAATTGGATATTTCATAACCGTGTGTTTACTTTTTGGTTTGAAAAATAAGCTGAAGGGAAAACAAAAAAAACCCCAAAAACAAATAGTACTTTGTATCTCATTAAAAATAGTTTCTAGCACATTAAAAACTATATTGTTTTAGGAAACAAGAACTAGAAAGAGTTGCAAAAGCATTTGATTTTTTTTAATGACTGATAGTTGACTGCAACCATTCCACTTCTCTTCAGGCACATGAAATAGGTCTGCAAACTTTCTCCTTTAATACTGATTAGTGTGAAATGGGCTCGTTTTTTCTTTAAACATGTGAATGCACCTTCCCATCGTCTTTCATGTGAGTGCTTAAAAAGGAAAATCGATAGAAATTGTGAAGTAACAAGGACAGCTGCAAATTTGTTTGACACAGTCCTTTCTGAAAGTGATGTAACATCAGGAGAGCACAGATAAAGGATTGGGTTACTGCTCCGATAAATGGCAGAATTTAACTCTTTTGACCTGCAAACTTTTTAAGAAACAACAAAATAAATGCTCCAGCACTCCAGAATCAGCAAGTTTGCCAAATTTGGGGAAAAGATGTACTGCAATATTACCTCCAGAGAGTCACAAGGTGCTCGTGTGCCAGGGACCTACTTCCCTGTGCCAGGCACCTACTTCCCTGCCCGTCTCGGGAGTGAGCAGGGGGTGCCCAGGTTTGGTGCCCGGGATCGCACCCTGTGAGCCTTGCTCCAGGAGTTTTGTCAGCCTGAGGTGTCTGTGCAACACAGGAACAGGGTATCCGTGTCAGGAAGGGAGATCTAGGTGCTTACAGGTTATTTACAAATATTCCTTCTAGCTTCTCAAACACAGGCAAAGAGCTTAATCTCATTTTTTTTTAAAAAATCTGCGGTAGCGCCTGAGCGTCACGTCCATTCCCTTGGAGCGAGCAGAGGCCCAGACAAAAGCATTACACATTTGCTGTGTGACCCGCTTGCCGTGTGCACGCATGAGTAATTTCCCTCCTGCGTGTAAATAATTTCCGGCTGGACTCTCCTTCCCGCGCCGTCACTCGGGCAGGTGACTGCCAGCTCTTCCCAGCTCCCGGTCTCTTCCCAGGAGAGCTGCTGAAATGAATGGAGTTCCACCGAGGTTTTAATTGCGCCTCTGAAACCGTCTACCTGGGCAATTAAGCTGAGAAGGATTCAGCCCAGCTGCCTTTGCGTGGAAATCAAAGGCGAAAGTAACCCTTGGACCACAAATCCTTTTGTTCTAGGGATTTCTAGGAGCGGTGGAAGAGCGAGGGATGTAATGTTTGCGTCAGAAGGGTGGGTCGCCGGGAACAGAGTTTATAAACATTTTTACACGCTGGAGATCTGGACCAAGATTCCTCCATCAAAGTGCGGGGTGGGACCCCACTCTCCCTAGGTACGGAGCCCCGCAGCATCTTAGCAGCTCTTTTATCTCAAAATTGCTCTCAGCTCCTGCAAATGACTAAAAACTTTTCTAAGCAGCCTCTTTGCATAAGGACTCTTGGCCCCAGGGAACCCCAGCTGGTATAAATCGACTTCAAAGGTTTTACATCAGCAGCAGATACATCCTCCTGTCTTTATTCTCCCTGTAAAGCACCAGGAACACCTCTGATGCCCTACTCCAAAGGGGAATAGGAACAGGAATAACGACAGGACTATCGCCGGAGCCGGCGTGGGGCTGGAAAGGCCAAGGTGTGTGCCTCTGCGCGGCTCTCCCCAGCCTTCCTGGGAAAGGAAGAGAGCTGTTTCTTCCATAAAAAGCCAGAAAGGTGGGATTTTCCACACTGAAGCACTGGGGAGATTTCCCACGTGTGGCTGGACGGTGCCCTGGCCTCCACACAGTGTCACATGTGGTGGCCCTGGAACCAGCACACTTGGGCTCCTGAATCTGGCAAATCCGCTCATAGATTAACCCAAATTTAAGACAAATTTTCTTCTTCTGCACAAAAATGAAGGCAAGCAAGCTTTGCCTGCAGGGCGTTTGGGTTAGGATGGGGTGAAGGACTAGTTGTTGAAGGGGCTCCCGTGGCCTCGGTGCTGATGCCACCGCGTGCCCGCAGAGGTCCCCGTGGCTGGGTCCTTGCAGAGCTCTGCGGTGGGGCCAGCGCCGAAAAAGTAAAAGGAAATAGTGCAAATGCCGGTGTAGAGAGAAACGTGAGCATCGAGGGTGCGATGTGGGCAGCCAAGAGGGGAACTGTGAGTGAACTTTCCCAATGGTAATCAAGGAAATTCCCGCACGCACGCACAAGTGGAAAGCTGGAAAGAAACCGTGATTCCCTCTAGCAGAGAATGCATGAAAAAAGGGCCACTGCTGGTAATCAAAGAATGATTCAATTTCTGGGAGACTTAATTCGGTTCAGATGACTTCTGCAGTTACTTCAGAGCAGGCAAAACAGGAAAACTTCCACGCGATGCGATGGCTTTTTCTCACACAACCCTCCAGATGGTTTTGGACCTCTGTGACTTGCTGGGAAGGTCAGCCGTACCCCCATGTGTATTTGGTTATTACGCCTTTCAGTTGGGGCTTCATCTTATTTACATTATCCACATTCTTTTCGTCAGTCAAACGTGTTAATTGCATGCTCCAGTGATCGGAGCATGGGGTAGAGAGAAGGGAGCCCCAGGCCTTTTTCCTGATTTTTGCCTCTTTTTAAGGGAAAACCTCCTGGAGTCGGGGTGGGCGTCCCCTCCCATGTACATTCTTGTGTGTGCACACGCGTGTTCTTGCGTGTGCCTCACTTCCCATCTGTACAGCGAGGTTATCGGCGCTTGTTTCCTTTGTAAAAGGCACCGAGATGATTATTAATTATGAAAATAACAGCACACGTCCACCTGTTGCCAATAGGCATTATCGTAATTGCCGAGCCGAGGGCCGTGCTGCGCTCATGCATGAGCTCTTTAAAGCGGCCACACTTCTGTTTGCTTAATGGCAGAGCAGTTGGTATTTTCTCATTGCTGGCCTGCAATCTGTTTGTTTTACCCTTCGCTGTCAAATCGATTTAACGAAGGGATCGTTAACAGAGGTTTGCACATGACATCAGCCATTGATCTGTGCAGAGAGGCAGCAGCCCGTGGGTGCTTTCTCCCCGCAGGGGGAATGGCAAAGCGGTTCCGAGGAAGCGGCGTCGGCTCCAGAGCATCCCCACATGGAGGGAAGCTCAGGAAAAATCCCAAATAACCCCCCAGGAGCCGTGAAGACGTGGTGATTACCGAGTGCACCATCGGCGTGCCTCGGTCCACGCTGAGCTGTGTTGTTTTTAAGAGGGCATGTCGTGTTATTAAATAAGTCCCGCTTCGGTGCCAGCATCGTTCAGATGGTAGATTGCAATGAACTTTGCAAAGCGTGTGGGTGTTCTCACAGCGCCGTGGGTGTCTCGGCTGGGTTTGGCCCCGATAGTCCTGTCAGCAGCGCTGTAATACTGCCGACTTGCCTTTAGAAAAGGTTGCCGATTAAAAGTCTGGAAAAGGGAGCATGATTAAGGCTGTTGGAGAAGATGAAGGGGGACAGATTCCTGGTTAAAGGTCAGATCTGAGAATCCCAAGGTCTTTTATCTGTCCTCATCTCTGGTGCAGATGGCTTGGGTGACCTTGTGGATGCCATTTAATTGCTTTGTGCCTCTGTGAGAAGGCAGCAGCTAACCTTTGTACTTTGTGAAGCCAATTGTGAGGTAAAAGGCATTTATTTCAGATGTTTGTCCACCACTTGGGATTATTTGTCTGAAAGGGGCAATTGTGTAGAGGACCCAACTGATTCTACGTTGCTCAGAAGTTGTTTGTGTGATCATCTGATTATGGTGTTTTCCTTGGAAAGATAAAGGCCTCGATCCGGAGAAATGTTTCAGCACATGCTTCGCTGTAAGTCTGTGGGAGTGCTCACGTGTTGGTGGCTGGTGCTTGTGACCGGCGAAAATACGTCACTGTGAGGAATGATGGGGTCAGAGCTCTCATCTCCTCCCACGGGCTTTGTCTTTCTCGGTTTTCATTCTTGCTACCACTTGTTCCCCATCACTAAGGTTTCTCTTAGGAGTTTCAAAAAGGTTTTTGTCTCTCTTGGCTGGCATGAAGTTTAGTGGAGACCCAGTGAGCCAAAGCCCATGCCCATGACTCCGCACTCTGGGATGCCTTCCTGGGCAGCCAGCATCCATCACATCCCACTTCTGCCTGTATCCCATGAGATGACATCCTTCTCATCCCACTGCTGCCTGTATCCCATGAGATGACATCCTTCACACCCCACTCCTGCCCGTATCCCATGAGATGACATCCTTCACACCCCACTGCTGCCCACATCCCGTGAGATGGCATCCTTCACATCCCACTCCTGCCCATATCCCATGAGATAACATCCTTCACATCCCACTCCTGCCCGTATCCCATAAGATGGCATCCTTCACACCCCACTCCTGTCTGTATCCCATGAGACAGTACTTAAACTGGTTGAATAACCTGGAGAGTGAGGCGTCGCTGTGTGACATTCACACTGGCAGGGCTGCTGCAGGAGAAGACAGCAGAGATGGTGGTAGCAGAGTCTGAGCAGATAGCACCACATCTTTGGTGGTAGAAAAGAGGTGGTATCAGCTTTCCCCCTCTGCTAATCATGAATTTAAGAAGATAAGAAGGTGGTTTCACAATTTCATTTGCTCTATGTGGTTCTTACAGCCAGAAGGCTGAGCGGGAGTCCCATCTGGATGGTGTGAGCCACAGCTGGAGTCACACCTGGCCAGCAAGATCTGATTTTCATGGTGCTCAATGCTGGTCCAGCAGCCTGGGCAAGCTAGGAGCTGCAGGGACCGGGGTGTCCCCACGCCATGCGTCTCCCACAGCAGGCGAGGAAGCCTCCTGACGTCATGCCAAGCGAGGCTGATCACCTTTAATGAAGGCGGCTGGAGAAAGGAAATAATTTTAGACCAAAGATTGCACTTTTATTTTAGGAATCCTGGCCGCTGTCGTGCAGCTTATTCCGGCCAGCAATCACCAAGGACGTCCTGGAGCTGTGAGAGCCGCACATCAGTGGTGGTTCCTTGCCGAGATATCTATCACATACGCACTTAGGCACTGCAATCTGCTTTTTCTCTGATCTGATGCTAAAAGGACAGCTACAGCTTCCTAATAAAGAGATTGCATTTTACTTTAAAATCAAAGGTGAAGTAATGATTACATATTGAAATCTAGATTCTGATAAGAAAGAATTTATTAATTGCAGGCTGACATTACAGATTTAAGGTTATTATTAGTTTATACCTTTCACCTGGAGAATATTTCCAGTTTGTAAAGGTGCATTTTGCTACGTTGCTACATTTTGCCCTTTACCACGTAAGGGAAAAAAAAATTATGATCACGCTGAAAATGTGAAAAAATATGCTTTTAAAAATCCATATGTGAATACTCGCTTTGAAAATCCTCAGTCTCCGTAATGAGGAGGATTAAAACAAAGCAGAAATGAAGAGACTCTGCTGCCTACTTTTGACTTATTTAAATATGCAGAGAGCTTCCTCCATTTTAATCTTCCTTATAAAAAGATGGCTGTGTTACTCAAGCTGGCAACCCCTCAGAAACCAGCATCATTTTTCTGTCGTGCGGTTCAGCTGAGCAAGGCTAATGTGGAGTGGGGACCCCCTTCAGCCAACTAAGCAACCAGGACGATTCATAATTCATAAGTGCTTCCAGCCATCCGGCTGAATACGCTTGGATTAGTCCTCGTTTCTTCGTGCAATCCCTGATTTCATTATTCTCTCCTGCGAGCAAATCCACCCACGTTCAGCCCGCTGCGAAGATGCTATGCCAAGCTTGGCTTTGTCTGGGATTAGCAACTGCCGGGCTTTTGGGGGGGTTTCTCTGGCTTTGAGGAACGCTGATTTTTTTTATTGAGTGGGGAAGGGGAGTGCCTGAGGAGCTCCCTCTTCTCCTCTCCTCTCCTCTCCTCTCTGACCGGCGATTTCTCCGTGAGGATTTGTGGACGGTGGCGTGGAGTTTTCCAAAATGCCTGAAGCAAACTATTTGTTATCTGTGTCTTGGGGTTACATTAAGGTGGGTTTAAATCCTAAAGGCTTATAAATGCCTGTTTCTTTGTGCTGTGTTGCTTGGATAAAACGTCTGTCAGGAAAACATGCTTGTAAAATGGTTATTTATGTGCACTGTATGGCAAGAGATAAACGTTTGTGTGGACTGTGCATGCGGCGGACATGTATGTCGATCTTTTTTTCTCCTTTGGGAATTCACTGTTGCGGGATAAAATGATGTGGCGATGAAAATGTGTGATTAGAAAATCAGGAGGATCATAACGTGTGTATCTGGGTGAACAAATGCTGGAATCTTGCGTTTTACTGTAAAGATCCAAGCAGATCTTCAGATTTATGGCATATTTCCCCTCTGTTCTGTTCTGAAGAAATGCAATTGTCTTTTACTTGCATAATTCAAAATGGAGCAAACTTACAAGATTCAGAACAAAAGAAGGTTATGGGATGTGGAATTTAAAACCAGTACAATAATTTGATCTTTCAGAGAGATTACCTGAAACGTTATCATCTCATTTGTTACAGAAAAAAAAAAACCTAATATGCATCTTTGGAGGAAATCCATTTTGTAGTGTAGTGTACTGAAAAGAAATATCTAGTCATGATGATGCTGAACAGTATCTAAATGAAACCATATGTCGCTGACTCCATTCCAAATCTCTCCAGAAATTTTCTTTTAACATCTTCTTTGTGGACTTGCTTGTGATAAAGCTGTATGAATTTGGAGAAGCACTGAGAAAAATGCCATCTTTCTGTTTGTGCTCTTCCCCTCCCAGTTCAAGAGGATGCTGAACCGGGAGCTGACACACCTTTCCGAGATGAGCCGCTCCGGCAACCAGGTGTCTGAGTACATTTCCAACACTTTCCTGGGTAAGGCGTCGCATCCCAAGCTCTCGGGTGACTCAAAAGATAATGATTAATGGCAACCTAATACCCACCAGTCATTACTTGTGCCCAGTTCTCCTTTGGGGCAGAGCATTATTTAAATGTTTTGATTTTTCACTGTCGAAATGGATACAGGGAGGGAAAATAACACAGCGTTTGAATAAGTCTATCCACCAAAGAATTCCCTCCACAAATCAAAAGGTTTTCCTGTTCCGATTGAATTCAGCTATTGGTGGCTGCGTTATGCAATATATTTGATTTTTGTGTTGACCTTAAGGAAAGGACAAAGTCACACAAGCCCAACTGCATCCTCTCGTCTTTGCAACTCCAGCCTCGTACAGCTGCATCTTCCCCCTTCAGAGGCAGGGTTCAAGACAAGCAGGTTGAGCCCAGACTTTTTATATATTATTATATATATATATATTTCATTTTGCACTGAAAGTCAGGATAAAGAGTAAAGAGAATATTTTGCATGTCATTAGTTTTGTTGGACCTCATAGAGCTACTGGCATGAATTAATCCTCTGTGTTTACAAAATATTCTTGTTACGAAAAATGTAATTTTCAGTGTTTTCGAGCAGGTTTAGAATTTGTGACCATTCGCATATTAAATAAAGCTCAGCACAGGACCCACATATACATACCTCTGAGTCCAGCAGCTTCAAACGCTGCCTGTATGTGGGATGCCGGAGCTCGCGGGGGACTCGTGCCCTGCGGTTAAGATGGCCCAGACCGTGTTCACTGCGTGACACACAATTATTCCCATTAAGGGATTTTCAAGTGATTTCAATAGCCAGTTGCAACTGGAACTGCTGCCTGCGTTGAGGACACATCACATCATTAATAATCCATAGGAGTCTGGAGCTGCTTTGTGGGAATCCGTTGGCCCTGTCTTATCACTCGGCTTTAATCGTGACATCCAGAACATGAATTAATAGGGGGAGGAGAAGCAAGACTTCCAGCTGCCGGCCAGCAGCCACTTCTTCGGCTGGAGAGCCCGGGGCGTACACACAGCGCGCCGGGGAGCGTGACCACCGTGGCATTTTCGGGGAGCTTGTTGTTCATCAGCTCTTGCCAGTGGGCATGTGGCTCTGGAGCAGGATGCGCAGCAGAAATACCCAGTGTGGCTTGGTACCGTGGGCCTAATAAACCAAATAAACCACACATAGGGTCAAACTTAGTGGAGTCTAGCTCAGCAAGGGCTAATTAGCCAAAGCTGTATTATTATTCCCCGTACTCAGGCTGGGTCAGGGAACTGCATCCCCCTTTGCAGGTCTTGCCAATGGTCTCCTTCATTCCCCTTCTGCTGCTTCTCACATACTCTCTAGCGGTGACGTCCTCCCCGTTTTGTGGCAGCACGAGGGCCACCCAGCCACACAGGGACGTCTGAATACGGGTGGTGCAGGCTCTCCAGATTGGGCCAGATTGCAGCTTGATTGCTCATCTTCTCAAGAAATGAGTAAAGCTTTTAAAGGGATCTTAAAGCTTTTTTTTTTTTAGGAAGTCATGCTGTTGCATTTTTATGAATTACTTTCTTCTCCCCTAAAATTTGGTTCAGTATTAAGTGAACACACAAAATGACAGGAGGCTACAACTGAGGAAATTGAACAAACAAAAAGAAAGAAATATGTGGGTAGGACATTCCTTTCCATCCAAACAGTGTTTGTTAGATAGGAGTAAATTACAGATATTAAAACCAGATCATGTGACTTCATTCAGTCTCTTGGCTTTATTAAATGAGCTGAGGAAGCACCAAGAGGTGATGATGTCCTCTGCAGAGGGGCTGGCCCTGCCATCTGGTCTCCATTTGGTCAGTGAGAGCGAGGACACCAGCTTCACATCCATAAAAGATGGAAAAACAGTGGTTTTCTTGTTGGCCACATCACATAAACGGGGAAAATCATGATGGCCTTTCCTAAGGGGCGAGGGGTGTTGCAGCTGCCACCACCGCGGGGACATGATTTAACAAATTAAAGATTCCTGTTCAAGAATGACCATTTTACGCTGCCTTAGCGTTAGTCATTGCTAAGGAGATTACATAGAGGAAAGTCCTTCTGTTGTTCAGCAAAAACACACCAGGGAAACACCCATTGATGTCAGCTCGACTGTTGCTGTGAATAATGGCTTCCTTCTTAATTGCAGTGTTGCACACACACTGGTGGTTCGTATTTCAGAGATTTTTAATTAAGTCAAGGAAAAAGTAACTAATGCCTAGATGCCTAGTTCCTCCAGAGATGCAAAGTCACAAAGAGGTTATAGTAGCCTTTTCTAAAAGTCCATGAAAAAAACGGTTAGTATGAAAGTAATGAGCCACTGTAGCTCCATTTTAACGCACCAAATAAATCAGTTGTAAAGGCAGTAAGTTGTGTATGTTTGGATAGATTTGTTTATTAAAGACATTCCCACAGCCACTTTTGTCCCCCACAAGGCACCTACTTAACGTGCACTAATATCGTTGCTATCTCTGAGCATGACAATAGAAATACGGCCTGTGCGTTGTATGTTATTCTGTACAAATTTGTAAAGGCCAAACCTTTAATAAGTCAGTGACACCAGTTTGTTATTAGGCTGGTGTTTTAAGAGCAGGGGGTATGGAGATGGGTTTGATCCTAATAACTATCAATAATGAACACATGGGTTTGAACTGTTGTGCAGAGCCACTTAATTAGCAAAGCTAATTAAGGTTGACTGGGGGGGAGTGATGGTGATGGGTGCTCTGGCTGCAAACGATGCTGAAATGATGTTTCACCTTTATTTGTTACAGACAAGCAGAATGATGTGGAGATTCCTTCTCCCACCCAGAAAGACAGAGAGAAGAAGAAAAAACAGCAGCTCATGACCCAGATCAGCGGAGTGAAAAAATTAATGCATAGTTCAAGCTTAAATAACACCAGCATTTCACGATTTGGTGTGAAAACAGAAAAGGAAGACCATCTGGCTAAGGTATGACAGATTCTTGCAGTTGGGAGAATTTGAATTATCTGGAGTAATGGATGGGCTGCCCCCAACTTGTAGAATTGGAAATGGTATCCCTGAAGTGATGTGGCCATTACAAATGCTGTAATTAATGCTGTAACGAATGGTACCGGGTGTAACAGCATATTCTATGGTCATAAATTCCTTGACAATATCCTTAAATAATTTAAAAAAAAAAAGTGGTGAAGGCTGAGGAGAGCAATTATCAACCGCAGGAACGTGTAACAACGCGATGTCCGGCAAGCTGGCTGTGGGGCCTGTGGCTCTGTCAGGGCGTTTCTTCTTGCTGCCTGGAAACACACATCACTAATAGTTCCCCTGCCACACAGAAGAGTGTCGTCTCCTTGTACAAGTTCTCTGTGTAACACAGTTACTCCCTGTTCGTGTACTTTATTAAGTACACATATTCATGCCCTTAACATAATTACCATAATGAAGATTAAATTTGCATCTTTTTAAACTTTTGGAAAATACAAAAGCCGTGGTGCCCAGTGATAAATGCAGGATTGTCTTGAAGATACTGTAACCATCCTCTTTTTGTCCTTTCAAAAGGAACTGGAAGATCTCAATAAGTGGGGTCTCAACATATTCAACGTTGCGAGGTATTCCCACAACAGGCCGCTCACCTGCATTATGTACGCGATATTTCAGGTTCGTGATTTTCTGATGAAATTTGCTGTTCTTGGTTTTAAATTGGAAGAGGGGAGATTTAGATTAGATACTAGAAAGAAATTCTTTACAGTGAGGGTGGTGAGGCACTGGAACAGGTTGCCCAGGGAAGTTGTGGATGCCCCATCCCTGGAAGTGTTCAAGACCAGGCTGGATGGGGCTTTGAGCAACCTGGTGTGGTGGGAGGTGTCCCTGCCCATGGCAGGGGGCTTGGAAATAGATGATCTTTAAGGTCCCTTCCAACCCAAACCGTTCTATGATTCTGACTGCTTTCTGCTTTGTTGCCTTCTACAGTATGACAATCCTTATTTCATATATGCACGTGTGCTTGTACCATTTGTTACACAGGAGCGAGACCTGCTGAAAACATTCAAGATCTCATCGGACACTTTTGTCACGTACATGATGACGCTGGAAGACCACTACCATTCGGACGTCGCTTACCACAACAGCCTCCACGCTGCCGACGTTGCCCAGTCCACGCACGTCCTGCTCTCCACCCCTGCCCTGGATGTGAGTGACCTCGGTTGGGCGACCCTCGCGTTTTAATGGGGGGTGGCAGCTTAAAAACATCACGTTCCCTACGTGAACACGGGAGGAAAACCCGATGCTGAGGTTTTTCAATCACCGGTAGCACTGAGACTCGCAAAAAGCGGTGCGCTGCCTTCTCCTCTGAGGGCTCAGTTCACTGCCAGGGAAATCACCGTTAAGGAAGTTCAGCAGCAGCTTTGCCTGGAAGCTCTTTTTCATCTTAAAGAGCACATGCTGCTTGTAGACCTTTCTCCTGAGCAAATGTCTTGTCCTCAGAAAACTCATTTAAAAGGCACAATTTGTTTCTCTAAATCAGCCTCCCAAACTGGTGAGAGATAAAGCATAAGGACTTTTCTGACAAATTCCCTTTTTTCCCTCCCTAGGCTGTCTTCACAGATTTGGAAATCCTTGCCGCAATTTTTGCAGCTGCAATTCATGATGTGGATCACCCCGGGGTCTCCAATCAATTTCTCATTAATACAAGTGAGTTGTGTTTCAAATACAATAATAACTAGATCTGCGAACTTGGAAGCTAATGGGAATGCATTTTCCATTACAGCGAGGTCACAAATTGTGACTTTCAGACTGCATTGCTTTCTCAAAATATTGTGCAGTAAACTAGTTAGAAGCTTTGAGATAAAGCAGTAATTAAAATGAAATTCCTAGCAAACAAAGCTATTGTAGTACAATTTGCAAAGCGCCCTCGAAACTTGTGACTATTACTACTTGCTAACGTGTAATAATTCTTCCAGTCCTGAGCGCAAATTTTATCGTTAATATAAGATAAATAACGCTATTGCTCTTGACAACAATAAGGCTAAATATTGTGGTTCATATTGTGTTCTGCAACAGGCTAAGCACGAATCTTGATTCCAAAATATGGGCATTGTTCTTTTTTGGAAAGCGTGTTTGCAGGATTCATGCTTTCTGTTGTCAGTGATTCTGACGCCCGTAACTAAGTCAACCGAGTACTATTTTGTTCATTAGAACTGAGCAAAGGGCTGTTTATATTATATACATATGTGCTCGGATGAGAAAACCGCACGCTCTTGGCACACATGAAGCAAAAAAAAAGGAAACTTTTCCCAATTTATTGCATAGGGGTAAACATTTCAGTACCCAGGACAAGCCTTTGCTGTTTGAAACCACACATTTCACACACTGGAGTCACATATTTGTGTTGCTTCGTTAGATTCTGAACTAGCCCTGATGTACAACGACGAATCCGTCTTGGAGAACCACCATCTTGCTGTGGGCTTCAAGCTGCTTCAAGAGGAGCACTGCGACATCTTCCAGAACCTCACCAAGAAACAGCGTCAGACGCTCAGGAAGATGGTGATCGACATGGTATGAGCTGTGCACATGCTGCTCCTCTTCTTAAACAAAAAAAACATTACTTTTTTGTGTGCTTGTCCGTACTGAGACCCTATTTTCACTTCTATGAAGGTGTTGGCGACAGATATGTCCAAGCATATGAGCCTGTTGGCTGATCTGAAGACTATGGTGGAAACTAAGAAGGTGACCAGTTCAGGAGTCCTGCTTCTGGACAACTACACAGACAGAATACAGGTACGTCAGCCAAGTTTCCTGGATTTTGTGTGTTCTGATCAGAATTGAAGAAATCATGCTCCTCTTCCTACTGTGGCTTTTAAGTGGACCATATATAGAAGCTACTGACCCCGGGGTCAGTAAATTTTCAGCTATTGTTTTCTTCTGTTCTGCACCACAAAGAGGTACAAGGTGATCCCGTATGTTTTAGGTAAAGGGAATTATATTTTTAAAACTTACAGCACGGAACAGCAAACATGCTCGTTCTTCTGAAGTTAATCTCGAAGGCTGAGTTTTTGAGGGCTCCCGAATTTCCTTGCTGCTTTTTCCCATTTGTTTCTCCTGTCAAGAAAGCATAGCAAGATGGCTGTAGCACTGCAAGAATTTAATTTGTGACTCCACACCTAAAGCAACTGAGCTGAAATTAGTGATGTACAGTCTGTTCCCTATATAACCTAATCCTCAACTTACAGAAATGACAAAGCAGCGCTGGAGCGGGGTTACATAGTCGGCAGGACAAGATACATCCTGATCTTCTCTCCCCTTTGATGGCCAACTTCTTAATAACAGACCCATGGGAAAACTCTCCTTACCTTTATTTTTTTTATTTAAGGCTGCTGATGTTAAAACAGGTCACTCTGTTGCCGTCTAAACCCTTGTGGCCACGGTTAGTCAGGCACATTTTTTGCGTGTGTGTGGAAGGGATATTACTCATTTAGTAAAGTAGGAACATTCAAACCATCTGAGAGCATGGAAGTGAGTTTTGAATGGCGGGAAGCACCTGCATTCAAACCCAAACCTGTCTGATGTCATGACTATTGCCACAACTGCACCCCGTGTTCAGTATCGAGTTGTCTGAAAAACAGAGAGCACATCTTATTTTTGAGGCCGTAGCAGCTCCTCTTCTATACGGAGATGTTTCGATGTTAATAATTTTTATAGGCTGTTGCATAATCGAAGAGTCTTGTGGTTAAATGTTCTGAATTAAGCAAGCAGATACAGCTTGAAACCGTCCTCTTTTTCCATTTGATTTTATGAGTTTTCTGATGAATGTAATTGCAGGTTCTCCGAAACATGGTACATTGTGCAGACTTGAGTAATCCCACAAAGTCTCTGGAGCTGTACCGGCAGTGGACGGACAGGATCATGGAGGAGTTCTTCCAGCAGGGAGACAAAGAGCGAGAAAGAGGAATGGAAATCAGCCCAATGTGCGACAAACACACAGCGTCAGTGGAAAAATCACAGGTAATTGGCTGAGAGCTGCATTTTTGTACTGCCTGAGCTCGTATTTTTAAAGCAGAGACAAAATTCATCTGCTTTCTCTAGCACAATTAGGCAAACAGCCAGCTGTTCAGAGGGTTGGTTCTGATTGACCCTGACATCCAGCTGTGCCTGAAGCTCATATAGATTGGCCAGGCTGTTCGGAGTCCTTTATGTACCCCCTGGCATCTCCTCGTTTCCAAATGCGTGTTCATCTTGCCCTGTTTGTGTCCCAGTTTCCAGAGCGCGTTGGTTCCCCAGGCTTGAAAAGCACAATTCTGATCTCCCCTTCCTTCTGCCAGGCCTCTTCTGCCTTCACGCCCCCTTAATTAGCACCTCCTAATGTCAGAGCCCATGTTAGGCCCTTATAGCAGCGCCAGCCCCGTTGCACTGCGGGGTGAGGAGCGTCTCCCAGCTGAGATCCACTCAGGACACTGGGAAAGTCTGGCTGTTGGTCATTAGTTAGCCTCGTGCAGAGCAGTTAAGTCAGAGGCCTGCTGGAGCTGCCAGGTGAAGCCAAAGAAATATTTATTTATGTCAGTACAAACCTTAAAAGGAGCTGGGTATGTCTTGGGTTTTTGAGATGAACTGGCTCATCCCTCGTTCTGATTCATGGATTAAACGGTTTCAAGGTCAGATTTTGTTCTGACCTGTGTAGCACAGGCTGTAAAATTTCACCCGGTTGGTCTGTAATGAAGCTGGTAATTTATGTTTGCCTAAACGTATTCCAGTCTTTATATAATGGTGTCTTGGTTGTTGTTTTTAAATGACTCGAGCAAGTCATCATCGAGGTTTTTCAGCTTGAATAAGTAACAAAACTGATGATAATTATTTCCAAATGTCCTCTTGGGCTAAGCCAAGTGGTTTCAAAATTATTCACTCAACCGCATGGTGATTTTGTTGGAAAAATCTGTCTTATTTGTTAACCTAACAAGAAATGAATCCTTCAGCCAGGCTTGGCCAGAGAATGCCCATGTGCTCTGCATGTGAGCTCCAATTAATTTTTTTGTTTCATGTATGCACTTCTCAGAGGTTTCAAAATGGCATTTTTGCTATGGAAAAAGAGCGGGAATTGCACAAAATGGCTACCATTGAAATCCCAACTGGTGGCAAAGGAGAAAGGGAGGTGACATGTCCCTTCTGGGGTGAAACAAGGAACAAATATGCAAGTATTTCAAAGCTTGAGCCTTTTGGGTGGCGGCGAAGCCATCAGCGAACCATACAGATATTTTTTTAATTTTTTTTTTTTTCTCTTTCACTTTAAAAGTGCTCCGGAACATGTGCTGCAGGAAATTTTCATCACCTTTTTGTTTAAGCTGCCTCAACAGTACGTTACAATTGAACGTTAATGGTTCTATTGACATCCTGTTGTGTCTGAAGGAGGCGCGTGTGATTTCCAAAGCAAACATCTGCACGCTGAGCCTGGCCCCTCTGAGAGCCATTTTCCTGCTCCACAGAAACGTTGTCCAGCGGAGCGAGAAGTGACACGTTCTGCCAAGACGGAAGAATTTCAATCCTCTTTATGGCCATTCAGTTTTCTCCATCCTGGACGTACGTCCTCTTAGTCAGACAATTGAAAAACCATTTAGCTCAGAGCTTACGCGCCGGCCGGCGGAAGGACTGACGGACTCGGCCGCAGCCCTCACTCTTTCCACCGCTGGCACGTCACTCCAGAGGAGTCGGGCACCAGCCGTCTGTCCGCCTTCGTGCGGCAGGAGGACTCTTTGGGATGAGCCAACCTGCTTTCTGCAGGTCTGAAATGGCAGGAAGGGAAAGGAAAGCTCTACCAGCGCCCGCTCCGCAGAGAAACGCGGTGGCTACTTTGGTGGAGTAGAGGAGAAAGGCTGAAATGCTTAAAGATGCAGCACCACAAAACAGTGCAGAATAGGTACAAACTACACCCCGTGGTAAAATACACCTGAAGGTCAAACTTCACTGCACACAAGCAGTGACATTTGGCGTTAGGATGGCTGCTCATCCTGGGAGCACTGATGTTTTCACA
>JAOXNO010000004.1:33126487-33137644 GCA_028565335.1 Limnodromus scolopaceus
GTAATGGCTTCAAGTTGCACCAGGGGAGGTTCAGGTTAGATATTAGGAAATATTTCTTTACTGAAAGGGTTGTCAAGTATTGGAATGGGCTGTCCGGGGAGGTGGTTGAGGCACCATCCCTGGAGGTGTTCAAGAGACGAGTTGACGTGGTGCTCGGTGATATGGATTAGTGTTGGGTTGGTGTTGGGTTGGGTGTGGTGTGTGTTTTGTTTTGTTTTTCTTTTTTTTTTTTCCATTGGTTGGACTAGATGATCTTAAAAGGTCCCTTCCGACCTAGGTGATTCTGTGATTTTTTTTTTTTTTTGGCTTCTTCTGCTTCTAGAAGTGGGTATGTTTGGGTTTCCATTGGTGCTGTAGGAGGAAGGCAGGCACCTGGCCGGTGCTCCGTGGGTTTGTCAGCGGAGCGGGTGGTTCACGTGGGGCGCAGTGACACACAGTGCGGCCCTGTGTGCCCCGCCAGCTGTTGAACAGCCTCGGCCTTTTATATTTAATAGAAGTTCAGTTCCAGGCTGACGTTTCTGGGGGCTTTTGAAGGCTTTTTTGCTTTATCTGCGTGGACGACAGAGGACCGAGTCTTCCTGTGGTTACAGCTACTGGGATTTTTTTGTACCTACAGCCTCACAGAATTTTATGTTATAACTTTCCGTTACATATATATATATAAAATGTTATAACTTATAATATATAACTAATATTATAACTTTCAGTTTAGTTTTAGGTGGTTTTTTTAATTTCATAGATGGTCACCAGGCAGCTGATGGTGCCAGGACAGCCTCCCGGGGTGTATGTGCTTTCCAGGGAGCAGGAGGTGTGGGATTTTGGGGCTGTCCTCTGGGAACAGGCACGGAGCTCCTACCCCTACAAATCCTACAAAAAAACCCTACAAAAACCCTACAAATCCCCGTCTCCTGCCCTGCACACCAGTGGGCTTCATCACAAGAAGTGGGAGGGCGATAATTCCCTACTACATCCCTATTTACGCTGGATTAGTGCTGACACTGATAATGCTGTTTGAAACCAGTGAAGTACTGGGACTGGAAAATCACATTTTTTGCAGCCCGTGTTATCTGGGAGCTGTTCCTTACCCATCCCAGCCTTGGAAAAACATCTAAGGCTGTGGCACGTCTGTCTTTCCACTTTAATTGTGACTTTTTTTGGTGTTGTTTTGGGGTTTGGTTTTTGGTTTTTTGTTGTTTGGTGGTTTTTTTTTTTTAAAGAGAGTTATTGATAAAAAAATTATATCTCTTAAAATCCTCCACCTACGTGTGGCAGGGAATTTAAAACCTCAACTTGAGATTAATGTCATCGTGTGTGGGATGTGCGGGAATAATCCTGCGGGGAGGTTTGGGATGGGTTGAGGTGAGGAGGCCTCGGGAGGAGCAGGGATGCTGCGGGCAGGGTTTGCACCCCCATGGCCCAGCCTCGGGTGCCTCTTCAGGCTCCTGGAGCATTTCATACACCCCACAAATATGTTGGTTTCCTAAAGTCAGATCCATAGAAATCAAGGTGCCCAGGGACAGGACAAGAGGAAATGGGCACAAACTTGGACATAAGAAGTTCCACCTAAACATGAGGAGGAACTTCTTTCCTGTGAGGGTGGCAGAGCCCTGGAAGAGGCTGCCCAGGGAGGTGGTGGAGTCTCTTTCTCTGGAGACATTCAAATGCCACCTGGACACATTCCTGTGCAACCTGCTCTAGGAGTACTTGCTCTGGCTGGGGTGTTGGAGGAGATGATCTCCAGAGGTCCCTTCCAACCCCATATCATTCTGTGATTAAAAATGCACCTTGTTATTAGAGGCAATAAATAATAAATGGGCATCAGGCTTTTAGGTGCATCCATGAGTGTCGGTGGGCATTGGGATATTGTGTGCTTTTCTTAAAATACTACCCAGCATCGCACCTATGGCCTGGGGGATGTGGGGAGATGGGGCTATACCCCCTGCCCCACTCCTGTTACGGGCACCACCAGCTTCAGGAAAAATCTCAGGTCTAAGACATCAGCTTGGGTGAGGTTTTGTGATGGCTTAACAAGAATCGTAGAATGGATTGGGTTGGAAGGGACCTTAAAGATCATCTCATTCCAACCCCTCTGCTCTGAGCAGGGACACCTCTCACTAGAAGCTTTTGTATCAGCTGAAAATGAAAATAAATTTGGATATTATGAGACAGTATGAAAAAAAAATATCTGTATCAAAACCTTCCCTGAACCACCTCCCCATGGCCAGAGCCTGGGTGGCCCATGGATGGATACAGACCTACTTTGCGTCCTTCTTGAGGGGCTATTTTTTTTTTTGGATTCACTATTGTCAGGAGCAGCACAATTTAAAATAAAAATAATCTTCCTCCAGTATTTTGCTGTCAGCGAATAAATGCAATGCTGCTGAAAACAGTCCTGTAGCCACCTCCTTACTGGTGGGGTTTGCTTGGAGCTGATGGCGTTGGTAAATACGCCTGGTAATGAGCTCATCTAGGGCACTTTTAGGTCCCTTCCAAATGTCAAAGGGGGAGTTAGTTTTGAAGATGGTTTACTGGCGTCTTGCAGAGGTTTGGCCTGTTTTTTGGCAGAAGTGCAGAAGATGCAAAAGAAGCCTGTGTAGGTTGTTAATAATAAGGTCATTTATCTTCATGTTTACCTGGCTCCTTCCACCTGGGGACCTCGAGCTCCTTCACCCCGCGCGGTCCCTCTGCGGGGAGACGGATGGGTGGAAGAAGCTCCCGTTGGTTTTGTTACATGCTGCCTGGAAATGAAGCCTTTCTTCGGGTCAGGTCTCCTGCTCTTATTTTTATTCTTTATTTTTAGTTACACCATTGCCACGGTTAATCACTGCTTTAAAATCGAGGTATTCATTTGACAGCAGACCGTGGGAGGAACAGGCTGGTTGGAGGAGCTGGAAAGAAGTGTCTCGTCACCTTTTATTTTGGGCCTAAGTCTTCATCGTATGCAAATGTAAATATTGCAGGCTTGGGGGTTGTTGGTTTTGGGTTTTTTTTGGATGACCAAATTGAGAGCAAGTGATGCTTTTTTCCTGGCATCTCACCCAGAGTTGTGCCTTGTCCCCAAGGAAGTGGCTCCCATGTTGTGCAGGTGACAAACCCACCCCACCAGTCCAGGTGTCCTCTTCTCCACCTGGAAAATCAGGAGTGGGAGCTCCTGGAGGGTCAACATAGATGTTGGCTGCAGCGAGGTGGCCTCGGTGGCTAAGTCATGGGCTGACAGAAGGCTGTTTCTTGGTGTTATGCCTGGGCAAGGATTTTGGTGGATTTTCTTGAGCCCTTATGTTCTGAGTAAACACTACGACTGTAGGATTGGTGTGTTTTTCATAGGAAATTGTCAAAATAGTTGCTGGGAGTCTGTGGTGCGTGTGGAGGCAATGGGTTTTAAGGAGATGCCTTTGAAAACAGGGCTGTGAGATGGGACCTGCTGTTGGCCGTGGCTCCAGCTGAGGAGCAGACGTAACAGCGAAAACCTTCCAAAGAAAAGGAGAGGTTTGTGGTAGGATTTTTTGGGTTTTTTGGGGGGAGTGGAATACCAGCATAGGGAATAGAACGTGCGTGGGTGTCCCCTGGATGCTCTGTGTGCAGGGAATTGCCCCATCATCAAGCCCGATGCCCTCCTGCAGCTGCTTGGTGCCAGGGCAGGCGTCTGGGAGCACCGTCGTCTCCCGTTCCCAATAAACCAAAAACCCCAACCCCCCTAAAAATAGAAATCTGAGTGTCGTTTGGGAGGGAGAGCCTGTCCTGGACAACTTCTTAAATAGCGCAGCAACCTTTAGAAATGCATCTGGGGTTTTTTGTGTGTGTGCCAGCCCTGAATGAAAGCCACAACTGTATCCAGATTTAATTTGCTGACAATATTGATGGAGACGTTTGTGTCCCCGCGTCCCTCGGTTGCCGCACACCCCGGGGTCTCTGAAAGTTGGTATTAAAAAAAAAAAAAAAAAACCACAAAATAAAATCTTAATTTCTAGGGAAAGCAGGCAGTGAGCAATTCCTGCAGCTCAGCTGCTTCCCTGAGGTTGGTGGATAACCTGTGAGCAGCGATTTGCATCCTTCTGATGTCAGATAGTCCTCAAACGCTCAGCTCCATTGCGGAGGGAAGATGAATTGATGCCCTGTGTGCTGGGATGTGTCCTGCTGATGCTGCCCTTTATTTTAAGGACAGCCTCTGGCTGCTGGCCTGGTCCCCAGGCTTTGCATCCCTGGGGGCTGAGCATCCCCGTGAGGAGAGGCTCCTGGCTGCACCCAGCCAAAGCCATGCTGGTGGTTGCGCTGGGTCTTGCCACGGGGAGAGCCTGGACCTGTATTTATATGGAATATATGGATTTATATGGAATTTCCGCGGCTCAGGGTGTGTTCCAGCGTGCTGGGGACGCAGTTAAAGGCTGGGGTCTCACCCTGCACTGCAGGGACAGGTTGTCTGAGCTGAATTGTGCCTGCAAAGCAAAGGGGCCACTCTAATGGCCAGGCACAGGTTTGATCCTGAATATATTGAAAGAAGCTGGCGTGTCCTCCCTTGCTCTAACGAGTGCCTACTGAGCAGGGGCTTCAGCTCAAGGGCTGTGCCATTCCCCAGCCCTTTGAACTCCCGACTCCGGCTGCCCCGATGAGCGTTTGGGTGGTTTGCAAAGGGAAAAAGGTGGAGACCAAAGGAAAGGGGAAAGAACTGAAGGTCCTGGGAGCCCAGACCTCTCTGGGTACGTAGGGATAGATGCTCGCTGCTCCAGGGATGGAGCAGAGCCTGGCAGGAAATGTGGGTCAGAGCCACAAACCCAGAGGTGGCCGCTTGGCCACAGGGCTTCCTCTAAGTTCTTCTTCACGTCTAGTAGCTGGAACAGGATACGTATTTTTAGAAAGGTGCTGAATGTTAATTCAAAAACTCCTTAGGCAGAGTTCCCCACAACCTGTTCAGAGACTTAATTACCCTCATGGTGGAAAACGTGACTGTATTTCTGAATCAGCCACGGGATCTTGTATTACCTCTGCACTCTGGAGTGTAGATCCCTTCATCACCATGTTTCCATTCCTTGAGAAGGTGCTTGGACCCCAACGCAGCCTCTTTCAGTGTGGTTTTGGGGCTGTGCTGAAGAGACGAAGCTCCTGCAGGTGCCCATCTCCTGCTCCTCCAGCTTTCATCTGCCCTGATTTCTGTCCCATCAACCGTGTCCCAGCTGTGGGGTCTCTCCAGATGCATTGGGTGCTGGGGTTGGGCACAGCAGCTGAGTAGGACTGAGCCCAGGTGTGATGCCACCTCTCTGCTCCTCTTTGGCACGTCTCTGCTTGATGGTGGGGCTTGTTTTGAGCACAAAAGTCTTGATTTCCTTGGTGGTGACCAAGAGCACCATCGCTGGACCCCTCCAGCGCAAGGTGCTGTGTACCACATCTCAAAAAAGCATTATTTACAAGGCTCAGCAGCCTGGGACCTTGAGCCAGGAGTGACCATTCCTACTGCAGGAGAAAATGGCCCCAGACAATAACTTGCAATGTTTCATTTTATTCAGGCTTATTTGTGATCTTGTTTTAGGCTCTCAGGCTTTTTGTCCTTCAATGCCTTCCAACTGAAATTTCTGATCAGGAGCAAACCTCTCAGCATTTATTTAAAAAACAAACCAGAACCAAACCACGACCACCACCCCCCCCCACGCTCCAAACTCCACAACAAAAAGAAACAAACCCACAACAGTTGTTGCTCCCTTTTTTGTTTTCCAGGATCTCCTTTCCAACGCTGCAGGCGAGAAGCCAACAGTGTTCTGCTCCAGCGGAGAGCAACACAAGTGGCAATGAGGCCACCATCCCTTTTTTTTTTAATCATTTTCTCATGGGGAGAAACCGTTGTAAGCACATGGAAGATTGTAATATGTGTCTGTGGGACTTTGCTAGCCACATAATTTTTATTTTTTTTTCAATAGCTTGGAAGTGTGACGGGGTGGAGTAAATTCACACAGGTAGATGGTAAGGGCCTTTAACGCCTGGCTAGCTTGTTATCAAAGATGGCTTTGTTAGCTTCCCGTGGCAAAGCTAAATGTAGTGGTTTAGTGGCAGTTTGCACTGGAAACTATTGGTTTACTGGGATGAAATACTAAGTACAGGGTGACCACGCAGCCCCTGGGCAGAACTGGATGCAGATACAGCACTGCGCCTCTTCAGAAGGGACTCAACTCTTTATTTAAAAAAATCACTTTTTATGTATTTTGAGGTAGCAAAGCAAGTAAACTCCTATGGGTGACTCCCCCAGTGTTTTTGAAGGGGTTTTCCAGCAAATTCTCAGAAAAATAAATTTCCTGGCTGGTTAAAATGTAGACTTTGGTTGTGGAGGGAGAGGACTAAGTTTAGTCCTTACCCTGAGGAGCAGCTAGTTTCTGGACACCCACCACTCAAATATCAATCAAAATTATCATTGTTAAAAGTCTTCAATTCTATTTAAACCTTCTCATTTAAAGCCAAGGCTTGTTCATGGGTCAAATGTGCATCCCACTGGGGATTTCTGTTCTTACTGGTCACTTGGCCCCATCTCCAAGGGTCTGGTGGTGGTTCCTTCCCCAGGCGGAGGGCGGTGGCTTCCATTGGTGGACCTTGAGACAAAAAACTATTGTACTTGGTGCTGCTAAAGCCCAGGGGCTGTTCCTGCTCCCTGAGCTGCTGCCATGACACCATCTTCTTTCATGAGGGGCTTTGTCCAAGAGTGAATGTGCGGTGGTTGTAGTTGATTTGATGCAAAATACCCTGATCTGGCCTCAGGGTACCAGAGGTGTAGATGTGGCACTTTGGGACATGGGTTAGTGGTGGACTTGGCAGTGTTAGGTTTGTGGTTGGACTCAATGATCTTAAAGCTCATGTCAAACCTAAATGATTCTGTGATTCTCTTTGGAAAGAAGTTCTGGGTTTTTTTTTTTTGTTTGTTTGTTTTTTTTGGTTTTTTTTTTGCTAAATTGGTAGGAGTGTCTTCATTGTGTGTTTCCTGGGAGCTATGGTCCTGGAGGATGTCCCTGTGCTGTGAAGGATGGGACGTCTTGGCTGGTGGTGCAAAGTGCTTGATATGGATGGTCCCAGCAGGCCCACAGGAGATGCTGGGGGACAGCGGTGAACCACAGCTCTTGCTGGGACAGGGAGCTGGAGAGTGTTGTCAGAAAGTGTAAAATAGGGTAATTTAGCCCTGCTAGGAAAAGGAAACCTTGAGAATTGAGGGGAAAAGTGAACAACCAGTCAACTTGCGAAAGGCTTTAAATTATTTCCTCAAGGGGATAAGAAGGGTAATTTATTGACTGAGAAGACAGACATTTGGTAAAAAGACCTGGCATGCATTATTTATGTCACTCTGCACAGAGGATCGGAGCCTAATGCTGGAAATAAATACCCTCAAATAGGGGGGAAAATAGAAAGAGATGGCAGCAGAGCAAGTGCAAAGCTATTTATTATACCAGGAGCCTGGCGTGAGGCTGGGAAATACAAGTGACACTGGTTAAAAAAGCGAATCTTTACCAAAACTTGCTCTACAGAGGTAGCTGAGATGCAGAATTTTAAAATAGGGAAGAAATCAGGTAGTGGTGGAGGCAGTGGTACATTGTTAGTTGCCTATGGTGACCTTCAGTGGTGGTGGGTTTGTGGATGGAGCTTGGTACCTGCGGGGACACCACAGCGGGTGGTGAGGAGCAGCAGAAGACCTTGTCTCCTGAAGGTCTCACATTGTCACCCCTAGTCATGGTCTTCAGGGCCAGGTTGCTGCAGAAGGAGCCCCTCGGGCTGTGACACGAAGGGTGCCATCGCTGCTTGCTGATGGTCCATCCTCTCTTCTCCAGAGCAAGGTCTGCAATTAGACTTGTAAATGAAGGCAGTTAAAATATTAATAGCTGTCTCAGGGCTCAGTTCCTCGCTGAGTTATTAAGCCTGCTCAAAGGCTGGTAATGAGCTTTAATGCAAGGGTTGGTTTAGGTAAAGCATTTTTTATGTTATGGAGATGTATACTAATTTAATTACACATAAGATGGGCAAAACAATAAACAACACGGACCGAAACAGCAGAGTTACTGGGACTTTTCTGCTACCAAGGCCGTGGCAGCTGGCAATGTCTGGCTGTTGCAATGGACCAAATATGCCTGTTTTCACATAAAATACGTCCTCGGTGCAGGCTGCTGCTGTGTCAAACCAGGGGAAAATTCTGTGCTGACCCTCAAAGAGCATTTGGGACGCTGCTGTTTTGGGTTATTTAGTTGGGGCTTGATGTGGTTACACCCTCCCTTCTTACACGTTAATTTACCGTTTGAGTTCTGCCTCTGGGCATGACTCGGAGAACTCAGTAGTTTTGTCGTGCCTTTGGTTTGGTTTGGTTTTGCTGAGCGAAGGGAGGATTATTATTTCTTTAGCGAAGCAAGCCAACGCCGAATACAAAGTCCTTTGGCTACGGAACAGCAGCAGGTTGCCACGTTTCAGGCTCCAGCGCAGTAATTGAGTAATTCCAGGCGCGGGTTTGTGTGCAGTGGGGAAGGCAGGTTGCTCAAATCAGCTCCAAGCTACATGCAAAAAAAATCCACATAACCAAAACAAAGGAAAAAACCAACCCTAATAGTGATTATTTCTTATTTTCCCCTTATTTCTCCTCTTTCTTCTTTGTCACCCCCTTCTCTGCAAGTACTTTGGTCTTGAGTCTCTGGCACAGCAATAGATAACATTTATCTTCATGCACAGACCAAGTAGAACTAATTTCAGTCTTTTTTTTTTTTTTTTCTTTAGTCATCACAAAAGAGCATTTAAAACAAAGATTTTTCTCACTGACGTCTCTGCTGGTGGTGAGGTTTGTTGCCTCCAGGAGGCCCATCCTCCCGAGCGAGCAGTTCTTCCTCCAGGGACTCCCCCCCCCTCAGTATCTGGGGGTCCAGGAGCAGGAGCTGCTCCCACCATCTGGGGATGGAGGGCAAGGGACTGGGATTGGGAGAACAGGGTTGGTTTTCTTCTAGAAGTGTGAGGTCTTCAGTGTAGAAAATGAGATGTTGGTAGTTCTTCTTAAGAAGACAGTTCAGAAAGATCCATAGCATTAAATATTAATTCACGTTTCTCAGATGCCAATTCTTTAGTATATTAAGGAAAAAAAGAAAAAGGATAATAGTAAATAAGAGGTGACTAATGCCCCCCAGTTCAGAGAGCTGTTTGAACTGGGATCCCTGGCACACAACGCTCGGTTCAGCCTTGGCTTGTGGTTACTCTGAGTCTTTTAAGTAAGAGCATTAGAAGCCATTTGGCTTGAGGACTAATTGCAGCATGTGAAGCTGTACCTTGGAGGGGCCGGTGTCTTTCCCTGTGTTTGCCCTCCACAGATGAAGCTGGTCTTGTGGCCGTTGATGTGATTTTAGGTGTTCCTGCTTCAGAAGTAATAGCAAACAAATGACTCTGGGCTGTTGTGCGTGAGGCTCGTTGAGGAAAAGCCGCCGAAGGAGGGAGCAGAGGTGTCAAATACATCTGTCCTCAAATATCTGGGTCTAATCTCGAAGGATGTCCTGCTGGTCCTTGAGCAGGACACCCGGTGCGGTGTTTAGTGCTGCTGTTGCTGGTGTTTTCTCCAGTTCATGCCTGATGTGGTGGGAGCTCTTCTTGGTGTTACTGTGCCCTTACAAAGAGCACAAACTGAGCCACTGCTGAAGTCTTCCCACCGGAGAGCGGTTTGGATCAGGTACCCAGCAGCGCTCCTCAATGGGGAGAGGTGGGATTTGATTTCCATGTTAGCTGCTGCTTTAGAGACCATCACTCGAGCGGTGGTTTCAGCTCCTCCCTGCCCTGAGCCATCCCTTGATGCCCCACATGGATATGCTCTATTTTTTTCTTTCATACCCGTCTTTGTGCCGCCTCACTGCCTCTTCTCTGCTTTCTCTCCCACTTACTGTCACCTTTTCTCTTCCAGCAGTAAATCTGTTTTGTCCTGTGAGGTACCCGTGAACCCATGGTGTTTCCATGTAGCATTCACTGTGTGGACAAAGTTCTTTTTTATAAAGATGGCTCTTGCCAGGACTGATTTTATGGCACTTCAGCTCCTAAAACCTGCTGAAAGGAGCCTTGAAGACCAGAGCGTGCAGTCCCCTTCCATGCACAACCCTCAGCTCTGTCCCCCCACCATTGATGGGGTACTTCTAACAGCTCTCTAGGCTGTGCTTGACCACGTCAAGGGACACATGAGCTCCTCTGAGCTGCAGCCACCTGAGAGCAGAGCTGTCCTGGAAAATCATCATGTTATCTCCCACCGAACCATGGCCCTCTCTGGTGTCGCTGTCGGAGGGCAGGCACCCTGGCTTGGGTGGCGGGGTTTAGCAGAGGACCCACTTCCACCGTCTCTTGACAACTGTCTCCAAAGGAAGCTTTCTTTTCTGTTCTGCCTTTCCTTAATATCCCTTTTTCTCTCTCAGTCATTACCTTTTTAAGCAGATGGTGGGCCTATTATATAACTGAGCAGAAGGCTTCCTCGCAAAATTTAGCCAAATCGGGTGCTTCTTCAGATAAGACTAAACAACAACTCGTTTCTGGGGTTTTTCAGCCCTCCCTGTTCTGCTTTGATATTAAAGTTATTCTAGGGGGGTGAGATCAATGGAAATCTTCCCTGGTTATTAATAACTCGCTGGAGCCTCGAAGAAAATTGTAGGAAAGCTGAAAAGGCAAGACGTAGTAAAAACAAAGTTGTCCACGTCAGGGTTTGCAGGATGAGGGTTCAGCATTGCTCCCGGCTGCGTGTGCTGCCTTGAGCAGCTGGGGACATATGGATCCCATAGGCTGGGTGTCTATGGGATCCCATAAGGGATTCCTTCATCCCTGACCACAAATTGCTTGCTTTGGGCAGAGGAGGGAAGTGGTTATTGAAAAAACCCTTGTCTGGATAGCCCTTAGGCTGGAAAAGAGGGAGAAACCCTCTCTCCTCCATCTCTCCACTGGGTTAAAAACTGGCTGGAGGCTGGGCCCAAAGAGTGGTGGTGAATGGAGTGAAATCCAGTTGGCGGCCGGTCACGAGTGGTGTCCCACAGGGCTCAGTACTGGGACCCGTTCTCTTTAACATCTTTATCAATGATCTGGATGAGGGGATCGAATGTACCCTCAGCAAATTTGCAGACGACACCAAGCTGGGTGGCAGTGTTGATCTGCTGGAGGGTAGAAAGGCTTTGCAGAGGGATCTGGACAGGCTGGATG
>JAOXNO010000004.1:33156914-33168150 GCA_028565335.1 Limnodromus scolopaceus
GTGAATGGTACCCAGGGGCTGATAGGGATGGAATGGGGTGGATGGTACCCAGGGGCTGATAGGGATGGGATGGGGTGGATGGTACCCAGGGGCTGATAGGGATGGGATGGGGTGGATGGTACCCAGGGGCTGATAGGGATGGAATGGGGTGGATGGTACCCAGGGGCTGATAGGGACGGGATGGGATGGGGTGGATGGTACCCAGGGTGGGAGAGATGATGCACATCCTCCGACTGGAGCAAATGGCTTGTATGGAGCCAGCAGTTAAACCCACCTGCCCCGGGAGGCGAGGAACCCCTGATCGCTCACGTTAATGATGCGGTTATTGGGCTGAAAAAGTCGGAAGCACCGGTTTCTCCAGGCTAAAGCAAGAAAAGGCAACGCAGCCCCAAATCCCTGCTTTTCCTTGCAGCTTTCCCCATTGCCTGGGGCAGGTGGGGGAACTGCATCCTCTCCTCCTCCCTAGTGACAAAGCCATTCTTTCCTTGTTTCCCTGCTCCTTTTCCCCCTCAGTAGCCATTAGCACAACCTATTTGATGCCAGACCCATCCCCAGGTCTGGTGCTGCCGGTGGCGATGTCCCAAGGCCAGGGCCACCTCTGGCCACGTCAGGAGCTCGCAAGGGGATGGTGGCACTCGTGATGGAAACGATTGCTGCAGCCACGGTGCCTCCTGGGCTGCTCCTCCAGGAGGTTCGGCCACGGATGCTATTTATATCTCCTTTGCAAAAAAAAAAAAAGCCCCTGTAAATCAGCACTGGGTTAATTAATCACGGCATTCCTCCTCCCGGATCCGCGCAGGATGGGCACGTGAGAAACGCGGAGGCAGATACGTGCCTCAGAGGCTACAGGTTTTAATTAAAATGGTAATTCAGGTTTTTAAAACATGGGGGACAATCTAAGATAATAATAACAACACCACCACCAAAAAACATAAAACCCAACAAAAAAGCCCACTGGCAATTGCTTTTCGCTCAACAAAACACCACAAACCCCCAGGGCTGCAGGGATGTTCCTGGCTCAGAAGTGATCCCTCAGCCACACGCTGCCGCGTCCCCCATTTCCCAGCAAACTGGGGGGGGGGGGTTTCCTAACGCACCACCACGGATTTATTTGTAGTATGTTATGTTATTATTACTATTATTTATTTTTTTTCTTCCCCTCTGCTCTGTTTTGCAGCCCCTCCACCGCTCCCACCGAAAAACATCCCGGCCACGCCGCCGCGCACCGGCTCCCCTCTGACGGTGGGAATAGGTAAAAGCTCGGCGCCGCGGACCCTCGCCCAGCCCCGGTAGAGCAATCCAGAGCCTGAGGGGGGGGGGGACTGCGCTGGGGGGGGTTGAGGGGGATGTCGGGTCCCTGTGGCTGCGTTTTGGACACGGATTTGTCCCTTTGGCATCCTCTTCCCTTCGCATTCGCGGCGCTTCAGAGGATGCTGTGGTCGGGGCGATGCTTTACGAGCGGTGCAAAGATGCCTTTGACTCCCCAGAAGTGTCACCCTGGTGAAATTAGTAAATTAGTGCCCTCTCCCCCTCACCCTCCCCTTTGATATTAGTCACTTTTTAAGGATAGTGTTGCTTTTCATGTCTAAGTCCTGCTCAAAATTGGGAATAATTAGAGCGTTGTTACTGCCTGGAGCAGCGCTGCTTATGAAATAAGGGGGTGTGTGGCTCCTGGCTGTGTCGGGGGGCTGCTCCTGCCCTCCCCAGTTCCTGCTGCTGCCATGGGAGAGTGGGAAAACCCCCCCAGTTCTGCAGACGGGGCTGGCAGCTGGGGGTAAGTGGAGGGGAGGGAGAATGGAATGGCACCTGGAGTAAAGACAGGGACTGAAAGCGCTTATAAGCATATAATTCATGCTGCTGGTGGGTGCTGTCTGCTGCGGGGGCAGGTTTTGGGGACGGATGGGTGGTCGCTGTCTTTAGACGGGGCACTGTATGGACACACACAGAGCACCTCAGGGTGTTATTAACATTGCCACGGAGAAATCCCCCGTGCTGAGCTTACTGCTCCATCCATCAGTATTTCATTCATGCTCCCCTATCTCGATTTTTTTTTTTTTTTTCTATTTATGGAAGCAGCCAGACTGGCAGGGTGTCCGCCTACACGCCTAGATTCATCAACGCCAGCAAACGCAGTGCCCAGCCGCGTGTGAGGCTTCATTTGGTTGTTTGGGGTTGGTTTTTTTCGTGTGTGTGTATGGTTGGACTCGATGATCTCAAAGGTCCCTTCCAACCATGAAGATGATCCTGTGATTTGCTGGGGTCTGGCTGGCTGCACGCTTCAGTCTGTGCAGCAAGTAAAGCAAGTGGCAGAGGCCTATTATTTTTATTTTTTTTTTTTTTTCCTTCCCTGTTTCAGCAAAACTGTATTTTGTCCCCTAACCGTAGAAGCACAGATGGCTCCCCCGAGCGCAGGAGCCGGGGTGGGATGTGACATGAGGAGCCCGGGGGGGAACACATTAGTTTTAGCAGAATGCACTTGGAAGGAGCAGGGGGTCGGGGAAGAGAAATGCAAGAAAACAGGGCAGGGGAGGGAGGATGGAGGATCTCCCTCCTCTGGATGTGTCACGTTTTGCTGATGGATCCCGTCTCCGTGTTGGTTATGGAGTCAGATATGGACATTGGAGGTGTGGTAGCACAATTAGCGAGTGGAACCCTAAGCTACTTTTGTCTGCTGCTGCTTGCAACTGAAATGCACACACCCTGTCTGCTTCCCTACTGCATGCCCGGTGCCAGTGTGCGAGTGCCAAACCAGCATGTTTAAATATATATATTTTTACATATATATATAGTGGAGTGGGCAAGAGTGCTTTAGGTTGCCGGGCAGAGTGCGTAATTTTATTATCTACTGATAACTCAGGGTGATGATGATGACATAATGCTGCTATTTTGACAATCTGTAAGGGAGGCTGGGAGCCAGCTGTAAATTTGGGGGAGGCTGCGGTGGGGGGGGACCTTTGCGTGGGAGGTGATGGAGGAGGAGGAGGAGGGCTTGGCTTGCGGTGCATGCTCTCCCTCCCGCCCTGTGTGTATTTCAACCCAGCCTGGTCCATCGCCCATCGCACGTGATCCTGGCGTAGAAACTCCCTCGCACATGAATTATATTCCCCGGCAGCTTATAAGAAAACGTTTCGCTTTTTAAAGCAGAAAGTAGCTGGCGTAGAGCCCCCTAGGGAGTAGTGCGGCCGCAGCTCTCTGGGTGAATGCTAAGTGTAAAATAAACTGCTTTGACCACAGGAGGGGACCAGACAGCAGCAGAGCTCAAACGGGACAAACTTCCGTCCATCAATGACGTGGACAGCATTTTTGGCCCCGTGCTCTCCCCCAAGTCTACTGCTGCTAACGCAGAAGTTAAGTGGGTCAATTTTTCCGATCAATCCCCGGAAAACGCGACTCCGGAGTTGCCAGCCCGGGAAAAAACGGGGTCGCCACCCGTGGCAGCGGGCAACCCGGCCGATGCTCCGGTGGCCGAGCCCTCCCGCCCGCTCCCCTCGCCGCTCCACCTGGAAGAGGTTCACAAGAAGGTTTCTGAGCCACCCCACCTTAAGGATGATAACGCGGAGCCGGTCGCCTCTCCCAAAGATTTTGGGCTGGGACAAAGAGCCACCCCACCGCCCCCTCCGCCGCCCACCTACCGCACGGTGGTCTCCTCACCCGGACCGGGGGCCAGCAGCGGCACGGGAAGCACCAGCGGTACGTCCCGCGGCCTTGGCTGTGCTTCGGTGTGGCCGTGACCGCGTCCGCCGTCCCCTCCCGCCTGGTTGTGCCTGTGCCCGGCGCCTGCCCTCCCGCCCAGCCGTCTCGTGCTTCCACGTCCAGCGTCTGCCCTCAGCCTCCTGTGTCCTCTCCCCCCTCTCCGCTCCCTGCTGCGTGTCTGATGGTCGGATGGGTCCCCCTAAAGCTCCCGTGAGCCCCTCTTCCCACCTCTACGCACCCCGCCACAAGGTGTGCCGTAGGGTTGCCATTGCTGCAGCTCCGTCCTCAGTAGGCTTCAGAGTGAACGCAGGTGGAAACATTTTTGGGCAAATAATCTGAGCAAGCCTGAGACCCAGGGAGGGGGTTGAAGCTGTTGCAGACGGACAGGTCACCGCCTACTGTCACCACGTAACTCTCAGCTCGGAGGTGGCACGGCTCCGTGAGAGCGTGGAGGCCCAGCTGGGGCTGGAGAAACCTCTCACCAGGGCAGAACCCCATAGCTTTGATAGGCTTGTCCAGCACGTGCTGTCTGCCTGGCTTCACCTGTTTAATTATAAATGCTGGCGTGCCCATTAGGGCAAACGAGCTGGTTGGAGGTCAGCTTACACAAGCTCTCCCGTAGCGTTTGAGAAGGTGCAACCTGATCGTGTCATTTTAGAAGCTGACCCCGGGGCTCTTATTGTACCGGTGCAGCCACCACGTGCAAATCCTCGTCCCCACCAGCCACTGGGCTGCCATCCTGCATCCACGACAGATTATTTTTGAGATTATTGCCCCCCCCCCAGAGCCTTGCAGGAGCCTCCAGACCTGCAGGGAGATGATGTGGGTGCAGTGGGTGCCCAACCACTGTCACCAGCCTCATGTGAGCTTGAGAGCTGTGCCCTCTGCTTTGGGGGGTTTGCCACCTCTGGGGGTGTGTGTGGGGCTGCTGGGGGTGTCCCCCCAAGCGTGGCTGTCGCTTCAAGTGTGGCTTTTGCTTCCGTGGTGGTGGCTTTTCTGTGCCGGCTGTGGCGTGGGTGGCTTGGGGTCTGTGCAGGGCCGGTTGCTGGGGGCTGCAGCATCCAGACCCTGGTGGCACTGGTCGGAACTGGGACTTTTCTGGGACATTGGCAGCAGGAAACCTCAAGTTTGTTCCTACCCTGCTGTCCACCTCGACTTGCTCTCCACGACTACCTTGTGAGAGCAGAGATCTGCAGGATGGGGATGTGCCGGTGGCTGCACGTGGGGATGGATGGAGAAACCCCACTGAGAGGAGTCAGGGGCTGGATGGAGCCAGGTTCCTGCTTGGGAAGATCCACACCTCTTCCCCAGAAATCATCTCCCATCTCTGCTTGGCCTACGTTACAGCCCCCTGACACCTCGGCCTTACCCAGCCCAGTGTGGGAGGACGAGCTGTGAAAATGCAGAGTGTTGAAATACGCACATAAAGATAACGTACATCCTGTGGGTGGGTGATGCGGATCCCACACCCTTCCCACTCCTGCCCTCTCCGTTGTTCTGAGGGCTCCCCTTGCTGCATCTGGCGCCAGTGGGTGACCAGTTTGGGGATGCCATGGGGCAGAGCCATCACTGGACACCCTCCTGCCATCCCATCCCACGGGAGCCTGGGCTCCTGGGTGCCACCGAGGCAGGGCTGGGGACCAGCATCCCAGCAGCTTCCTGACTGTGCTGATTTACAACATGCTGCCATAGTTTCTTGCCATAGAAAACATCTGGAGGTACATCGGTCTTCCAGGGACCTCAGATACCTTAAAAATAAATCTTCTTGGATGAAAGCTGGTGTCTGGCAGGGTTTTGGCCAGCTGGTGGCAAAATGCACCCTCAAAGACTCTGTCTTCTGCCACTTGTTCAGCGCTTTCCCTGAAAAATTCCTGTTTTGTCAGGCTTTTATTGGGATAAAGAAGGGAAAATTCAAACTTTGGTTCCCAAATTAGGCTTCTAAATAAAAACAGCTTGAATTTTGGAGTTGTGCAAATGAACAGCCAGGATTTACTCTCTTGAAACAAGCCCGTCTTCTTGCCTTAGCCTTCTGTCATTCACCTCTCCCTCTCGTTTCTGTAGATCTAGTGTTGGAATTTCCTTCATCTGAGCTATTACCCCAAATCCTTAGGTAGCTGATTTTCTTGTAAGCAGGGGAGAAATGAAGCTAGAGACATCACCTTATGGTCACTGGGGGAAAAACACTCTGCCCTGCAGATTGTTGTGCTCTGCTGTGCTCCACGGAGGCTGTTGGCAGAGGCCAGCTCAGCCTTTGGGGCTGCACAAGCCCCCCCCCCCCGTTTCTGCCGCCCTCTTGTCTTGGTGCAATTCCCAACTGCTCTGTACAGCCCCAGTTATTCCTCGATTTACCCCAGAAGGAATTTCTATACGTGGAAGAAAATATTCTGCTGGGTGTCCTCTTCAGTATCTGTAAAATTTCTATTTAATTGCAAAAAGTCCCCCTTTGCAGCAAGGCAGCAGCTGATGGGGACACGTGAACTCCAAGGAAAGTTCTCTGCAACTCTTCCAGGGGGTTGGGAAGGGCTTGGTGCTCCCAGAGAACTGGATGACCTTGTTCTTCCACCCTTCCTCTGCTTCGCTCGGACAAAGCTTTGTCCCTTGCGCCGGGACCCTTTATTCCCATGGTGGGGACTGACCCCGCTGGCCAGCTGTGATGCTCAGGGACCTGTGGCATCGGCCCCAGGTGCTGCGGGGCTTGAACACCTTCTCAGCACATCATTTTTCACCTGCCCACGTTGCTGGTTTTTAGATAAAACTGTAAGATTCCTCCAATAATAACATTATGGGGGGAGCCAGGTACCCAGCAAGGAGGGCATCAGCAATCCCGAAAAACTCTTCTCCCATGCAGCGTGGCCAGCGTGTGGAGCAATGACCAAGGAGACCTTGCACAGGGTGTGTGTGGCCACCAGGCTCCTGGGGGACAAGACATTGCTTCCAGATAGGGGGCGGGGGGGACGACATCTGTGGGGATCAGGCTGTGGCACGCTGATGGCTCCCCTTTCTTGCAGGTTCCTCCTCCCCGGCTCGTCCCGGCACGCCGCTGGCCGCATGTGGCACCCCACCGCCGCCACCACCCCGGCCACCCTCCCGGCCCAAGCTGCCCCCCGGCAAGCCCACCGTCGCCGATGTGGTATGTTGACCGCGGGAGCATGGCGTGGGGGGGTCTGTGCATGGCCAGGGTGGGAGGGGGGGGGTGTCTGCATTTGTGCAGCCCGGTGGGACCGATTAACAGAGCGGAGCAAGTCATTAAGGGCGAGTAACCAGCGGGCGCTGCCTGGGCTGGCTGGAGTTCTCTATAGTTTGCTCACAAATTACACGTGGAAAAATAGCAAGTGGTGGTTTGTGATTACAGTAAAGGCAGAAAACGGGTGTAAAAAGAGTGGTGGGGGTCCGGCCGTGCTCGGCCCCCCAGGGTAAAGCAGTGGGGGTCTGCCCTGGGAAGGGCATTGAGCTGGGAGGTGTCCCACGTACTTCAGGTAAGTTGCAGAGAATTTTTGTATTGATGCTATAGATGTAAAATTATAAAATCATACAACGGTTTGGGTTGGAAGGGACCTTAAAGCCCATCTAGTTCCAACCCCCCTGCCCTGGGCAGGGGCACCTCCCACCAGACCAGGTTGCTCCAAGCCCCCTCCAACCTGGCCTTGAACCCCTCCAGGGATGGAGCAGCCACAGCTTCTTCAACTTGACCAGGTTGCTCAGAGCCCTCTCCTTGGATGTTTCCAGGGATGGGGCATCCTCTGGGGCACCTCTCTGGGAAACCTGTTTTCCCCAAAGCATCCATATTATCCCTGAGGGATCTATAAGGACCCAGTGAGCTGCTCCCGAGCGAGCTGGCACATGGCGGGCACTGCTGCCTTCCCGATGCTGCGTGCATTAAATCCATCCCGTGGCCCCTGGAGCTCCCATGGGCTCTCATGAAGTCCCATGATGGGGACTTCAAATGCCTAGAACCTCAAGATGGTGGGAATCATCTGCCATACTTCTCGGTGCAGGCTAGAACACCCTTGGTGCTAAAAGAACCAAAGTTGTTTAGTTTTGCCCCAAGCCAGCGGGGCTGGAGGGTACAGAGAGTTACAGCTCCGGGCAAAAGCTTCTGTTTGTTTGATGCAAATGTCGCTGTGCTTATTTTCTTTAACCTTTTGTTATTTTATGTTTTTCTACAGTCCAGGCCTTTTAGCCCTCCTATTCACTCATCCAGCCCTCCTCCGATAGCACCTTTAGCCCGTGCTGAAAGTACTTCTTCCATATCTTCCACCAATTCCCTGAGTGCAGCCACCACTCCCACCGTTGGTAAAAACATACAGCACTGCTGTTCTTTCACCTTTCCTACCTCCCAGCGTCCTCTGAAAAGATCCCTCAAACCTTTGCCTTTTGATTGCTCTCCGGGTTCAACGTTCGTTAATTTTCATCAGGTTTTTAAAGGCAAAAAGGGGTTTGAGGAGGGGGGCGATGGCCCACGAACAGGATGCTGCTAGGGGAGCTGTCTTTGCAGCAGCTCCAAACGTTGGGAACAACGAATGTCTGGTGAAGGTAGAGGTTATCCCGAAGTGAAACGTAATATAAAACGTGCTTATGGTCTGTAAATTCGGTCAAAATAAGCTTTTTTTGCGAGGGATGCTTGTACCCTGGAGGGGAGGGGGGCTGGAAGCCAGACCTTGGGATCCAGGAGACAACTAATATTAAATCTATTTGAATGTCTTAAATTCATACTTCCCCTCGAAGTGGTAGTGGGAAGCGGGGTCTTGGAAAAGGCTCTTCCAAACCCTCAGCTCAACGCGTCCTAGACCAGAACAAAGTGTTGCAGTTTTCTTTTGGAGGAATGTCCTGAAAAACATGGGGTTTGCCAAACCCCCCCCACCTCCCAGGGCCTGAGATGAGAAATGCAAATAAAGTCTGGCTGGCAGCTCCCAGGCTCCACCAGCTGGGTCCCCCCCTGTCCTCCCTCCTCCGTCCCCTCTCCGTCCGTCCCTTCTGTCCCCTCCGTCCCGGCTGCCGGCGCTCCCTCCATCCCTCCCTGCCATCCCGCCCGGCCCCACCGCCCCTTGCTCCCCGCAGCTCCATCTCCTACCAGGAACATCCCTCCTCCTTTTTTTTCCCCCTTTTCTTTCCTTTCCGTGTTTTTAATTTCTTTTTTGGGCTGAGCACGCCCGGTTTGCGTGGCGGGGAAGGAGCTTTGGCTGCCGCAGGGCTGGCAGATGGGCTCTGCGGAGGGAGCTGAAACCCCAGCCTTCCCAAAACACCAAACCTGGCTGGTGTTCCTGTCTGCTCGGCCACCATCCTGGCCGCGGTCACCTCGGGCAGCAGCATCGCCACCCCAGCACCATCTTTGATGGCTGGAAGAGGATGGGGGATGGTGGGTGCCGTCCCCGTGGTGCTGGTGGCCACGCGTGCCCACCCAAACCCTCCCCGTAGGTTTGCTGGAGTCTCCTGCCTGCGTCTCCATCCTGTCGTTGGCTTCTCTCTGGAGGTGTCGTAGATGCTTGTACCTGTTCGCCGGCTGTTGGTCACCGTCACGGCATGCTGCTGGGGAAAAAAACCAACAAAACAAACCAAAACAAAAAAAATATGCATTTTAAGCAAGGGGCTGGCCAGCCCCGAGCGTCCCCGGTGTGTCGGCTGTCGGTCCTGTCTGTGCCCGCTGTCCTGCAGCTCCGGCAACGAGCCGCTGGTGGTGGCCTTGGCCAGTGCCTGTAGGTAGGGTGGCCATGGGGCACCGGTGGTAAACAGGGTTTTGGTGGAGGGTAGCAGCCAGGACGAGGACAGGGACGGTCGTGGGGGCTTCAGGAGGTCAGGAGAAGTGACTATGAACTGCGTGCCGGTCCTGAGGGCTGAGCAGGCGATGGCTCCCTTAGGCTCTCGGTTTAAAATTTATCTTTTTTCCTCTCTAACAGGTATATTTCAGTGAAGAAAAAGTGCTGCTTGATGTTTTTAATGACCTACCCACCCTGAGCAGCAGGGCTGAGGCGGCTGGAGGAGGGGGGGGGAGCAGTGAGAAGCTATGCCCACTGGCCCCAGTGGCTACCATCCTCTCCATGGGGGCTTTCCTTGAAAGAGAGCCGAAATCAGGGCTCTCGGGCCACCCCTGGGCAGGGGAATGGGATTTTGCAGGGATTGCAGGCTTTGCACTTCCAGCTCCGTGCAAACCGAGCGGCGGGTGCCAGGTTTCCAGGATTTGGCCTGGGAAAAGCCATCTTGGGGTGGGGGCAGGCAGGGGCAGAGGGGCATTTGGGAGCCGCTCTGGGGAAGCCCAAGCATCTCCCTGTTGGGCAGGGCCAGGGTGGGCACCGCTGCTGGGCGAGCACCCGCCGGGCTGCAACCCCATATCGCAGAAGGGAGCGCTTCTAATTCCTGGGTTTGTCCTGCAGACGTTGGGAAAACAGAGGGGAAAGGTGTGCAGGGAAAAGGCGGGGGGGGGGCAGGTCTAGGGGTACAGCAGCGGGTTGGGGACCACCAGGGGACCCATGGGACCGGCACAGGGCTGGGACACCCCGACCAAGCCCTCGTCCGTCTCCACCACGCTCCCCGTCTCTCGTGTCTCCTGTGGCAAAGTCCGGCGGAGTTTGTCCAAGAGCATGTGGAAAAGTGGTTTATTTGTCCTCCGTGCTGGTCTGGTTCGCTTTCCTTGTGGTTGCATGTGCAGTCTGAATAATTTATCATAAAGCAAGAAGCTGTTATTTCCGTGTCAGCGCCCCTCCCCTTATTTTTCTCGTTAAAACCCTTCTCTGTCTTCATTTTATTTTACTTCCCGTTGACACAGTGCGCTGCTTGGTTTCCTTTGGGAGTCGTGTTTTCATTCTTTTTCTTTTCTTTCCTTGGCGTTTCTTCTGCTTTGTGTTATCAGAAGATGATGCTTTTGTTGACAAACTGCCCGCGTTTGAAAGGCGCTGTGAGACGCCGGCAGGTACTGTACTAAGCAGGGGCGTTCTCCAGACCTTTTTGGTTTCTTTTTTTCGGCTGGGGAGCGGGTGGCCAGGGGCGCCCCGAGCCCCGGCACCCACCGCTCGCAGCACCTTGCATGACAGTTTCTCAGTGGCGAAAAAGGACCGCGAGGTGACAGGCTCATCACCTCCTGAATCCAAAAGGGTCGATTCAACAGCTCAAAAAGCCTTTTTTTTTTTTTTTTTTTTTTTTTTCCCCCCACCCCCCTTGCCCCTAGTTATTTCCTCGGTGTCTAAGTGGCTTTGGAGGTGGTGTGAGCGCAGGGAGCTGGGGGTCGTACTGGGAAAGGGAGAATTCCAGCCAGGCATCTCCTGCTCTGTGTGCCTCTCTCTCTTTATGTCCTGAAAAACGCAGCGGCAAATACACTCGCGGCTGATGGCTGTCACTTGTTTTGCACACCGGCGCGGGATGCGGTGGCAGCATCCCCGCCGGGGGACACGCTGGCTGTGGCACGGCAGGGACGTCATGTGTGAGAGGAGAGGGACGGCGTGTGTGCCCCGATCAGCGCCGTTAGAGTGTGCTGGCAGAGTGCATGGCCCGAGACGCCTCTTCCACTCTAGACCAGAAAAAAAAAAAAAAAAAAAAAGAAAAAAAGAATACA
>JAOXNO010000004.1:33195570-33209887 GCA_028565335.1 Limnodromus scolopaceus
CCTCCAACCTGGCCTTGAACCCCTCCAGGGATGGGGCAGCCACAGCTTCTCTGGCCAACCTGGGCCAGGCTCTCACCGCTTCCAGAGGTGTCGAAGTCAACCCTTGCTCCAGGAGCACACTCCTGCCTCGTGTGAGGAGCTGTCAGGAAAGTGTTGGTGTGGGACTGAGGGAATTTAAATGGTGATTTGACGTTATCCTCATTTCTCAGGTTGGTCTCTGCTTTTGCCTGGTGCGGGCTGATCTGCAGCTCACAGATCTGATGCCCCTCAAATCTCAGCTTTTACCCTCAGCGGCGTTTATGGGATGGCAGACAAGGTGGCTCTGGTGAAAAGTCCCTTCTTTCACTCTGTGATTTCACAGGGAAGATACAGATTCCATCTGGGAAGGACTTCGGGTTGTATTATGGAGTGGCCTATGAAGGGGGTGATTTTTGCCACTTTTTGAGTCACCCAAGGAGAAAAGACCTTGGGAGGCAAAAAACAAGGACGAAAAAATCAAGGAGAAAAAACCCAAGGAGACAAGATGACTGAGACCTTTCCATTCCCTTATGTGTATTATAGGGAGGGCCATCTGTGCGTTAATAGTTTGTCTAATGAGGGGGGCTTCCAGGGGAAAATTTAGAACATTTGAAGGAAGTTTCTAACCAGTATGGCTTCAAAGAGAAATTTAATGATTGGAAAAGAACAAAAGGTTTATGTTAATCCTACAGTAAGGCTTTCTTGCTGTTTACCAACTGAGAAGTGGTATCGTTTATCTACTGTTAAATTGCTACAGCAGGACCAATTATGTCACCTGTAAAAAAAGAGGGGGAAAAAAGAGCTGTATGACAGTGTAACTGCAGTACAAGACATGCAGAGATCCCAAATTCCTTATTTAGGAACTGAGAACAGAACTGCTTGTGCAGTGAGCACCCGGGAAGCAGGCTAAGGTAGTCTGTGTTACCTCCGTCTTTGGAACTGCGTTAATACTATGCTTACCTCTAACAGTGGTCCTTGAAAATAGCGCTTTTCGGCAGGCCTGTGTGCATTGCCTTTGTAGCATCGTACTTAGCAGCGTACACACATACATCCTGTTTATAAAGGAAATTAATTCTCAATATGATACGCATGTGGTAGCTGTGCTTAGATGTGATTGCCCCTGAATTCTCTCCCTTCAGCGTTAGGTGCAGCACGGACACTGTCCTGCTGAGCCTGGGACCTGCCCACGGCTGGGGTTACTGGAAAGGGGGGTGAAGGAAGGGGGCGATGCTGGCAAAGCAGGGCTCCCTCTGGCTAGTGAGGCTCTGTGACTCGGTGACCAGTTACGCCACGTGCCCAAAGTCTGGAATTCAGCACCGATATTTTCAGTCCTGTTCGGTGACGTACCCAAAACGTTATCCCTATACTCTTATTACCTGAAGGACTTCTCTGCTCAGAGGACTTGGGCTGCTTCATGGTGATGTGCAATAATTTTATCTTCTAAGTTTAACAACAATGGCCTCACTTTTAGTTTTTAAGGGAAACGTCTTTTTTGCTCTGTGGTTTACAGCACTTGGCAAATGAGGCTGGTGATTTTCTGGACTTTATCAATGCAATGCTGACAATTGTGAATTATTAATCCTTCATACCTTAGGAATGAAGGTAAGGTGAACATCAGCATTCTTATTCTCGCCAACTTCAGCGTTTCACACCACGTAACTCAGAAGGGATTTTTAAAAAGTACCAGTCCCACTTTACAAACTGGGAACCTGTGTCCAGTAAGCCCAAAGGACTTGCTCAAAGCTGGAAGGACTAAGGGAGCTGTGCAGCTTGGGGCTGCAGCCCCCCTGCAGATAGCACCTGGAGGAGGGTTCCACCTGGGGCTGGAGGACCCAGCGTGGCACCAGGATTTCGTAGCGTGGAGCAGGCTTTGGTATAAATTAGCACTGATTTATGCAAAAGTGAACAGAAGGGCTTCCCAGTTGATACCAGTTAGCTTTTACAGTGCTGATACATGGAATCTATGTATGGGATGATGGGAGAGGAACCTGGTGGTCCAACAAAGTGAGACTGTCTTGTTGGCGGCCAGGAGAGGGCACGTCGTTCCTGCGTTCTCAGCAGGTGAGGGCATTCTGCCAAACACAGGCACCTGCAGACTGCATTTTAGAGGAGGCTCCACCTTCCTGCCCTTGCCCAGAGCGTCCCTCCCAAATCCAGCTGTGGGGAACTGCTGATCAAGCAAAACTTCAAGTTTCTTACCTGTTGACTTACCCGTTCCTGAAATTTCTAGCAGTATGGCATGCAGAAGAGCAGGAACCTCCTCAGGTATTATTCTGGTTATCAAATTCTATCTGATTCCACTTATTTCAATATTTATTAGCTAAATCTTTAACAGAAGGCCCTTGAAGTGGACCTCAGAGGTCTGCTAATTTCTCCCAGCGAGTCGTACCTTATCGCTGCTGGGAGCAGCCAGGTTCTGCAGCTCAAACACACCGACTTCTCCTTTGCTGTCTCCCGCCAGAAGGCAGTCGGCGTTCGTGGCAAAGAGCACAGACGTGAATTTCTCTCTTGGACCGGCAAGGCAAGAGATCACGGGGTTCAAGCTGCAACCCAGCAGAGGCAAATATTAATGGTGACGGAGGTAAAACTGCGTTTGCCTGGAGGGTAAAGTCTAGCAGTAACACAGGTCTGATAAATGTTGCGTGTTTTACTTACAATGTTCTAGATTAACTTAAAAACTCAGAAGTGAGGCAGTGTTTTACTTGGTCTTGACCAGCTCCCAGCTGCTATTAACTAAGTTGCCTAAAATCTGCCCTATTGCCTAATATGGGGGGTGGGTGGGTGTGTATTAATATTGTTATCGTGTGAATAATTTGCTTTTTGCTACTGCAAGATTTGGCAGGCCTCCTGCTCCACCCCTGGCTTCATGCTGTCGTTGTCACCAAACAGTGCAGCCCAGCAGCAGGCGGCCACAGATTAAGGTGAGATGTGCACCAACTTTACAGCAGTGGGAAAAAGTGAGAGGTATCTGAACTTGTGACCATCTTAAATTTAGTGATTTTGTAGTAGCTCAGTTCTGTTATTTTTCCTTTTAACTATAGGAGCGGTAGAATCTATGATTTCTGCAGAAAAAAAAAAAAAGCAGTTTTTACCCTTTATCAGTTCCATGAGGCATCCGGCTCCTTTTCTTGTAATTGCAATTCTCTGGTAACGACCATCTGCTTTTACAGAATGAGTATTGCAAAATGCAGTGCTTTCAATAAGCGAGCAAGCACAGGGCGCGGAGCTGTCGTGGTCTGATAACAATACTGACGGGGCAATAATGCCTGGCCTTTGTGCCATTGAGTTTCAGAATCTTCTTTGAGAAAAGTAATTACTTACATGCTGACACCCAGATCCCAAATTTCAATTCTGCTTTCATTTGCTGCGGCAAATACAAAGACTGATTTTGGAGACCACGTAATGTCGTGGACAACAGTGGTGGTGGAATTGAAAGTTAACATGGGCGTCTGTGAATCCTGGTGCCATAAAATGATGCTCCAATCCGCGGAGCAGCTCAGGAACATGTCCGTGCTGAAGGGATTCCAAGCGACTTTGTAGACAGGACCCTTGGTGTTCGGGAAGAAAGAAAAAAAGAACTTTCTGTTGTTCTAGAGCTACAGCCTCTCAGGATGGTTTTTAGTAGTGACCTTCCATGGAAACCCCTCTCCTCTGACCTTAAGAGCAAACCCAGCATTGGCTTGTGTGTAACCCACAGGGAATTCGGATGCAGCAGGAGTGAATTTAGGAAATTAGGACGATAAGGCAGGAGAGAATTTAGAATAAAAAGCATTCAGCTGCTTCTGTCCCTTCAGCAGTGGTCAGGAGAAGCTGATGCAGAAAGGGCAGCTGCTTGAATGAAGCTGAGACTTTAGAAAACAGAGTTAAAGTTCTGTTAAAGTTCTGGCATCTTTCTCTCAGAGGTAAGACTGTTTAACTGTGGTTAACAGTTAAATCAAATTTCTTTGAAATTTATTTCAAGAAAATAATTTCATTATTTCAAGAAAATTTCATTATTTTCTTAAAATAGAGCCAGAACTAAAGCTTTAAAACAGTTTATGGTAAAAGTTTTCTTAAATTACTTAAAAACAAAATAATCCTTACAGTTTAGAAAGTAATCCTGTAAGACTGTGATGCTTAACTATGGGAATTCATTCCTAATATAAGAAAAATTCAGGTTTCTTTTGTTGCAGATGTTTTATTTAGTAAATGTAAGTGAAGAAACTATTTCATTTGTGAATTTGAACAGTTTCTGCTGTCAGTACTTTTTCTATGTCTCACTCACCTTATGGCCTCTGTATGTCTTTAGAAACTGCTCACTGGATGAACAAGAACACTTGTGGATATGACCCTCTTCTGTTCCAGCAAGATAAAAATTAGTGTCCTGAAAGAAAGGTAAACTGTAAGGTAAATGCTGTAATTTTTGACTTCTGAAAATCTCAGACTTTCTGTGATCCACGTGGGCAAACGCGTGAATTCTTCAAATGCTCTGAGGACAAAATACTCAGCTGGATGAGGAGGAGAAGCAGAACCATCGAAGTCCTAGATTTGGGAGAGGCTGACAGGTCAAATTCTCACCAAGTTAACCAGCTCACAGAGGGAAGCTGCCCTAGGATCTGGCCCAAAGCGGATGTGAGTAACATGGCTGAGGGAGAGCTGTTCACATGCGGGGATTATTGCTTGGTTTCCCATATCATCCATTTTGGGTAAAACTGTTACTAGCTAAGAATTGATTTGTTTCAGAACTAAATATGCTTTAAATACCAGTGCCAAGCCCCAGGTTAGTGCATACTGAAGTAGCTCCAGCTGAGGATCTCTCCCCTGCACAGTTCTCCCGGATAATGCTTTAGCCAGGATGGACTTCCTGAGCCTACCTTTGGATGGAAGTCGAAGCACATTCCAGCTGCCAGTTGAGATATCAGAGTTTCACTTTTCCTTTCTTTCTCACCCAGTAATTTCTTCTCCTCTCTTTCTGTTCGCTTTATTTTCATCAGATCTGTGCAAATAGCAGAGTTTTTGTCGAACGGATTTGTGACAGCGCTATGAATAACTTGTGCTTCTTTGGAACGCTCAAGAGCTCTTAAATGTTTTGTGTATGGTGACTGGTGTAAAAAATGTCACATGAAATAAAATGAAGCAACTCCAATTTTGGAAAAGCCGCAGGGGAAACTGCTTACCAGTGCAATCTAGTCTTTTCTGTATAAACCACGAGGTTATTCGGCCATCTGCTGAGATACAGATCAATCTCTCTGCTTTGCCCTCTCCTGTTGCACCTCTGTCCTGTTCCACCCACCTCAGTTGCCATACAGGACCCGTGTGTTTATTTGTGGATTCACTGGGACAAAAGATGCACAGGATAAATCATATACGAACAAAGGACAAGATAATATATTTGAAAAAATAATTAACCTTTCACTTTGTAATGAACCTCAGCTCTTATGACAGAAATTTTGTTTAGCTTTTCTTTAAAAAAAAAAAAAACAACAAAAAACTAAGTCTGAACATTGTCTGTTTTCTCCAGGAAAATGTTTTTTATCAGACAATTTTGGATAGTGAGTTTCAGGGCGCTGTTTATGTGCTGACACACCTTTCATTGATACCTGAATCATTAAATCAATCTACACCTTAGAGGAGAGTGCCCTAGACCTGGGGAGCTGCCCTTTAGGACAAGTATCTCCCTGATCATCCACCCGCCTCTCGTTTTCTTCTAAATTCTTTTTATCCCTCACCTGTTCTGATGTTCTCTCCATTTTTGGGTAAGTAGAATCGGTGAGAAAACACCAAAAGCTACCAGTAGTCTCCCATGAGGATTTATTATATGGGACAGGATTCTCCTAATTAGTTAGTACGTGGCGTATAAAGCGGTACGTGGTGGTAATTTGCTGCATTTTCTTAAAAAGTCAGAGCATAGAACTCATTTTTTCACCTTTCCAATGTGAGGAACTCGCTTTCTAGGCACAGCAACATTGCAGAGAGTTTCTTACTTGAAGTGAGGGCCAGTGGTGTTAGAGCAATGTAAGCATTTATCGGCAGAAATAAGACAAGAGAATGATGGCAGTGTCTGAGGACATTTATGCGTTACCATAGATTTTTGTATCTGCAATTTTGCTTCGGAAACATCTAGTATTTGAGAGTATCGAGTGTTCATGTGGGCATTTCCAGTCAGAACTGGAGGATACTGACCAAAGTTGGAAATGAGAAAATTGTGCAACATCCCCGAGCAATCGCTTATCAAGACTCTCCCTATTCCCTCAGCTTCTCGGTTGTGGATGTTCTTTTATTTGTTATTTGCCGAGATGTGGGAGGAGGTAGGAAGTCATGGCCTTACCCGCTGTCCAAAAGCGCAGCGTCGTTACGGCTCTGTACGTCGTAGATTGCGACAGAACCGTTGTACATTCCAACTGCTAAAAGATTGGGGCTCGCCATAGAGAAATCCAAAGCAGTGACACTGTGCTCGCATCGGAAGATACGCTCTGGCCACTGACCAGTAGAAAAATAGAGAATTATTTGAAGTTAGTTTCTTAATTTTACCTCGTTCTTCTCAACACTGGATATAGAATTACCAGGCTCTGCTGGAAAATTCAAGTGCTGATGACCATAGTGACCACTTCTAGAGAGAAATTAGGTACTATCTTCTAAATAGTTCAGTTTATTTCTTGCTACAACTGGTAAAATTAGGAAAAAATAAAGGCTATGCAGAAATATGACACTGTAAAATAAGTTAGATGGGCCTACTCCAAACCAAACACCTAAAAATCAAGTTCCCTAAGATTCAGCTTTGTGTGTACAGTGGGAGGTTTTTGTTTGCTTGATTTGTGGGGTTTTGTGTTTTGGTTTTTTAAAACAAACTAGGCATTTTGGAGAATTTCTCCAGAAAGGTGTTTTCTATCTTGTAATGTGAAGGTAAGTGTATTTCCATTTATATCCAATTACAGAAACTTAGCTGAAGGTAAAATGCAATCTGATGTACTTCAGGTAATCTGTAAGCCCCTGTTTTCATGTCATTTCTCTGTGCAACCAAAGAACTGATTCAGCTCTTTTCTAAGATTAAATCCTTGAAATCACTGCACCAAGCTCTTGAAACGGGGAAGAGCAGAGTTAGTTTGCAAAGAACTGTATTATGGCCAGACCTTATTTCTTATTGTTAGGGACTTAAGGACTGTGGTGACATCAGGGAATCATAAGAGTATTTGCTTGTTGTTGCCATGATAAATACGTGTCAAAGACTTGACTCTGCATGAATTAAATTAGTCTAATACGCAATTTTGGGCAAGAGAAGTTTGTGGAACAAATAAAACTGAAGTTGTGTAATTTGACAGCAAGCAGGTGATTTTTTTTACTGTGTCGCTTTGTAACCGAGATTTCCAAGATATTATAAAAATGGCTAGTTTAAAAAGGGTCACTTTTCAGATGGATTTATAAAAATGTAAGTGTTACATCTATGAAACCTCCTGTCTTTTTGACAGTATTATGAGATGTTAGATTAGATAATTATATCTAATTATATTCTTTTTATTTGTGATCTTCAGCCTAACAGAATTTAATGGTAGAACAGAAAATGGGTTGGAAAGGATAATCCTTAAATTTAAAATACCAATCTTCTCTGTAATCAGAGTGTGGAAGTATTGAACAAATGGTCTATAGATTTTTGGAAAATAAAAGGTAAACAGATTTGTTTTCACATTTACTGTGCTTGAGACTTTTACAGTAAGTTATTTCTATGCAACTGGGTCTCTCCTTGGTAATAACAGAACAGATTTACACCCTTGGCTGTAACCTTCACTGCAGTTGGAAACAGTTTTCCAGAAATGTGTGGTTTGGGCTAGCAAATTCAGCCTCACTGGCTAGCTCTTGTTTTTGAAGCAGGAAGAGGGAAATAAATAAAGCAGAAAAATGCATTGAAGGAAAAAAAAAAACCAAAAGAAACCAAACTGGCTGTTTGTTACCATGGGGTTCTTCAGTGACCAGCAGCAAGCCAGGCCTTTCTTCTGTTCTTTAAAATTGAACGCTCCGTAACCAACAGCTAAAAGATCCTAAAAACACAGATTACGAGAAATATCTCAGTTTAACTTGAAGTTCAGTAGTATATTTCTAAAAGGCAGTTGTCTGTTAACAGTGACTCTCAGTGCAAAGTCTGGAAAAATAATGCTGGTGTCATATGCAAGTAGAATAACACACAAGAAGAACAGAGTTTCAGAATTTCTAGAATACTGGTTCAAGGAGAAGTGCGTTCGTGATCAGTAGCAGTTGGGTTTACGATCTCCCTGCCCTGGCCATCCTAAAAATATGACCCTTTCCAGAGATGAATGTACATTCTTTTATAACCATATTTTAATGTGCAGCATTCAGTGGAATACGTAATAGTACTTCTACCACCTCAAACTCCTCGCTTTTAGCTCTCTATGGTGGGGTCCAATGAATTCCATTCATTCCTTTCCACAAGCAGAAGGGAGAAATAACAGAAAAATTTCAGTCTTCAACTCCATTAATTTTTCCTTCCTGTATGAAACAACTTGTCTGTGAAACTTTAAAAATAGGTGGTTTTTTTCCCTATAATTCTACAACTGAAGTCCAAATGTGGACACTGAATGTGTCCAACTTTACAATATTTGGGGATGTACTAACTGAAATGGTCTTTATTTTCTGTCTTGTTTTTTCCCTTGGGGCAATCTTTTGTGTTTCTCATCCTCACCTGCTTTGTACCTTCCTTCCATTCGTTATTTTTGAGTGGCCATAAGAGAGCTCTGTTGGAAAAACTGAGCCTGAGACTCTGCAAGTCTGAATCGTTCTCACCTCCCCTGAAACTGAATTAAATAAACTTGTGCCAGATGCTCAAAATCTGTTTGTGCCTGTTGTTGTGTATCTTATCCTTAAAGTTTGATGAATGCCACTTTCTTGGGAGATGACTGTTAGAAACTATCTAAATGGTATCTAAACTATCATTAATAACTTCCATCAATGGTGATAAAGCTTAGTAGTAGGAGTTTTAAGTTCAGCTTCTAATTCTGTCGCAGAACAAGTCTATTATCTCTATATTGTTGTTCAGTTAATGGTAAATTGATGTTTTCTGGACCAATTAAAGCTGTTGTGACCCATCTGTAGGAAAAGCCTAGCGCAGCTGTAGAATAACGTACCAATACTGTTACGTGGAAGGACAAAATGCAGAGAGTGGGATGCAAAGACAACCCGCCTGACTGTAGGGATGGATCCAGCTCTCTGAGATCCTTCCCGACAAAGTACATCCAAATCAGGAGGTTTTCTGCACTAACAATTACTTATACCATTTTTTTCAAACAGCTTAGAAGCAGTGATTTTTTTTTTAACTCACGGGGTTTACTTTGTTCCAGGCCATACTGCTCACGCTGTGACCGTTCGTTAAATCACAAATATATGACCACAGTCGTTCCAATCTGGGCGGTACAACTTCTTCTAGGCTTTTATTTACATCTGACAGAATTGATGGGTTAATGAATCCTTCCTTCTGCTCTTCCTTGTCCTTCTTTTCCTTGTCCTTCTCTTTCTGTTTAGCTTCTTTCACGGCTGCTGCTGTACCTGTGTCTGATGCAACCTCGGGGTCTAAAATACACAAATATGGTAAAGTCTGAGGAGTAACATTTCACTTGGGTAACTCCAGGTATTCACATCAGAAGAAAAACTTGCCCTTGCAGCAAAAAAAAAAAAAAAAGATGATTTGAGGAATTAAGACATCCTAACTTTAAAACTGTGGCTAAAATGTTGTCATAAAAAATGGCTGTGGTGTTACACTCAGTAGCCAGTTAAAGTCCAGGTGTTTAACGAGTGGATTTAGCTCCTCAGCAGCAAGTTAGGAATTTATATCCACCCCCCACCAGGAACGTTTCTGATCTCTCATATTTAAAATTCTGTTTAAAGAGGGAATTTTTTCAAGTTAGGTGCCAAATTTTAAAGAGCCACACTTAAGGATTGATGCTGGAACACCGTAGCTAAGTTACGTGGTGCTGTAGTAAGTTGTTCATCGTCTGGCAAAATTAAGTGCAGAGAGTATTTTTAGACTGCATTTGCTAAGCATTTTTTTTTGTTTGTTTACTCACCCCTCTATTTTATGTAATGTACAACTCATAAATTGGTCTCAGATCACTGTTAACAAAATAAGAACACTCTAATTGCCAGATTGTCAGACCAGAAGCCCTCCTGGCCAATTTGCAACTCCTGTAAAAGGTAAAATATTACTTAGCACTTGGGTCCAGGTAATGGCTCTTACAGTCTGCAGTGGACATACTTTATGTTAGACACCAAACATCTATCAGGCTAAAACTTCTATTTGCTATCAGCCTCCTTACAAAAATAAATAAAATTGTAAAAAGACATTCCAATGCAAAAAAAATGGTTGGGGGAAGTAGCAGAATTAATCTGTATCTTAATGGTCGGGAAGGAATTTTGACTCCTATTTTGAGTAAATCTCATTTTCCTCTGAGGGAGAGGTGGGCCAGCTCAGAACTCTTTCATTCAATTCTTCCACCAAGCGTGGTAGGGATGTCGGTTAAAGTGAGGGTAAAACTGCAAAGTTCATGTTGACGTCTCATAAACTCTCCTTTCTTCTGTCCATTTCTTAAAGAACGTGTTGTTTCTGAAGATGTTTGGTGAGGGACATAACTCCATGACTTTCAATATCAAGCAAAGGCTTGTGCTGGAAACAGGGTACCAATAACAAACAAACCTCTAAGGACAGGAAACTGCCGATAAGCTGCGAGCTTGGGTTGAAAAATGTTCTCCATGAGAATCCTCTCCATGAAAAATAAATGCCGCTGAAAGTTTTCCGATGTTAATATAGCTCCTGAATAGCATTCCTCCTCTTCGTGGACAGAATTTTCCAAAACCACTGTACGAGAAGTTGTGCTGTCTGACAACAGATAAAATGGGGAAAAAAACCCAGTTTTAACATGATAGTACTTTGCATAGAAAAGTTAAAGGGATAAGAAGACTCCTTCTCCTGCAAAAAGCGTAGAAGAATCTATCCTCAGCAAAAATTACTTCCGCTATGAATTTTTTCTTGCTTTAATTTTATTTTCTTTTATTGATGATGAGATACTTCTGGAGTTTTTCACAACTGGTGTTTTCCTTCTACTGTCTGAAGTTAGTACCAGCAGACTTTGTCACTGACTATTTATTTTATACCATTTATGACAGCGTTGTATGGAAAAGGTCTCGGTGCAGAGCTGTCCAAGATTCTTTAGCAAAATTCTAAGTGCTAGCCAGGCAGCCCAAGCACTTTCTTCATTTTCACCATACAACACAGTGATAGGCGCGGTTTATAAGGATGAAAACGTGGCAGAAAGGTAAACATGGAAGAACGTTACCTGTGTCGGAAGAGACAGACACAGTCTGATGGTGCTCTTTGGTGGTACGAGGTTTGCTGCTTTTCCCGGTTGTGGCTCTGGTACTTTCTGCCTTGGGCGTAGGTTTTATTTCCAAAACATTAAATGAATCGTGCAAGTCCCAGGAGGTGGCTGTCACCCCTAGAAATGAATTCCACTGCGTTATACAGGTCTCTGGTTTCCGTACATTATTATAAAGCGCTACGTGCAGCTGAGCAAAGATTTGCTTTCTATACTACAGCCCAACTCTTTGGCAGAGGGGCCTTTGGAGCCGAGGGAGGGTTGGACAAGGTTGTGGCAAGGCACACAAAAAAAGGAGAAGGTATGTTTTCAAAACAGATTAATATCTATTTTACTTCTCCTTTTGATAGATATTTTTTCTCGCTCATTTTACATATGTTAATGAACACAAAGGAGAAATGTTTGGAACAGCTTTTCCCATAGTTTTCTTTGGCCTCCTACAAAAAGAAACGTCCAAAGCTCAGCACGTCTAAAACCTAGATATTCCTCTACAGATTTTTTTTCAGGTTGAACATTTTGTAAAATTGCATCTATCTTGCAAGAATGCCAAGTTTTTCTGCTTTCCCCAAGATTTTGCATCTCATAACAGAGGTTCTCTTCTTTGTGTTATGGCAAATAGAAATAGAAATGAACATCACCGAAAAGTTAAGGGGGGGAAAAAAGGGAACTGTGTGCTTTTGTATTTCAAGAGAATAGTTGAGTATTGAGTGAAGTTCTGCTTCCTAAGAGGCCCTCTCTGCTGGCAAAGTGCTGGGACAGGCAGGACGTGGCAGCTCTCAGGGGATTAATGACTGTTTCACTGCGATGGATACAGAGTACTGGTACCGGTGTTCAAGTATCGAACACCGGGGACAGAAAAAGCCACCACAAATCACAGGAGCCTGTGTGACCTTAAAGCTTTGGAAGTGAAAGTTGAGGAAACATCTTCTCCTGCTTAGAGATGAAAGGAAAAACCCTTTCTTCAGTATCCAACCTGTGCGCGGCGAGCCTTCTGAGGTCCCACGAGCTAGGTATATGCTAGAGTTTTCCCAAATAAATATTTAATAAGTAAATTAAATGTACTAATAAACCCAAGGGTACAATGTAGTAAACGAGAGCCCGTTATTAAATACCCTTTCCTCTTTGGTACTCGGGGAGTTTACCTTTATCTTCCATGATGATTGGGTCACATTGCACTTCCTTGGTCTTTGCGGCTCCATTGATGGTTTGCATCATTTTTTCTACAAAGCGATCATTGCCGGGTCTGTTTTTGCAAATGTCAGCATAAATCTTATTCCTCTCCCTTGATAAGAGAAAAAGAAGTGTATATTGAACTTCTGAAAAACATTTGCATTTGAATTCTCGGTGTATTTAACCACGAGTTGAGCGGGAGAGTACAGTCCATGTCATAAATGTACTGCTTGGGGTTTTTTGGATTGCTGGATTTTATTTCACTCTCTGTAATGTCTTTCAGCAGCTATTTCTGACCACCTGATGCTGTTCTAAGCCAGAAATGGCCTGTAGAAGTAGGCATCAGCAAAAATCCCTACTCCAACTACCTTTGGAGTTCAGAATATGTATTTCTCATCACTTGGGAGCGAAAGGCAATGCATGCAAGAGACAAAACTGAAACTAGCGCATTTCTGTTTCCTCCAGCCCTCAGGAATGGTCAGTGGGAACTGTGAAACTTTTTCTATTATTTTTATTTCGATATTGCAGCAGCAGACATGGATTATACCCAGTCTTAGCCCAACAGCAGGTTGCTGTTCCTATGCAGTTGGCAATACGTGCTGCGTACACCCTCTCCATCTGATTCATAGGATGTTCTTCCTCTTCCTTCTTCCCCAAAATCACACCAGTGTGATTCACAGACAGTGGGGGTTGGAGTCCCACCGTGAACTTTGTGGCTATACAGGCAGAAAAAACCTCACTGATCTAAGTTGTTTGACTTGCCAACTGCAGTAGGCTGCAGCCCAGGCTTTGGGGCTTACAAAAGCTGTGTGACGAGTCTGACACCCATCGTGGAGAGAATTTTGCTGCGCTCTCTCCCAGTCAGCTCCTGGGAATAAGAAAAAAAACTTCTGTGTTCTGGGTTAACTCCCTACCAAAGCTCATGGTAGTCCAGAGAGGGGGGTCTGAAGTGGAAACACATGAGAAAAGGAGTCTGAGGGGAGACCTTCTCGCTCTCTCCAACTCCCTGAAAGGAGGGTGTAGCCAGGGGGGGTCGGTCTCTTCTCCCAAGGAACAGGCCATGGGACAAGAGGAAACGGCCTCAAGTTGCCCCAGGGGAGGTTCAGATTGGATATTAGGAACAATTTTTACACTGACAGGGTTATTAAGCCTTGGAATGGGCTGTCCAGGGCAGTGGTTGAGGCACCATCCCTGGAGGGATTCAAAAGATGGGTTGATATAGCGCTTAGAGACATGGTTTAGTGATGTTTTTTTATCAGAGTTAGGTTGATGGTTGGACTAGATGATCTTAAAGGTCCCTTTCAACCCATACAATTCTATGATTCTATGAGATGCAACAAAGGGGAGACACAATATTTTAACAGCCATGGTCATGCACGGTGGGGTGAGATTTCTTCTAGCTGGAAACACTGACAAGAGCTTCCGAGGAAGCCAAGGCCTGTCTAGTTTATTTATATCTTCGTTATTAAGAAATGATTAGCTGTAAAGCTACGCACAAGAATCAATGCAGGGGTTTGCAATTTCTTACTGTTTTCATTAAATTAAATGGTGTAATTCATGTACACCACACTGCAGCTTCTCTTTTCCCCAGGTCCTGCGTGTTTTTTTGTCACCATCCCCTGCTTTTGCTAATCTGCCTTGATTTATCAGTGAAAGAAGGTATGAATTTGATCAAAAGGTGGAGCTGCAAGGAATTTGCTGAAAGAGGGGAGATGGAGCTGAGATGTGGGGAAGAACTTCCTTGGTGTGAGGGTGGTGAGAGCCTGGCCCAGGTT
>JAOXNO010000004.1:33241319-33253672 GCA_028565335.1 Limnodromus scolopaceus
GGTTGGAGGAGATGATCTCCAGAGGTCCTTCCAACTCCATGTGATTCTGTGAGGAGTGAGTTTTCCCTGTGTCCTGAAGGTGTGTGATGGAACCAGACATAACCTGCCACACAGAATCAGTTGTGGTTTTGGTAAAACTGTAGTAGACAAGTGCTGAGGGAGAGATGGGACAAACTGGTGCCCTTTTAACAAGCTTCATGGCCCCATTGAGAGATTGTTGGCACATGAGGTCTGCTGCAAGTTTATAAAGGATTGGGAAATAACAAAGTTCCCTTGCATAAAAACCCACACATTTTTCTTAGGAGCCGAATACTTTGAATTTTGACTCTCTGTTCATTTGGGAGTGGCCGTTTTTAGTACATGTGATCGTCTTTTCTCTGTTTTTGCTGTGTTACGTTTAAAGCGCACACCTTTAAGCTGCAGAGCAGATGTGGGATGTGAAGTGTTGTCGTTAAAAATCTCCAAACTTTGTTTGGATGTTTCTCAGGAAAGCGATATGCCAATCCAGGAGCTCCTTAGCCGTTACGGGTATGACGGTACCATTCCACTCCAAGAAGATGATGATGATGAAGATGATGAAGAAGAGGAGGAGGAGGGAGAAGATGATGATGACGTCGATAATGATGACAACAGTGGCTGCAGTGGTGAAAACAAAGTAAGTGTTTATATTAATTTGAAACTGATTTTCATACAGCCATTCTGTCCTCAAGATGCCAAATCACAGCAGAAGTAATTAATAATGTAGTTGGTTTCCGATGCTTTGTTGTACTGAACTCTAGTGTTTATTCTTAATTACCTGTCTGTATTGCTCTTCATTGCCCTTAATTTCATCTGTATCGTTCCAATTGCTTCCTGTGGCAAATTAGAGTCCGTGTATACATTCAGCATCACGTAAGAAGGGACTATAATTGCCTTTCAGAAATAGTCTTACTTCAAAATGGATGTTTTAAATGCCTGGAGGCACCTTTATGGGTACGGCTGAACACTTGCTTCGTGCTGAAAAGCCGATCTCCTGAAACTGAATGGTGAAGTGTAGAATTGAATTAAATGTGTCTCTGAGTATTGGAGATCGCTGTGAGTTTTCTAGCATTTTAAATGGTATTTTTTCAGCCTGGCAGCCCTGGCTGTACTTAAATTGTTAACTGAATCTAATGCTTCAGCTGTCTTTGCAAAATGTACGGTTTTGAACTCAGCATCTTGAAAGTCCTGTTCCCTGTGCTCTTAAAATACATTTCCTGATTTCAGAAGAGTCTTTTCTCCTCGCGTATGTCATACGTATTTGTAACGATCCCATCCTGCCGTGGGCACAGCCATAACGTCCCCATTACTGGTGACATTCAGAGTTGCATCCTGAATTCCATTAAAATTATCAAACCCTTTGTGTTGTCAGTAACAAAAAAAAAAAAAAAAGGCTTAAGCATTAATGGAAGTTGCATTACCTAATCTGGCTTTCAAAAGGATGCATTTTGTTCTTTGATATCTTCCCCATTTTAGAAGCTCTGGAATGTGACAGGGAGATGAGGAATGATATCTCTGATGCAGAAAATGAAGTTCTTGGGATTTAAAGGCTCCCTCAGCAGATGCTGTAAAAGATTGTTGTTTGGGTTGCGTAGTTCAGAAAGGAGAAAGATATATATGTATTACATCGAAAAAGGTTCAGGAAGGTGGAAAAGGGGGAGAAACTTGCACCACGTGAAGGATGCAAAATTAAAATAGGACACAAAAGTGGTTTATTTTGCTATGCGTGGCGGTGTTGCTGAAGTCTCACTTTCTTCCTGCGTCCTTGCTTCTTAATGACTTCCTGACACAACTTCCATCCTCTGCCTTCTCACGACCTCCTCCCAAGGTCTCCAGGTCTGTTACTGCCTGATTTAAGGCACTGCCTGTCTTTTCTCTCAAATGGCTACAACCCCGGTGGCTGTCACTGCTGGAGGAGTCCCCTTTGTCCCTCCGTAGGATGCTGACCCTCGGTGGGGGGGGTAGTGGGCGCCCGGAGCCCGAGCTGGTGTTGCACTGGTTTCCCTCAGGGTAGAGGAACGAGAGCTCCAAAACCCATGTGTGCTCTTAGCAGAGAGGCAGGAAAATACATCTGTGGGGGAGGAATCATTTTATAAATCATTCAGGCTTTCTCTGCAAGCGCTCGTCTTTCCGCAGCTTATTTAGCTCTGCTGCACTTAGCTATTTTCTATTTTTAAGCTGCTTTAAGCTGCACATGCGATAATACTCTGCTCCCTGGTAAAGGTGCACAGAAACATGTGCTGGGCCTACTGCTTCTCTGTTAGAACTAGCGAGTCTCGGTGCTTACAAATAAGTTATAAAACACATAAAATACATCGACAACATGCACTGAAATAGAAAACACTAATAGATCTTTTTTTAACCTTTTAATTTTCCTTCGGTGTAATCCTTCCCGTAGTTGGGGTTTTATTCTAATAAAGAATCACAGAATCTATGATCACATTCTGTGATTCTTTATTAGAATAAAACCCCAGCTATGGGAAGGATTACAACTGAGGAAAATAAATATAGAAAGAATAAATCTTTATTTATCTTCTAATAAACTCATTCTAAACTTTGATCTTTTAATGACTCAGTGTACATACTGGAGTCTACTGATAGGCTGTTCCCGTGGGGTCGGGGTCAAACCATGCTGTTGACATTAATTTTTATGGAAGGTACCATTTTCATTTGACTAAGGAAAGTATAGCCTGTAAATAATTCCCCCCCCCCGACCCTTTTAATTGAAAATTCATAAGGAAAGGTTTTAAAGACCAAAGTGAAATGTAAAGTTAAATGAGATTAAATGAAAACCACAAGGATTTGCTTGACTAATTTAAAAAAAACCAAAACCTAGACATGTTATTTAATTGTGTGTTAGAATCTGAATGTTAAATTGATCTGCTGAAAATCCTGGTGAATAAATAATATGATGTGTTTACATATTTGTTGTGGCTCAGTCTGGACAGGCCACAATCTCTCCAGTCACTTGAAGTCAGATAAAAGATATTTGGGGTTGACATATTGACAATTTTGGAAAAAAATATTGCCAAAACAGTGTTTGTGGCACACAAGGGATAAGCTGACCTCCCCTTTGCTTTTTTATATTTTAAGGAGGAGACCATTAAAGATTCATCAGGTCAGGAAGATGAGACGCAGTCATCTAATGACGACCCAGCACCATCTGTTGCTTCTCAAGATCCACAGGAGATAATTCGCCCTCGTCGCTGTAAATATTTTGATACAAGTATGTACAGTTCAGTGCTAAGCACAATAATCTTCGTGTGATTTATCTTTGGTTGAGAACCACTCTAGTTAACGGAGTATTCTGTTTCTGAAGTATGCATCTTGATCCCTATAAACATTTGTTTGTTCTCTCTCATCACACTGCTCTTGATTATCATTATGCTCAAATTAATAAGCAAAAAAAAGTCCTATTTTTAGCTGAATGCTAAATCTTCTCTGCAGATCAGAGCCTGTATAAAGACTACAGATATTCCCTCTTCTTAAAAGAAAGGATTAAATTTGTGGAAACGTTTACATTTCTACACTTTTGAAAAAAGCAGGCTCTCAGACAGCATAAATCCTTTCCTGACGCTGCTCCGAGTGTTGTAACACTCCAGTTTACCATCCTGCAAACTGGTCTGTAGAGGTGTGCCCTGCAGAAAAATCTCCTTGTTCGTGGCGACTGGGTGCAGTAAGCGTTCAGCGTGGTCTTACCAGTGTAGTTCCAGCTGCCAGTTCAGGTGAAGGACGTAGGTAAGAACATTTGCAAGCAGGACACGCGCTGTTCCAACTAGGTAATTGCCACTCAGTGCGTGATTATCGTGACAGAGCCCAGTGGCACCAGTTTAGAAACCCCATCAAAGAAGGTGAGAGTAAAAACTGACATTTACTAGAAACAGAATCTCCGGGTTCTTCAAGATCACCAATACAGAAACCCAAAGCAGTGAAATCTGAAAAAGGCCAGTACATTGTTAGGCCCGGAATAATGAAGGGAGAGATAATGGTGAAGAAAATGTGCTTCAAGAATTCCACATTTGATACTGTTTCCAGAGTTGTGGACTGATTATTTTCTCGCTTGTTTTCTTTAAAAGTTGGGTTTGCGTCGTTTGAGACTGTTGAGCTTGTGGCTTGTCCCTTTAGAAAGCTCTCATTTCTGTGGCAAGCTTTTACTTAATGGGATCTGAACCTTTTAACACTGAGCTATTGGCAGGGCATTTTCTCTTTCTTTGGTGGAAGTGACTCGCCAATGTGTGAATTCCTACTGTTCTATGCTTTAACAAACAAAAGTTAAAGCAAAGGTTCCTTATGGCACCTTGTACTTGATACTTATTAGCCATGACATTGTAGAAAAGCCATTTTCTAATCTGTAGTTTATTTTAATCCAGAAAGGCCAAGGAGCCTCAGCACGTAGCTGTGCAGAGGATTGCAAGTATCTTAAAGTAACTCTGTTTTTTAAACAAAGAAAGTGGATTGCATTAGGTTTTGTTTGTTTGGGGTTTTTTTTTTTGCACTGTTCAGCTGTGTATAGAATGTACTTTAATGTACAAATAATTTTAGTGCTGATACTATCACATGCTATACATAAAGTAGCCTGTATCATAAAGACCTTACCATTTTTGTCAGTCCTTATCTCAAATAATCTATTTTTAATGTTGCTGTGCATCCCTGAGCAGCACATCCAAGCCTTCTAAATCCCAGGAAGACTGAGAAAAGACCAGTTGCAGATTTCTTATACCTTTAAGTCTATCTTAAATTCAGTGACATTTGCTATAGGGGAAGAAGAACACCAGTAACTGAGCCGATCAAAAATGGTGCTGAAGCCCAAAAAGATGCTGGACATCCACATAAAAATACTTTGAGAAAGTAGCTGTTTGTAGTAAATTTGGCTGTGGATCCTCTCAGCTCCTTCACAGCTGGGTGGGGGAGAGGGAAGTTTTAATGAGGCAGTAGTAAAATTGATGTATGCGTTCGTTTGTGCCTTAACTTTTCGGAGCCTGTTGTGTAGCTTCACTAAATGTGAAGGGTCACTAATGGGAGGGTCATTTCTTAAAGCCACCAATACTAAAACATTAGTATTGTCACTAAAAGTGCCATTTGCAGTTGTGTGGTGTTAGATAAGGTGGCAGTGGAGGGGGGTGGGATGGGAGGCTGGGCTCCTCCTGTCCCCTTTGTCACCCGGGAGCTGATTTCGCAGCCCCAGTCTCCTCGCTCAACTGGAGCTTGGTGTTGGCGTCCGTGGGCCCTGTCGCAGCTCATCTTGTGTAAATGTTTGAACATTTTCTTGCAGATAGTGAAATAGAAGAGGAATCTGAAGAAGATGAAGATTATATTCCCTCAGAAGACTGGAAAAAGGTAAATACTAATATGGGCTGTTAAAAAAGCCTATAGTTCCTGCCTAATGGGTTGCTCTGTTACCTGGTAACTGAGAGCTCTATAGATCACGCAAACCCTCTCCAGTTTATCCCCATAAATATAAGAGTCTTGATGGTAAGAAGTGTTCAAGACCTCCCCAAATAGTCAAAAAATCCATTTCCATATGGTGCCTGTTAACTGTATTTTTAGATTTTGAACAATGAAAGTTTTAAGGGGTAAAAAAAATGATGTGGTCATCCTCTTGTTTGCTAACAAAAACCATCACGGCTGCGGTTGCTTAACTTCTTGTTTCTGTTATTTCAAAACAGGAAATCATGGTGGGCTCGATGTTTCAAGCTGAAATTCCTGCTGGCACATGCAAATACAAAGAGAATGAAAAAGGTGAGACTGGGCCCTATTACCATTATCACTATGTGTGAGATTATTTTCTAATGGGGAGAAGGAAAAGAGTTGATTGATGTCCTGTGTTTTACAAAATAAAAAGAGCTCCTTCACGTGAAAAATAGAGCCATCATCTCAAACTGTAGTTCATCCTGTGCTTCACCATCAGAGCTTGAGTCTTGGAAGGGGAAAAGAAAGATTATATTGCTGTTGCCTTTTGAATCCTTGTATTCTAAAGTGGTGATGTACACAGGTTTTGCACGTACCTTATGTTAACCTCCTCACCTAGTATATTTAATTTATATAAAACAAAATAGATAACAAAGAAATTGTGTTGCTGGAATTGGGTTAACACATTAAAAGAGGCAAAATGGTACCAGCAGCTTTGATTTTCACGTTTTGTAACTCTTCAATCATTATCAAAGAATCTCTTGTTCTACTTCTGGGGTTTTTTCCAGGACCTTTTCCCCCTCCCAAGCAGAGCCTTTGGCTGTGTGCTGTCAATATAATCAAGTCAGGAAAGGTAGATCCACTTTAAACCCAGCTCTGAGCTTAAAAGCAAATTTTCCTGCTCCTTCAGCCCATTGCTAAGAATTTTTTTACACTCCAGGTCAGTTTGAGACCGAGTTTGTAGTTTTATATAAGTTAGTTTTTAAACTAAGCACAGTTTTTAAACTAAGCACAAAACTTGGTGCTTACCTAGAATCCAGGTATTACACACGAGCAGTAGCAGTTGTTTTGCTTTGAGCTCCAGGTTGCAGGGGCTACACCGTAGCCTGATGGAGCTAAAAACCATTGAAAAAGAGCATTACTCCTGCTACTGCCTCCCACTGACACATTCCCTCAGCTCTGGACTCCGTTGCCAGAGAGGCTGAAGAAAATGTAATTTAAAACTATGTGAGAAGTCGGGAGCTTCCATGAAAAATAGAAAATGACCAACTTAAAAACCATCTGCTTTTTAGCTGTGAAGAAGTTGCTCTTTGCACACTTTCCTGCTTCTGGCTAAAAATAGAGCTCGAACTATGTATTTGCCTGGGATGCAGTAAATTCTGCATTACTGGTCACCTGCTTTTCCTGGTATTTACTCAGCTCCAAATGGCTTCTGGCCTCCAATAATAAAAAAGATATAAGTGCTTTATGCGCTGCAGTAACCTGTATAAACCAGGTTTCCATAGTCTTGCACACAACTCTTTATAGAGCAGAGAACCTACGTCATGGGCGAAAACCATTGAGGGAAAAGTTAAATTTTCACTAATTGTGCTATGGTTATTGTAGTTTTATATACCGGGGGGGGGGTTTTATGCCTTCTGCCACTTCTTTCCTTTCTGCTGGTTTTTGGATGTAATCATTGACAGAACTCTAACAGGAATATTAACAAAGCTTAAAACATTAAAAAAATAAATATCTGAGACTACGTATTTAGTACTTTGTTGTACATATTCCATTGTTTTAGTTGTTCTCTAATGAAGGGGAAATTCCAATTGTAAAAATCCCAAGCACTGAGAGGGCCAGTCCTTTCCTATCCATCCCTGTAAGCGAAAGCACAAAAATGCTGGAACTCTGAAGAATAACCACGTTGCTTTTCAGAACGAGTTCTGACACGCTGTGGTGGGGAAAGAACAATCATGTAATTAATCTACACTAAGCTAATTAGGGTCGCTCCGTATGCCTGCAGACCGAATTAGCTGCTACCAAGCAATGTCAGGTTGTGAAAAATCTACAAAATTAAAAGTCTTTATTTGCAAGACACTTAATAATTTAACTTACTACTTTTGATTTTTTTTATTCGTAGTCTACTTTCATGTTAAAAAGTGTTTTTTTCAAGTAGAACTGCACCCAGGCACCACCCTGACCTTTCCACCGGCACCGAGTGCTACTCTCTGTCCCCTCCCTGTGGTGACCGTGCTTTCCCGAGGGATCGCGCCTTTCTCTTCTCAGAGGTGCTCACAGAGCTCGTGGAATCAGTGTTAAACTTACTTTCTTGCTGATTTTTGTAAGGTTATCTTATATTGAAGACCAGGCCATAGGCAAGGTCTGGACACTTTCCTGATTCTAGTTTTTTCAATAACCTGAATTTTACTTTATTTTGCTGAACTAGTATTTTAATCCTGCAGAGTTCATAGGCTCTTGAAAAATAAAAATGGGAGATAATTCAGAGGATACGTCATTTGGCCACATTTCTCCCCTTAATTTCAGTTCACTGTGGCTTCCCTGCTCTGAAGGCTCATGCAAAAGCTCTGAAAAAACAGTAGAGATTTAGCAGTATTAAAATCCAGCCATGGATTTCTTTTAGAAAGTATTTTTGGAAGTCGTAGGAAGGTTTTAGCAACATTTCCTTTCAGGAGCTGTTTGACTTTGGAATGTCCTGGCACCTGGGTGTCATCGTCCCTGGAGAAGCCCCAGACAAATTCACAAGTGGATGGATGTCTGTTGGTGCTCTAATGATCTTCCAAGGTTTCCTAAGCACTAGCTTCATAACAGAGGATAAACTCCTGTATCGTTGTTTCAACTTGCTTGTCTTTTCCCTGTGGTTAATTCAGTGTATGAAAACGATGACCAGCTGCTGTGGAATCCCGACTTCTTACCAGAAGACAAAGTGATCGAGTTCCTCAATGAAGCATCGAGGCGGACGGGTGATGAGAAAGGCCTAGATGCAATTCCTGAAGGATCACATATTAAAGACAATGAGCAGGTATAGAAGAATAATTAGGATTTGTAGCTTCATGTTCCAGAATGAATTGTCCCTGTATTTCATTTTACTCCCAAGTGTTAAAATTGTGTTTGAAACAGCTTTATTATTCCTTGTGGAAACAGAAATATGATGGGTTTTTACCTCTCAACAAATATTCGGCTATTAACTTGGGCTTGATGTTGCTTTATGCATAAGTATATTTTTTAATATATAAATAATTGTGTATGAATGAGTTCTGTTCTTTCAGCTACAGATTTTTTTAAAGCTATCTGAATGCATACTTTTTTTTTCTTCATACAAAAAAACCCTATCAATTTTACAAATGTATGCAGTGGATGGCAACATTAAAATACTTTAACATATATATTTACACACTTTAACACATATATTCTTGGTCGTGTAATTAGAAATTTGGAAATATAAACAGGGGAAATGGGTCTTTGTGCTGTCTTAAATTATACTATGGTCATTCAAAGAGGGTTTTTAAATCTTCTCTTAATGGGTATTAGTGATTTCCTAAGTGTGCTTCTGTGGCACAGCATAAATTGAGCAGTATCTGGAGTGTTTAATGTGTGTCTTTTCATCTTTCCAGGCATTGTATGAACTCGTTAAGTGCAATTTTGATACTGAAGAATCATTGCGAAGGCTGAGATTTAACGTAAAAGCAGCCAGAGGTGAGCGTACGCTAAAAAGTTAAGTTCTTATTGTTGAACTCTCCTTTTATTTGTTTTCGGAGCCTTAAGCATTTCCTGTTTTGCTATTGATCTTTATACACAAAGGAATGAGAAACCAAGAAGAGAAGGCACAAGTTATTTTCCTTGCGCATTGATCTGTGGGTTCTGCTTTCAAACCTGTGGCTCTTCCAGAGTTCACTGTGCAAATCACAAGGCAAGAACGATCAAACAGAGAAGATTAGTTTGTTCTCCTGCTATTTTAACCCTTATTTATTTGTGACCTTAAGAATCAATAAGGCCAAGTTATATTAAGTTCTTAGAAGTGTGGCTGAAAGTTATTAGGAGTTTATTCTGGCTTCAGAGGGGCCAAGAATTCCCACCCAATACTGGGAGCAGCACAGTTTCTTATTCTGACTGGAATGAAGAGCCTACTGCTCTTGCCAGCAGTAAGGAAGATCTCATTCCTCATTCCTTTTCCCCTGCGTCTTCCAAAAACCAGCAACCAGTTTGAAGCTCGAAGCCCTTTGTGCTGTGTTCTGGCTGGAAGGAAACCTGCTTCCTGGGTGGAAGTCTGGGTCTCTAAGCCCTTTTTCCTCTTTCTGCTTCCTATTTATTACCCCTGTGCGGCAGGGCTGGAGTTATGGAGCCTTTAAAACTGCTACTTAAGGCAGCCAAATATCCCACCTACTCACAAGAAGGGAGACTTTTTATTTTTTGCATTAGTAAGTGAAATTTCTGGAGGTGGTTCTCCTTCGGTCAGCAGATGGCGTAAGGAATTTGAATACCACGTATGTTTTCTGTCACTTCACTTTTCTTTTATTTGCCATGTGCTTTTGTGTTAAGATTGTATTTTTATTGCATTTCCTTGTTACAGAAGAACTATCTGTTTGGACAGAAGAGGAATGTAGGAACTTTGAACAAGGACTGAAAGTCTATGGCAAGGATTTTCATGTGATTCAGGCAAATAAGGTAAACACTGATTTTAAAGTGTACTTCTCACTTTTTTTTTAAAGCAATGTAATTGTAAATAAATTCTTATCCTCTATTTCCTTCACAAATTACTGTATTTACTTCTAATTTTTCCTATGTATGTGTCCAAATTGGTTTGTTAAAGTCAAGAATCCTCTATACATGTGGCTATAAAATTCAGAAAAGTGTACAAAGTCCTGCTGTGCCTACACACGGGAAGATGTGCTTCCCCAGGGTCTTATTCTGGTTTTTAATAGACTGGTGAAACAAACTGGAATATTCCTCCTGAAGCTGTTGCTTGCAGCACCTCCCAATATCTTCACTATTCTTAGAAGCACTATTAGACTTTGCATTTAAATTTCTGGGTGTCTGAAATTTTGAGTCAATAGTTTCCATTATTTCCTACGTTGTATAAAGAAGCATTGACTTTGAATTTCACACCTTTTGATTTAAATAGTAGCTTTTCTTTTTTTTGGCCGAAACTGTCTTGAAATTCATCAGAATTTGCCTGGCGCGTATTTCCTAGGTACGAACAAGATCAGTTGGTGAGTGTGTAGCATTTTATTACATGTGGAAGAAATCGGAGCGTTACGATTTCTTTGCGCAGCAGACCCGATTCGGCAAGAAGAAATACAATCTTCATCCTGGTGTAACGTAAGATGTGCATCATTTTTACGTGTTGGGTCTAAATCTTTTATTTTGTACTGCTCTGTATACTGTCCCAATTTGCAGCAGGAAAACAGCCAAGGTGTAAGAAAAGCTGACTAGTGGCTATAATATCATTCCTAAAATGCATTTATTTGGAGTAAGACCAGCTATTACAAGGCTAATTATTAGAAGGCAAATAACACTATTTAATTTAGTTTGTTTTCTCTTTAAATGTTTCACAAATGTTAGCATTTCTGCAGATACGTGGAGATACATGGAGTTTTTTTAAATGCTTGTTTAACTACATGTTTTATACAAAGGCATTAGTCACGAGTGTTGGACCGCTGAAGGGAACTCGTGGTGTGACGCCCAAGGGTGGCCATCTGTGGTTTGTGAAGCAGATTGTCACAGAGAGGCACCCAGAGCCCCTGGATTTTCTTAACCAGGTGTCAGGGACTGTCTGTCTCCCCCTCTTCTGCCATCTGGGTTGGGTTTTTTTTCCCAAATTAGTAGACATTTTTGGTTGTTAATCACTTAAAACGTGCTCCGATTCTTTTGCAGTTGACTGCGTATGGTGATCAGAAGTGGTGTTAAGGATTGTACTTGTCTATACTTTTGCAGATGGGTGTGGGAACTCAGGGTGCAGTATCGGTTCCAGAACAATGATGTGTGAGGCTGTGCTGCTTCTGGAGTTAATCCGGACTAACACCATCCCTACAGGGGCTTTACCAACCAGCTTTGTTTAAATCTTTCATATTAGTGACCTAAATTGTAGCTCTGTAGTAGACTTCCGATACGGAAGTGTCTTCAACTCTGAAGTTTTCCGTTCGCTTTCAGCGTTATCCCTTTTGGGGTTGTATGTGCCCAGAAGTTACTTACTTTTAAGGGACGTTATCGCTGCCGCAGGAAATTGAAAGAGCTTGGTAGGAGCCTGAGAGATGCCTGAGAGCATCACCCCGGAAACCCACCCCACAACATCGCAGTGTATCCACGTTTCTGCTTCTGCATGATCTTGTGGGATTTAGCACAAGCACGAGACGAATTTATATAAGCTGGGTGCAGCAATTAGTCAATAAATATGTAATTACTGTGGACAAACCGTACGTGGGCCGGTTTATACAGGAGATCTTAAAGTTGTTGACTTTGCGGGATAAGTCTGTGCGGTTCAAAAGGTGTAAAATGGGAATTGGTCACACCTGGGATATATGCACCGAATGATTTTGCACAAGTAGCACTTTACACGGCAAAGGCGGTGCTGAACGTGCTGTTTCTGTCGTGTTAGAGATTATATGGACCGTCTGCTGGATGAAAGTGAGAGCGCTGCTTCCAGCCGAGCTCCGTCCCCTCCTCCTACGACGTCCAACAGCAGCACCAGCCAGTCGGAGAGGGAGGACAGCACAACCAGCAGCAGCAATCAGAATGGTAAGTGTCCCTTCTTAAACCCTCCTAAACCCAGCTGATTACCAGCCAAATGAGAAGTTCAGCTCGCTGTTCTAAAAACAAGCCCATTTTAATATGGAATATTCACTTTCCTGCGAGGGTGGTGAGAGCCTGGCCCAGGTTGGCCAGAGAAGCTGTGGCTGCCCCATCCCTGGAGGGGTTCAAGGGCAGGT
>JAOXNO010000004.1:33283827-33302245 GCA_028565335.1 Limnodromus scolopaceus
TGTACGTGGGATGCGGGGCAGCTGACCCACCTCAGCACCCGCTACACCCTCCACCTGCGCAGGTAAGACCCCATGGGACCTGGGGGGTTGGGGGGGCTTCAGGGTGGTGCACAGAGCTGGGGGGCGGGGGTGGAGGGAGCGCGGTACCCAGCAGATCCGGCACATGGCGGGCGTGTGGCGGCCACAAACCCCGGTGACACCCCGGGCTGCCGGCGCTGTGCCCTAGTTACACTTTCTTACAAAGCTCACCTCTTCCCGCTCCCCCACTCGCAAACCTCACACGAAAGCGGGGTGTGGGGGGAAGTGGGATGCAGGATGGGCCCCCGCACCCTCCGTGCCTCCGGTCACCCAGCATCACCCCGCAAGGCGCTACAGCCACCAGTGTTTTCACGGATGCGTTGATTCTCTCTTAAGATAAAGGGTGTGCACTTAGCGATGCCCAAACCCCGAAACCAAAACCCCCGGGGGGGGGTGTGTGTGTGTAAAAGCTTGATACACATGTGCCACAGCTCTTCCGAGCCAGCCCAGGAGGCTTTCTGGCCACCACCACCACCACAGCCCCCCCCGCCCTGTGACACAAGACCGGGCAGGCTTTCAAAGTCAATCTGACTCAATTATTAAAGTAAACGCATTAAATCCCGTCACACGTAGGCTTTGTGGAGAGAAGTGATTAACCGCCCGCCTAGATTTGCTTGGGTTCAAACTTTGAACCAGAAAGAACTTGAGAAAGTTGCCTTCCTGCGGCGAAAACGCAAATACCCCACAGAAATAGCAAGAAACCGAAGGCGACTGCTTTCTAGTTCGCCGTAAGAGTGACAAACTCTGGTTTCGGGGATGACTGTGTCCCTGTCACCAGCCGTGACCCCTCCAGAGCCGGGGTTGCGTGATGCCGGGACCGGGGCTCTGACCGGGGCTGCCTTCTGCTTCCCAGCGTGGGGACGGCAGGGGATGCTGAGGATGAGGAGGAAGAGGTCTTCCCCGCGGACTCACCGGTGCTGCTGAGTGCCCTGCGTGGTGGGAACCACTACTGGGCATGGGTGCAGGCCACCAACGTGCTGGGCACTGCCCGCTCGGCCCCCCAGCGCCTGGACCTGCAGGAGCTTGGTATGTCCATCCATCCATCCATCCATGCATCCATGAGGGATGAGATAGGGCTGCACTGCCCCAAGATGTCACTTTAGGGACACACAGCCCCCCCGTGATGTGCCAGCCCCCCGCTTTCCCGGCTCTCCCCGCAGTGGTACCTGCTCTGCCCCTGGTCGCCGGCGCCGAGACGACGGAGACGTGGCCTCTCATCACCACCGTGCGCTGGAGGAGGCAGACGCTGCTGGAGAACCTGCGCTGCGAGGAGCGACACAAAGCCACCGGTGCCCCGGAATGGCATGTGAGACAGCCTGGGAACATCCCCCCCCCCACCCCCCAAAACATCCCCACGTGCACCAGCAGCCCCCTGTCAGGAGACGGGCCAGTCCCAGTCCTGCTGGAGACCCCTAAGCATCCAGGAGCAATAGCAGCATCTTGGGTCATTCAACACCCACCCACCCTTTGCTTTGGTGCTGGGGGGGGGGGGGGGGGCACACGCCCAGCCATTGACAGCCCCCCACCTTTGCTGGGGCAGGACAACTGCTGCCCTCTGAGAAGCCACGCAGCCTTTCAGGCAGGGTTCTCTTTTTAAGCAAAAGGGCAAAATTATAACTATTTCCAAACGTTATCTGGCTCCACAAGGACAAGGCAAAACAGCCTCGAGGGCTGCTGAGCCCCCCCACGCCCCCAGACACAACTACCCCCGGGGCAGCTTTCCCCCCCAGATCCCTTCTGGAAACCTCGCCGGGCGATGCCAGGGGCTGAGGCTGGATCCCAGCACCCACGGGCCCCCCCAAAACTGCCAGAAGCCCGGTGTGGCACGGGCTAGGGGCTCTCGCTGCACCCCCCCCAGCTTGCCTGGTGCTTTAGCAGAAGGCAGTGTGTGTGCAGTGTGTCTCGCAACAACATCAGCCCCAAAAACACGTGGGGAAGGGGGAGGTGATGGGGGACCCCCCCACCATGCCCCAAGGCTTAGCCAGCTCCGTGCGTTTGGGGACAACCATGACTGTCCTCATCCACACAGACCCACGCTCTGTGTGGGGGTCCAGAGGGGGGATAGGCGGGTCCCGCTCCCCCCTAACCCCCTGCTTCCCTCGCAGGTGGAGGTGTGGGACAGCACAGGGCAGGACGGTCCCCTCTCGCGGCACAACCTGCAGAGTGACACCCAGTACGTGTTCCAGGTCCGGTGCCGGCTCAGCCCCACCAACAGCCCCTGGAGCACCTGGAGCACCCCCTTTCTCTACACCACCCCCGAGGCAGGTGAGCTCAGCTGCATTTCCGCCCCCCCCAGCCCATCAGCTCCTTGAGATGCTTCATGGGGACCTGGACGGGCAAGTTAAAGGTAGCCAGCAACATGCGTGTGCGTGGCACACACGTGGCATGGGAGCCTGCATGTCCCCATGCTGCCAGAGACCTCTGTTGGCAGACACTGGGCATGATGCTGTGGCCCAGGAGGCATCATCACCACCATTCCCACACTGCAGCCGGGGGCTGAGCACTGACATGAGCTGGCAACTCATCTCATGCCCTCTGAGCACCAAACCCCGCGGCAGGTTGCAGGCCGTGGTGATTTTGGCAGACCCCTGAGGCTGCTGGGGTATGGCAGGAGCTGGAGAGAAACCTGGGGGGGGGGGGGGCTTTGCAGACACATGGTCTTCCATACAGAAAGAGGGATGGGATGTACTTGTCCATCTTTGGTAGCCCCAGCAGCAGGGAGCGCCTCTTGCCCGAGGTGGAAAAGCCACGTCAGCCGAGATGTCCCACCAGCCACAAATACTTGTCGACTAGGGTCAGCTTCCCCAGTTTGCATTCCAATTAGGAACACGGGGATGAGCTCAGGCACGGAGGCTCAGTTATCTCAGCCTGCAGTGGGTTGAGATGCCCGAGGAACGATGCCTTCCCTTACATCCCAGATGCAGCAAGGAAGCTGGGGATGCTCTTATCCTAAAAAGCAGCATTTGCTGCTGTTTGCAGCCTGGGCTGTTTCCTCTCCATGGTGGCAGAGCTGTGCAGCCATGACCCTTCCACACGGGAACCAGCCCGGTGTCCCAACCCAGAGCCACCAGGGTGTTCTGCAAAGCCTGGATGGGAGCCCCACGTCTGGGTGGGAGCCCCGACTGGTCGCCTTTCAAGCAGCTCCTGCCACCTCCCACGCTTCCTCCCGCAGCCCCGGCCACGTCACCCGACGTCTGGCGGCGCCTGGGCCCGGCCTTCCCGAACGGCAGCCACGAGGTGACGGTCTTGATCAAGGTAAGGTCTGGTTTTATGAGCGGCTCCCGTGAAGTTCTGGCATGCTCGGCTCCTCCCCGAGAACAGCACCTGCCAAGAGGGAGGGGAAATCACAGAATGGTTTGGGATGGAAAGGATCTTAAGGATCATCTCGTTCCCACCCCCTGCCCTGGGCAGGGACACCTCCCATCAGACCACGTTGCTCCAAGCCCCCTCCAACCTGGCCTTGAACCCCTCCAGGGATGGGGCAGCCACAGCTTCTCTGGCCAACCTGGGCCAGGCTCTCACCACCCTCACACCAAACAAGTTCTTCTCCACATCTCAGCTCCATCTCCCCTCTTGCAGTGTCAAACCCTTCCCCCTCCTCCTATGGACCCACCCCCCTGATCAAGAGTCCCTCCCCAAGGTGATGCTCTTCCTTAGAGCTTCTTGACCAAAGGGGCTGTCTGTCTGACCATTTGCAGCCCCTGCTGCCCCAGGATGCCCGGGGGAAGATCCTGGGGTACACCGTGGTTGCTGAGAGGCCCGGGGGAGATCTGCTCCTCTGCAACACCTCCAGCACCACCTGCAGTGTCCTGGTGCCCCCAGGAACCCGCGTCCTCCATGTCACCGCTCACAACTCCAAGGGGGCTTCCAGCCCCGCCAGCATCACCCTTGGCCAGGGCACCAGCAGCCAGGAAGGTAGGATCTCACACACACCAACTGCAGCCTAGGCTTTATCAGGATTGGAAGGGGAAAAAAAAAAATTGCTAAATGAAGGGAAAATCCTCACTCTGTTGAGGAACACAACATCCTCCAGACAAGGCCAGCTCCCTTGGAGATGGAGGTGCTCCACAGCCACGTATCTGAGTCCTTGGGCTTTGAAGGCTGCAGCAACAAGTTTAAAAATAAGTTTGCCCTACCCACGCAGGGGTGCTCCTCTGCTCTGTGTCCCCCAAAAATACCTCTGGCCAGGGAGACAGTCCCCGCTGTGAGCTGGGTCCTTGTGAACAGAAAGGGAAGAAAGAGAATAAAATCTTTTCTGGGCCACCTTATGTCCCCCACGCCACAGGCTGTGGTTTTCCCCACAACCACGCGTTCCTATTTTTAAAAGAAATCGTCTCTTTGAATGAGCAACGGGAGGGGAAAGTCCCATTCAAATCGAGGACAAATATATGACTAAGAAGAAACTCAAGAGAAATAAGGTGGAAAAAATTCTCTAATGTCTTCTCATACTTATCAGAATCATGAGCCTTTCTTGTAAGAAATGACAGGTAAGGCGCTTCAGATGAGACATGACAAAGCTGAAGATGTGCTTTTGTGAGGCACGTGTGTCAGCACAGAGATATACAAAAAGCTCCCCATATTTTTACATATATATAAAATACATTTTAAAAAAATATATAAACCCACCGCATTCTAGAATTTCTTATTCCATCTTCAGTCCTTAAACACTTTCAGGGAAGCCACAATTTTCCTGGGCTTAGCTGACCCTTCCCAGCCTCCCGCTCTCTGAAGATGAGGTTGGGGTGACGGTCCCCTTGCCTTCTCTCTCCGCAGAGTTCCCGGCGCCGGTGGCCGTGGAGGTCAAGCCCGAGAATGGGAGCAGGGTCTCGGTGGCCTGGCAGCCCCCCAACCGCAGGGGGAGGCCCTCACTTTGGTTCATAGTGGAGTGGGTTTTCACCCCCCAGCATAGCCAGGAGGAGCAGTATTTCTGGAAGAAAGTCCCATACCAGGAAACACACATGTACATCCCAGGTAAGATGGTCCAGGAACCCCTTTTCATAGAATCATTCAGGTTGGAAAAGAGCCTTGGGATCATTGAGTCCAACCATCAACCCTACTCTACAAAGTTCTTCCCTGCAGCATATCCCCCAACACCACATCTAAACGACTCTTAAGCACGTTCAGGGATGGTGACTTTGCTACTTGGTGCAGTTCACCAAGATACTGTAAAGCCAATATTAAAGGCAGAGTTTTGTTTGAAATTGAGCCCCTGCCCACTTGGTTTTGGAGAGCGGAACCACAAAGAGCCCTCAAGAAGGAGTGAAGCAATAGGAGATAGGAGGGCAGTCGGGATTTGGTCCCCCAGGTGAAGGTCACAGGGAAAGAGAATGAGGTGACAAGTGAGCTGGCAGGCAGGGAAGCCATGGAGGAACCCATGGAGGCCTGCCCAAGTGCAGGAGCTATTTAAAGGATGCAGAGAGAGAAGGCACAACACTTGATGGACCACAGCTGTTGTTTTAGCACCTCTCCTCCCTGCCATAGCCAAAGAGACAAGCCTGAGGAACACCTCAGAACCCATCCTACTCCATTCCTGCTTTCCCACGTTAATTCTAGTGTTTATTGGGTTTTTAGGTACTTCCTAGATGGTTACCTGTCCAGGCTTTTGCTATTCCCCATGTTTTTGGGAGCAACTCACTTGGTGGCTTTCCCCAGGGGAGGAAAAGCCTGCAGTGGGCTCAGAGCTGGAGACCCTCCACACCTCCATCTACTGTCACCACTCAGTAACAAACCCTTGAGCAAGCCCAGAGCTTTCACGGCAGCTTACAAACACATTTTAAAGGCAAAACTCACCTCTTTCCAGAAAAGGTCACAGCAGGAGGTCGCATCAGTGCGTCGGTGTACGCGGTCTACCCCGATGGAGTCAGCGAACCAAGCTCCAGCCAAGGTAAGCCCAGTTGGGTGGAGAAGTCACCACTTGCTGCGACGGGGCTGCAGAGCTCAGCTTGCTCTTTCATTCTTCATATTCCCACAAGCAGCCAGTTTTGCAGAATTGCTTAGTTTTGAGAAACAAGGTGTAAGACCCTCCCACTGACCAGAGGAAAGCAGGGCTCTAGATGGAGAGCTCTTGGCTGCAGGTCATGAAAATGGGGATTTTTATTAATATATTTGCATAAAAGCCTTCCCTAGCTGATCATTGCTCCTGCTCACAAGTCTCCAGTGCACACAAGAACCACATCTTACCCCACAAGATACACCAATGGAGTCATCATCCCTTTTCTTGACCAAAAAAAAATGAGGTTTTCACATCAAACAATCAAATTTTATAGATAAACCAGAACAAAGAAAAAAACCTTAGAGACCAACTGGCCCAGCTGCAGCCTGCCCTTCCTTACCTGGAATGGGAAGCAGGCAGGCTTCAGTTCTGGAGAATTTTAGACAGGACAAAGCATGGGCCAACTGACAAAGGGAAGTAAGGACCAGCTGTGCATCATCTCCAGCACTGTCTGTGGTGGCTTTAGTTGTCTTCAAGAGCTGGGCACACCGAGTTCCCCAAGCTCTTCCATCCTGCTGCTGGTCCTCACCCAGGTGAGCCAGGACACAGAGTGTCTAGTGGTGGCTGGGTAGGAACATGGAGACAAGGGAGGGCTGAAGTTAAGCCATGAAGTCAGTCCACAGATCAGGACTGGGACCTACAGAGCTCCTTCAGCATAGTTTATAGCCCTGGGCTGAACTTAAATAGCCCCGTACCCAGAGGCTGTGGGTGGAGGTCCCAGGTGAGGCCGGTCAAGGCCATTAAGACCTGTTAGTGCCCTAAGATAGCCAGCTGTAGCTGCATACAATGGTAACACCTTGGGATGTCAGCAGTTCACCATCCCAGGCTGGGAAGCAATTTTAGATGAGTTATTTGAAGCTGCTCAGATACTTTCCCCGTGACAAACCACCTCTGTGTTTCTGGATAGCACCTCTCATGGCTTTGAGAAGGGAAATTATTCCATTTTTTTCCCAAGAAAGGGAAACAAATATTCCTGACCGGTTCACCCCAGGTTGTTCATTAGCCCTGGCTATTAACTGTTATCCTCACGGACCCACCGACAGCCTTTGGCTCTGGGAAGGTTGGGGTTTGGGCACCTCCAGCTCCAGTGACATGAATTTCCAAGGTCCTGATCCTCAAGTGAGGCTTGAACTTCAGCAGCAGCTCTCCATCTGCATGGAAGGGGGAAGAGCTGGGGTCAAAAGGAGGATGCTCTAACCTTTGCACTGGCAAATGGCTTAGAAGCGTGCTAAATGCTTAAAAACAGAGAATTCATCCTTAGTGGCTGCACAGGTCCCACTCTGCAGGGGAGGTGGTCCCTTGTCCCTGCTGGGGACAGAGAGACAAACATGGGGAGCAGCAGGGTACAGAGGAGCTTTCAGGCATGCAAACGAGGGGTTTCATAAATCACCTGGATCCTTCCACTTCTAAAGATGCACTTGCGAGTCTGCCCTTCCCGAATTTCCCGGTGTTGGCAATTTGCTGTCTTGGGAAAACCCTGCTGCCAGCATGAGCTGTGCTTGCACGGATGACTCTGGAAAAGGGCTTCTTTATGTTGCTGGCAGCTTTGGGGGCATTTCTCTTCCTTCCACCACAACACAGACCCACAACCACATCATCAGGAATGCTCACTGCTGTCGAAAGACATAGGAAAATCACAGGGAGCAGGGCCTGGAAGGATGGTTATTGACTCCCAAGGGAAGATCGGCTGTATGGCTTCCATTCCTGACAGATGTTTGCATTTCCAAGAAAAGGCAACTGCCGTGGTGTCACCCCAGCCAACAGCTGGGACCATGCAGCCGCTCGCTCGCTCCTCCGAGTTGGGATCGGGGAGAGAATCAGAAGAGTAAAAGTGAGAAAACTTGTGGGTTGAGATTAAACCATTTAATAAGCAAAGCAAAACAAGGAATCCATTCCCTTCTTCCCATTGCAGCCAGGTGTTCAGCCATCTCCAGGAAAGCCAGGCTCCATCATGTGTGATGGTGACTTGGGAAGACAAATGCTGTCACTCCACATGTCTCCCCCTTCCTTCTTTATATACTTTATATACTGAGCAGGATGCCATATGGCATGCAATATCCTCCCGGTCAGTCGGGGTTGACCATCCTGGTCATGTCCCCTCCCAACTTCTTGTGCCTACCCCAGCCCATCACTGGTGGGGTGGGTTGAGGAGCAGAAAGGCCTTGAGATCTTAGCAACAACCAAAACCACCAGTGTGCCATCACACCATTTCCCTTCCCAAATCCAAACCAAAGCACTACACCACCTGCTAGCAAGAAAGTCAACTCTATCCCGGCTAAAACCATGACAGCAACCTACCCTGGTGCTCCTCAGCCTTGCTTCTCGAGCAGGTGTCCTCTTTCATGACCCACACTTTAACTGTTGCAGTTTGAGATGACAACTCTCATCCTGCTCGTGGTGAAAGGGGATCATCTACATTCCTTGTCCTTGCAGGATTTCTCCCTTGCCACCCCTGCACACCTCCGCGCTTGCGTGCTCTGCCCGGAATGATCTGGTGGGGTATGTTCTCCCAAGGGCGAGCATCCATGCTGTGAGTGTCCCAGCAGAGGCTCCACTTCTTGCTGGTTGGCCCCAACCCCAGCAGATGTCTCCAGCAGAGGTCTGACTGCAGGGCACGGTGATTCCTTTCTTCTCCAGCTGGCCGTGCAGGGAGGTGACCCCAGGGACATATGGTGGGTGTCTTGTCCTCACCACGTAGCTGTGGTTCTGGTCCAGGCTACAGATGAAGTCCAACACCCAGCCCTTGGTGTGGACCCTCAACCCTTTTCTGTAGCAGCAACAGTACCACGTATTTCTTAAGAAGGCATCCCAAGGGAATTGCTTCATACAACCTGGAAGAAAGCTTGCAGCTCATTTTAGCAAAAAACCCCACTTCTTGTCACGGCAGGCCCCTTAGCTGCAGATCTTCCCTCACCACACAGCCCATCACACAAACAGATACCAGCAGAAAATTCAGTCCCAGGGGCCACGGACACTTTGGGAAATAATCTGCAGGTGGTCACAAAAAATGAGGTACAATTCCCCAGGAAGACTAAATTCTTCTTTCAGGTACTGAGGGGAGCAATGTACGTGGAAGATGTTTTATCATTGGTGTCATGTGTCCATCAACAACTCGTTTAATTGGATCTCTGAGAAATAGGAGATTGTGTAGAGTCCAGCCAGAGCCGGAGTTACTAATTACTTCAGGAGGGTTTCTCTTACTCAGTATACCATTATTTATTTTTCTAAATAATTTTAACTAACTAAAAAATGCCATGGTTTCTGTGTCACCTGTTGTCCTCTAAATGAAGTTATGGACCTTTTTTTCCTCTCTCTGTTTAAGTCCCTCCAGAGCAACATCGCGTTGACAGCATCTACAGCGAGGTCTTCCACGGTAAGAAGACAGTGGCTCAGACTTGCTAAGCTGGACTTTCTCCTTGACCAGAAGTGGGAGTTTTAGCCCGAGCAGCCCCTGCAGCATCCGGTGATGGGGAAGCGAAAGCTCCCTTACTCTTGGGTGAGGTCAGGGCCAGAAAAGCAGCTTGTCCCTTGGTGGGGACATGAGCTGCTCGGCAGGAACGGCTGCAGCGCTCTCACGGCTCAATAGCACCCGCATAATTCACGCCTTAAGTTTTGCTTTATTATGAAACTTATAATATAATGTACATAATGGGGACTAGGAGATCAGAAGCCCAGGAAAATATAAGATAATGTTAACACAAAGCATAAAGGCGATAGACTGGTTTCAGTCTTGACGTTTGAAGCATTTAAGCATTTCCCATCCATTTTTCTAACTCTCTGGTCACGCTTCTGGCTTGCGCGTCTTCTGGTAAAGCTGACGTTATGGCCTGTTGCAGTAATTAAACCAAAAGCAAAACCAGCGTGAGCTGAAGAAGTCACTTCAGCATTTCTGGAAGGTCGGGGCTGCGTAGGAAATGGTTAAACACAGTGACCACACTTCTTCGAATGACTCGGCTGAACCCCCTTGCCCATGGCCATCGCCCACGATGCTCCTCCGCTCATGGGACAGTGCAGAGGGGATGGCAGTTCTGGTTTTGCTTTTGTTATGGCTTTTCTTCGTCCACTGGGGAGCAAAAGGGCGAGCGAGATGCCAAATGAAAGGAGTGAACGTCAAAGAAGCGAGTGAATTGTCACAGATCTGCCCTTTCTATCAACCTGCCTGGTGGCAGATGGGGCGGTGGGGCAGGGCCGTCCGATTGACCTTCTTCCTCTCTGTCCTTTTCCAGACGATGACACTGGCGTTTTCCTGGGACTGGGAATCAGCGTGATCATGTTATCTGTTGTTTTTTTAATTCTGATGTTTAAAAAATCAGCCAGAAAAAGGTATTGCTTTCTCCACTCTTTTTTTTTTTTCCTTATTTCCAACTCCTGCCTTTCTTCCAGAATAGCTCAGAATTAACTACAGAAACCTCCTCTTACAAAGGACAACTTCTCCCATTAATCGTATTGCTATATGAAAAGACACCTATGTCCTCTAGAGTAAGGCAGAGACCAACAAAAAAAAAAGTAAGGCCAGACTTAGGGACACACAATACGTTATTGCACAGATATAAGGGGTAGAAAAAAAGAGGAAAAACACAGCCTCTGTGGGTAAGTTTTGTCCTAGGACTTGTTACTCCCAGTTTTGGGTGAGGAAGGGATGCTGAAGCCCCTGGTGCCTGGACCCCAAGGGATCTGGCAGAGACCGGAGAGAGAAACAGTGGAAAAACTCAACGCGGAGAATATTAATATCATTTTTTTTAGTGCTGACTGCTGTTTGCTGGGCACCCTGACAAACCAGCGCTCCTTCTGTACCAGTTTGCCCTTTAACTGGAATAGGGATGCCCAACAGCCCGGGCACTGCTGTCCCAATCCCACGGGGATGGGTGACCTCTCTGGTGCAGAGCTCACGGCTGGACCTTCCCGACAAACCAAGAAACAGGGGGATTTTCTCCAAGAAATAGGAGACCTGGAGCTCATGGATGTCGAGGGGCTGCTGCCTCTTTCGGTTCCTGAACCCGACCCAGTTCTTCTGTTCTCAATGTCATTGTGAAACATGGTCATTTCAGCAGCAACAGGCACTGGTTGTATTTTCCCAGGAGCACAGCAACGTGCCGGAACATCAGCAAAACTCAGCACAACTGAATTATTTTCATTTCTGCAACAGCTTTGGCTGCAGGAAATTGAGTTTTGTTACTACTGTGTGTTTGGTGTCACCCCTTCAGGACACACATGCCTCCTCTGGCTCATACACACAGCATCGTTCTCCTCCCCGGCCCCCACTTTAGCAACATTTTCACCCGCAGACAAGTTTTACACGAGGGATTTAACTAAAATAATTCAGCTTCCAGAATAAAACCCAGAGGAATAAGGTTGAAAGTTGAAGAGCTAGAGTTCAAACAGGGAAACCCACCCATATGGGGTAAATCTGGGGCTTCCAAACCGTCCATGAAGGATGGACACACTTTGTGTCTTCTCCTGCCAGGGAAAAACTTCACCTAGCATGAACTAATAAAATGGACTAACGTTTTGGGGGTTATTTTGTCTTTTTGGTAAAGAATTAAGGCCACCGTTGTGTCGCTCTTGCCCAAATGGCTGTTTGAAGACTATCCTCACATGGAAAACAGCAATGTGGTGAAGTCACTCCAGGTAATGGCACCGTTACCTCCCAGCATTTATTCACCTGTCTCCCCTTAAATTAAAGCTTGCTCCAGTGCTGTGAGAAACATGGATGAGAAGAGGATTAGGGGGACTCTAAGGAACTGGCCAGGAACTGGCCCAGAATAATTTCCCAGGAAGGTGCAAGGTGCTTGGGAACCCAGCTTAGCGGAGGCCTTTAAATCTTGCCTCAATATACACTTTATTTAGTGGCCACAGTTGACTCAAGCTGCCCATGAGGTGCATGTCCATGAAGTGTAGCAAGGAGACAGGCCCAGCTGCTCCTCTGTCTTCTCCTGTCCACCTCACTGTGGTTTCTTTCACAGGGGTTGTTGGCTGATATGGGTGGGAAGGAAGAGCAGATGAAGGCAAGTCATTGCCTCATTTCTTCCTTGGGATGCTCTAACAAAATCTCTCCTGTTGGCAAAATTTGCCAGTTTGTTACTACACTCATCTTTTTTTTTCCCAGGAAAAGAGCAATTTCACAAGTAACAGTTTCCATGAGCCATTCTTGGACACCAGTGACCCCACAGTTATGGAAATCGAAGAGGTGCCAGCGCACGAGGAGTACAAGAATGTGGCCACCAGGAGGAAGCCCAGCAGAGAGGTCCCTGAGGATGGGGAATGCCCAGGGAACACAGTGCCCACCAGCATCATGGCCCCTGTGCAGATCAGTGACTACAAACCTCAGGTGTCTGACGGGAACCAGCTGGGGTATGTAGCTGCCAACTTCTACCAACCGCAACCTCCTGCAGATCTCCCAGAACCAGAGACCAACATCTTCTTCAGAGATTACACGAGCCCCATTGCCCACCTGTGGAATGGGGAGGGAGGTGAACACCAGGTCTGTCTGCTGGAGAAGATCAACCTCATCTTAAACACCAGCCGGAGCGGGCAGAGCCAGGCATTCAGCTCAGCCCAGGGGGGACACGGCTCCCTCCTGGAGAACCCGTGGGGACACGCATTGGCCAGCGATGTCCAAGAGCAAACGCTAGTGCCCGACGAGCTGGTCTCCTGCCTGAGGGCCATGAACAGGGAGTCGGCGGATGGAAAGACCTGTTTTCCCCAAAGCCTTGGAAGATTGTTTTGAAAGGAATTGTAGCTGTGATTAAAAAAACCCGCAGGGATGGCCATGGCACGTACCAGTCTTTGAGACTGCAAACAGCGCAACTGGAGCAAAACTAAAAAAAACCACCTTTTTAATCAGCTACAAATACTTGTGGCTGCCTGGAACGCTTTGGCCAGTAAATCACAATTTTAAACTTACCTCATATTGTCACAAGCGTAAAAAAACTATAAAACTTGGATTCCCATAAGAAATGAAATACAGAGCGGGTGATTTTTTGCAGGATGCAATACGCTTTCATTATTATTCAAAATCATTCGCTTGTTAAATGTTAAATTCTCTTGTTTGGAGCATTAAATCCCTGGAGCCGATTGCAGTTAAGATGGATAAAACGATGCCTTAGATGCCTTAGACATCCTGACTGAATTGGATAAAATGCCTCGGGACCACTCCTAACGAAGAGACGCTGCACCGAGGAGGATTTATTTATCATATGGCATTCGTGGGTACCAAGAACATGAAATCTTTTCTGTATGACAGAATAACCCAATTTCATTTTCCCTCCCATTCAAGAATAAAGACCACATCGGGTAAGAACAAGCCTTCACCATCTGCCAGGCTGATTTCAAATCTCTCTGAATCGGTCACTAGGCAGATTCTTCATCTTGAGTGAGGGATTTCATAGAATCATCTAGGTTGGAAGGGACCTTAAAGATCATCTAGTCCAACCATCAACCTAACTCTAACAGAAAAATAAATAAGAAATAAAAATCACTAAACCATATTCCTGAGGACCATGTCAACCCATCTTTTGAACACCTCCAGTGATGGTGCCTCAACCACTTCCCTGGGCAGCCCATTCCAATGCTTGATAGCCCTTTCGGTGAAGAAATGTTTCCTAATATCCAACCTAAACCTCCCCTGGCGCAACTTGAGGCCATTTCCTCTTTATCATCTCATGGTGGTTTGTCACTGCCTCAGCCTCGCCGTGCTGTGTGAAGCACAACAGGCTACAGCAAAATGGCATTTATTCAGCACGTGACAGCGAATTTGGATCTTCTGACATCCAGAAAATGAACCACAGGAGCCTCCTTCCCGCTGAGCAGTGGGGAAATCATTTACAAGTTTGCCTGGGACTTCAGAAGTGGTCTTGCAAAATGCTCCTAAGGCAACCAGAAACTCCCTGGAAGTGTGAGAGGTTGGATTATCCGTTTGCTGATCACCCACACCTCTGAAGGGAAACACTGCAAGTGCTTTTAAGGAATACAAGTGTAAAAGGAGTTTTCAATACTGTGTAAAATGCCTGAGCAGTCCATGCTCTCTGTGATGTTTGCTTTCCCGCTCCTTTTCTTCTACCTCTTACATCCCAGCAGGGACTGGTTTTGGTCCGGAGCTGCAGCTGGTGAAGGTGATACTGTGTTGGGATGGGTGCCGGTGCCATAGCTGCACACCAGTGCACACCCATGAACACCTTTGCATGCCCCTGCACACCCACAGACAATCATGCACACCCATGGACAACCATGGACACCCATGGACAACCATGCATACCCATGGACAACCACGGACAACCATGCACACCTATGCATGCCCTTGCACACCCAAGGGCTGTGTGAGCACGCTGCCGAGCGGGAGAGGAAGCCGGGAGGACCCCACACTGGCTGCCTTGGGGACCTGGGGCCACCTCTGTCCTGAGCCCCTCGAGCCTCTGCGGGTCAGCAAAGCTGTATCCCTCCAGCCCATCCAGGTGCTGCTGGGCGTGCTCGCAAGAATCCCATCACACTCACATATAGAATTCAGCCTCCGTTTGCAATAAGTAGCACAAAGAGCCTCTGACCCCCCCGTGCGTAGGGTCTGGGGATGAGCTGAGCTCCGTCAGATTTGCAGGGAACGTATCTGGTGAGGATGACGTCAACACCAGCGCATTAAAAGGCAAAAGGATCGTCTGACTGTGCATTGCCAAACCAAAATCTGTAAAATCGTAGAATCACAGAATGGTCTGGGTTGGAAGGGACCTTAAAGATCATCCAGTCCCAACCCCCAGAAATAGTGAGAGTAAGACTTGACAAACTTTTGTAAGACTTCAAAGTTACAAAGCTAATGTAAAGGCTAACCTATATATATCCACCTATCTGGAGTTACCCACTTTGGTATCACAAAACCACTTCTCGCAGTAGGACCGCTAAACCTGGAGATTACAATCTTTCTTTCAATTTTTGCTAGGCACTGTGTGCCTTTCTGTTGCACAAATGGATCCATTTTGTCATTTACTCCTGGCCACCTTCAAACCAACACAGTTGTGTGCTTTTTTTTCCCTTTAACAGTGCACGAGATCTGTTGCTTAATTTACCCAGCAGTAATTACCTGGCAAGACGGAGTAGGATTATGCTTTAGAAGTAGCAAACTGTTTCCAAGCCAGAAATGTGACTTTTACATGTAAGCGAGTCTAAAATTAGTGATTGCTGCCTGTGCAGGAAGGAAATTGTAAAAGAACAGCCACATACTATCAGCAGCCCAAATGTGAGATGGGGAAGGTACGGTTTTGTTTTGTTTTTTTTTTTTTTAAAATGTCCACATCCTGAGACTCGCGCTGCCGCTATCGCCTGAGCTACCAAGCCCTGGGGGTGAAAACGCTCAAGTTGTCAGAAAAAAAAAAAAAAATGAAGGGCTGAAAGCCTGGTCTTACATTTCAGGTGCCCGCTGGTTGGATTCCCAGCCCTGCTGACTCACGCCAGGATGGAGACGCGCACGGCTCCTCTCCTGTTCAGCAGCCCCCAGCCCCCAGCCCTGCGCGCATGAAACGTTGCCCCTCTCTCACCCTCCAAAGTTCCCACTGATTTCCTGGGGGGGGTGGTGGTGCTGAGGGAAATAATTCTCCTTTGCGTGGGTGTATGGATGCACCTGGTAAATATGGACCCATTATGGACCCATTACCAGGGAAAAAGGAAAGAGAAGGGCACAAATATATATGCATCTATATATATATATACATTTTTTTTTCCCAGTTGAACTAGTCTATTCTAATATACAATTTAGTTCCCCCTCTTGCTCCCATCTAACCCATTCGGATGGCATTTGTATCTACCAATGGTTTAAAAGAGGCTTTGTCTGGGATGGATACCCGTCAGGCTTACCTCTGGCGATGAATGCATCCGTGGGTAAATCGACTGGTGCGTGAAAGCAGCAGGAATGTTGACGATAGTCCAACATCCCGATGCCGCATCGTGTCCCCGGTTTCAGATTTTCGCTTCTCAGATGTGGTCTTCACTCTGCTGTCTGTCTTCGCCTCCTCCGCCCCTGGAAAGCCCTTTGCATCCCGCCTGTGCCTTCTTCCCACCAGGGAAGACGTGCAAACCCAACGCTGAGGTCCTCGTATGGGCAACCCTTGACTATATGGGCGGCCCAGGGCTTTGAATCAAATCACAATGCTGTTTTATTTCCCCTCCCCCAAACATTACACACTCTCTAATTCTTGGTACTAGTATTTTTTAAACTTTTTCTAAGTTTGGTTGTATTCTTGGCAGCCGTATCTCGTGCCAGCAATTTCCACAGGTTATTCATCAGTCGGGCAATGAGTTTCACTGGTTGTTCAGCTTCATTGTGACATGTGGTTGTACACCTTGGAGGCACGTAAAGGAAGTATGAGCTGAGTAATGTCTCTACCCACAGCCAGCGTGCACCAAAAAGCACTGATCTGCCGTCTACCTCTCATTCCACCTGCACAAGGTTGCAAACCCAACTGTATGTTACCCCATGCCAGTAAAAGCTGCATGGAATTCTTTTATGACAAGACATTTTCCTTTCATGTTGAATGAGTGTCGTGGTTTAGACCAGGACAATGAGTTACGTGGAGAACATGGCTGCTGTCAAAGTTATAGTGTGGGGATCTTCACACAAGGGATGCTTTTTTGGTGTGCAGAAGTGGTGACTCCATCTCCCTTGATGTATATAAAGGGGTGATGACCCCATGTTCCTTGATGTAAAGGTGTGGGGACCCCATGTCTCTTGATGTAAAGGCATGGTGACTCCATGTCTCTCGATATAAAGGACTGGTGACCCCATGTTCCTTGGGCTTGGTGGCCCTGCCCAAAGAGACATCTAATGGGTCTAACACACCCTCAGCAAAAAGGATCTTTTCACACAAACGGAAGGAGAGAACAAACTAAAAAGAAGTAAGAACTGGGGTGTAGTGTCTTCAGCAGAGCCTGCTGGTCCCTCCCTCCCGTCGCAGCAGGATGGGGTGGATCAGGTGTGAGATTGTGATAGTCTCGGGGCGGAGGAGTCACCAACAGCGTGGTGCAGATCAGCCGGGGACACCCTCCCTGTGGCTCTGGGTGCCTAACGTCCCCCTTCGAAAAGGAGGCTTGAAAAATAATTAAAGAAAACGCATAATAAATGCACGATAAATAAACTTAACACATAATTATGCAGTAAGTATGGATCAGTAGCTAGAATTTTAAATTCATTTATGCAGCTGCTCTGCCACCGTGACCATGCGTTCTGCAGGAGGAGACAGAATTAATTCTGGTTTAGTGTCTGAAGCACAGGAGAGCTGGGATTTCATCCCGGTTTAGCCACAGACCACGGCCCCACCACCTTCAGCAGGTTTCCCATCCACGGAGTCTGGATACAACAATTACCATCCCTGGTGAAAGCCTCCGGATCTGGAGTCCAAAAGCACCATATAATGTTTGGGAACAGGAACAGCACAAGGATATGAAGAAAATAGACATTCAGAGAGAGAGATAAATGAGCTGCAGAGACTAAAGTCGGGTTAAAAAATTTAACATTTAACTCACAAAGCTAAATAGCAACAGCGGACCTCCGGGGATTTCTGTGTGGGGAGACAAAAGATCAAAGCTCAGGTTGTGGCCAACACGTGGGAGCAAAGCTGCAAATAAAGGCCTGAATCAGCAAAAGCCTCCTGAAAACGTGCCATGAAGGAAAAATGACAGCAGATGGAATGGCCACACCACAAAAGTAGGAATATTCATGAAAAATTCTGCTATTTGGTATAGCCTTTTGCGTTCCTCGGGCTTCAGGAGGATTAATTCTTTAAGAGGGCAGGTGAGGAGTGATTCGCAGGGGCAGGAGGGCTGAGCACAACGGCAGCGACTGAAACCCAACCTGCGTTTCGTAGAAGAGGATGTGAGAAGCGAGGCTGTGGTTTGTGTCAGGACCAGCTTCACTGAACGTCAGCTTCGCACAGCCAAATCCCATGGAAAAAAAATCACTTGTGAAGCAAAGGGGAGCAGGGTCCGGATAAAAGATCAAAGGCAGCATTGAGCACAGTGAATAGAAAACAAACTACTGAAGTATTCAGTAGTTTTATAGTTTTATATATAGATTCATCATCTATTAAAGGAGATTTGGGGATTGCCACTTACCAAAGCAGCCAAGCCTTTCCTGAAGAGAGAGGAATTAATCTTGCCACAAGAATATTAGAAAAACCCACAACTCTTAACCTCTTAAAGGATGCAGGGGGACGCTGTGTCTCGCACTGCATAGAATCATAGAATGGTTTGGGTTGGAAGGGACCCTAGAGATCATCTAGTTCCAACCCCCCTACCATGGGCAGGGACACCTCCCACCACACCAGGTTGCTCAAAGCCCCATCCAGCCTGGCCTTGAACCCCTCCAGGGAT
>JAOXNO010000004.1:33334084-33354072 GCA_028565335.1 Limnodromus scolopaceus
AGCAACCTGGTGTGGTGGGAGGTGTCCCTGCCCAGGGCAGGGGGTGGCACTGGGGGGGCTTTAAGGTCCCTTCCAACACAAACCATTCTGTGACTCCAAGTTTAGCTTTGAGTTGTATCTTGGGATAGAATTTCAAGCCCAGGACCTATTTACATCCTCAGTGCCACCTCCAAACCGGCCCAGGACCCCCACGCTCAAGGTCACAGCTGGGACCTGGATGTGCTTGGACAGCACAGCAGAAGATGCACTTCCACATGAAAACAGCTTTTCACGGCAGTTCACAAGCGATCTGCAGAACAGATGCTCCTTTCGGCATCTTCATCCAAGCCTGAGAAAGGTGGAGAACCATTAAAGGTTCATGAAGAAGCACATAAATAGAAATGGCCACCTTGTCCTGACATACATCGCTCTGCTCCACATCGCTGCCCCCAAGCACCACGCAATCTCACCCAGACCTTCAGGCGCTTTCTGAGGAGAAAGGACAGAAGCAAGTCTTGTCCTTGTCCTCCAGACAACGGAAACCCTGCAGCTGGACGCATACCAGTCCCAAACACAAACTGGGGATACGCTGATCCCCGCTGCTGAACTGGAACACTCCAGTGACACCAATCCCCTATCCCATTTACCTTCCCTCCGCCCAGGGAAGGACGCACAATAAAGCTCCCTCACCTCTTGGTGACGACACACCTCTGGGGCAACATCTCCCGGGTGAGGATCAAACAGCTCAGGCGCCTTTATCGGTAACTACGACACAAACCCAACAGCTTCGTCTGGCACGGCACAAACGCACATCAGCCCAGCTCACCAGGCCCCTCACACCATCAGCTGCACAAAACATCCAAGATTTGTTTTGTTGGTTTTTTTTTTGCAAAAATACCAGCTCTCCCGCTTCGCTTTTTCGGGTCTGGCAGCTGGTCCTGAGGACAGACACCTCCCACCTTGACCTGGTGTCACCCAAAGGCGAAGGTTGTGCTCAGAATTGGGTCAGACATTGAAGACAACTCCATTTGCAGGCTCTCCATACCCCATCTGGCAACCACCCCGGCACGAGGACTCTGGCTGGGCACCACAGACGAATCAGTACAAGTCAGCTGCACACAACTAAATTGGATACCAAAAAAAAAGGCAAAAAAATGACACTATTTCGTCATTCAATCTATTTCCACGTATTGCTCTTCAACACACAGACAGCAGACACTAAAGCGCATTTTCTCCTTGCTCGAGCCTCTGGGTAAACTTCCACGTGGCAATTTCTCTTCTTCACATGAAGACTTAACTCCAAGAGACAAATAGCATCACTAGTAGGATGAGGAACCAAAGGTTTAGAACTCCTACCTGGGAAGTCTCCCAGTAAAGGCAAAGGAACCATTCCCCCCGAGTCTGGTTAGACACCCCCAGCAAGAACACGTTGTTTGGCTGTGACCTGGTGAAGGCCAAGCCCAGAAAAGGAGCAGAAAATGAAGGTGAGGTGGTCCTCGCGGTGAATTTTTAGAAAAGAAGGAGGTTAGGAAATGCTGGAAGGGTCAGCTTTAGGCATATGTCCTGCATTTATTAAAACAAGAGGCGCGGTGACGCAAACCCATCTCCACAGGCAAAGAGTCGTTACAGGTAAGAGTGGTCTCAGCTCCTCCGACTGCAACCACCACAACATTCACACCCGCTTCTGACGTTTTCAGATGAATTTCTGTCCTTTCCCTCCTTTCCCGGCATCATTTGATCCAAAAGATGAACTTTCATGCTCAAACCTGCCCACCGTTACATCCCAAAAGCCAATTTCTCTCCAGCATTTTCTGCTGACCATCTTTTTTTTCCAAATTGGTCAGAATTTAAAAGGTCTAGTTCTCCAGATTTGGCGTGACAGCACAAGTAGCAAGCGAGAGGACGGCTAATGTTACTAATGAGCAAGGTCATTAATTGTAATTAAGCTATTTGGAAGGCTTTTTCCCTAAGCAAAGTCCGATCCTGGCGATGGAAACGCCTGGGCAGACCGGACCTCCCGGGGCAGAACCTAGATGAGTTGCTATTTATTATCTAATTGGTTTCATCTCCGTGTGTTTTCATGACATTTTTAAAAGAGCATGAAAATAAACCTTTATTTCAGTTAACACCCACCAGTATTTGAAGATCAGACGTTCACAGTTTTGGTTCTCGACACAAATGGACCGAAAGAGGCAAATTTACATCTATGGGAAGCGCAGAGGGAGCGATGGCGAGTACAAAGCTGGCTGGAAAAACCGTGACGTGCCCCTTCAGGAAACTGCTCGAGCGCTCTACAGCAGGAGAAGGGAAAGCTTCCCACCAAACCCGGCTACAGCAGGGCCCCAAAAGTCATCTGGAAAAAAAAAGCTGAGTGGGAACCAAAGCGGCAAATATCCAGTTTGGATAGGGGGAGGAAGGTTTATGTTACAGAGAAAGCTTATCTAGGCGTTTCTTTAATGGTATTATTTAAGGTGTCCCTAAAGCTAGAACCGCAACAGAGTCGACCAAACCACAAAAGGGAGAGGGAAGAGGAAGAATTCGGTGCTTGGACCTTCGACAGCCCCCACACCCTGGGGAGGATCTGCCCAGAGTCCGGAGAAATGACCCAAGAGGTTTTGCCATCCAACTGTTTGAAAACTTGCTGCCTCCTCCCAGCCTGGAACTTTCAAACCCGAGGTGAGCGCACCAAAAAGTCTAATCCGATGGTATTAACAGTGGTTTACAACAAAAACAACCCCAACTTTTGTAGAAAATAGTTCCAATGAAGCAAGCCAGCTAAACACCACAGGTAAGGAATCTGGTATCTCTTATTCAAAGGTCTCCCACACTTTTTGCCTGTCCTGTACAGCTTTTAAAAAAATAGGGCATTACCTTTTGTTTTCTATCTACCTAGTTAAGAAACTACAAATATGTTATAAGCTGTCCAAAGTGTAAAACATTAAATAAAGTGAGAAACCTGTTTCTAGTCTCCTAACAAATGCTGCCGATAAAAACCCTAAGAACCCTTCTTTATTAGTCATTCTCTCAACTTCTTTTGTGTCCTGAAGTGGTAAATCCTGCTGCTCACAGGGATTAAATTAAACCTACAGGGGTAGAAAAGGGTTTCTTACAATCGCGCTCTGAAAAAAACATTCATTTGTCAGCAAATCGGGTCTCCAACACCACCCAAATCCAGAAGAGAACTCTGACGGAGAGGTTTAAGCACTGGGGTTTCTGTGGCACCACGCAGACTGCGACGTCCCCGTCTCAAACGGAAAAGCCAAAACTCCCTTCTGCCAGACCCCGGGGGTTTTTCTGCCGGACGGAGCAAGAGCTGGGGGACACGTGGGGAACGATGTGCTCCGTGTGTCAGACTGTGCTGCTCCATTCCAAATCCCAGCCGGAGTCCGGCCGGACTCCGGCAGCGGCAGCTCCCGCCTTCCCCAGCCTCCCGGTTCCAGCAACGGGAAAGGTTACTCCGACCTACAGGGTACCCTCTTGAAGAAAAGCGTTAGTAATTTAAAATCTGTTTGGTTTTTTTTTTTTTTGCCAACAAAGCATCTTGTTCCACGTAAGGGAATAAAGGTATAAGGGGTGAGTGGAAGGTGTAATACAATAATTTTTAAGAACTGCTTAGACCAATTATTCCCACATCATCACTGGATCAATATACAGGTATTTAACTAGAAACCAATGTGCTTTCAATCTTTTTTTCAAGTATCTGGCATCAATTTTCTATAAAGGTTTTTGCGTAAACAAACTACCATAGATGAAAAATGACTGTTTTTTCCAAGTCTGAAATTAGGCATTAAAACTAAAATACTCCAGGAGTTAGTATTCCATACAGCACTAACAGTCTGCCAAATTCAAACTTCATATATTCCGAAAGACCATGGGCTGATAAAAATCTGCGAAACAGGAATTAAGGAAACGGAAAGAGTGTGCAATAATTAAAACCCGGTTTGTAGTTTGGGGGCAGGGGGGGAGGGGCGGGGAGGAGGAAACATCTAAAATCCTGAATTAAAAAAAACAAAACAAAACAAAATAAAACACAAATGAAGTGAAAGCTTTTAACTGGTACACACTGTTCACACCTATATTTCAAGTTTGGAAACGCATATTTTCAAGCAGCAATACAAAAAAGTATCCATGAAGAATGCATAATCTCTGAAAAAATTATGAAAACATCCCTGCTACCATTACATTTCTAAATACAAAACTGACTACCATATTGTTGCTTCTGTGTAGCGAGAGAAGTTCATTTTCAAAACAGATAAAATTCAGTCTTTAGGTGTGAATGGTATGAATGACAGTCTCTTTTTTTCTTTTTTTTTAAATTTCTTAGTTGTTTAGGATCCTTAAGCATGCAAGCCTCGGAGAGGAAGGCCCGACGAGGGCAGGGTTGGCTTATGACATCCAGTTTAGGACAGAGCTGGGAAAGCCTCTGGGTCATCTACATCAGGAGCAGAAGCACTTGACTGAAAGAGAAACAGCAGAGAGTTATTCCCTTCCCTTCGGTGTTTTTAATTCTTCACCCGTTAACGAGTCCTTCCACGCAGTGTGAGACATTGGCATTGGTGGACACAGGGACAAGGTCAAGCCTCTGTCCCCATGCCGACAGACCTGGTGGCACTTGCACAGGGCAGGGACAGGCAGGGGGAACATCCCTGTACCCCAAATAGAGGTGGGAATTCCTCCTTTTCAAAAACTACTTTAACCCAATTAAACCCTATTCCATAGGGAAATACCGGGATTCAATGAGGTAGAGCAGAGTAAACAGTCTAGTGCTGGAAAAATTACTAGAAATGCAACTTTTTCCCCACATGACAAACAACGCTTTTTTTTTTAATTCCAAAGACTAGACAGTCTGCTCTACTACTTTTTGAATCAAAGCTATTTGAAGAGGCATTACAGGCAAACAGACCGTGTTTGCACATGGTTATTCTGTAAGGCTATGAGTACATCTCTTTTTCCATTCCTAAAGAGATCCCCACGTGTGGGTTTATGCCATTCTAGCACGTTACCATCAATTCTTACCCAGGGACACGACTGAAGTGTCACAGAAAAGGCCCGTTTGTAGCACAAATTAAGTTTCACACATTTCATTTTTCCCCAGTCACAAACTAGCTGTTGATAAAAAGAATTTTTGTGCCAACCTAGCCCTAGAAATTCATCCATTAACCAAGAATCTCCCCAGTAATACCCAACTGAGCTTTTTTAAAAGGCTCTGTACTACACCTAAAAACCAGTGCTGTGATGAAATGCAGAAATTAAGTATTTTAAAATACTCTTCGCTTTGTCCACGAGGGATGTGGAAGAGAAGTAGTGTAGGAAGAGACAGGATAGGGGAATTCCTTGTAGACATATTAATCTATCAAGAGATGGATTTAAATCATTCCAATAAAAGTTGTATCGGCACCTACAGGCAAGACTAAGGCACTGCAGAACTACCCAAACTAGAATTAAAAGGTATTAGCAGGGTCTTAAGCCTATAGTTTTAGTATCTCTGGTTGCTCGTTACAGAAAAGCAGAAAACAAGCTAAAAAAGCCACGTCAGTGCAGGAGAACCTTGGTCACAGGTAAGGGAAACGCCAGGGGAGATCACCAACCTGGTTGGGTGTGTGGATCACGTCAAACTCCTTAACCAACTGGAAGGAAAAAAAATAAAGTCAACAGAAAATAGGCTGCAGAAAAAGTTTTAGCTACTTTATGACAGCATTGTTGAAGAAGGAAGATGTCACATCAGTGAAAAATCACAGCAAACACCACCACCACTATTTGATTTCAATTCCTAAAAATTTTCTTGTATTAGTATCAGTAGAGAGTTTTCCAATGAATAAGCCTAAAACTTAAAGTGACCCAGTGTAAAAGAGAACACAAAGTCAGTGTCCCAGAAGAGACAAAAAAGAGCAAGGCTGGTTGATGTGAAGAAATCCACACCACACAGACTGGGCATGTTTTTTAGTGAGGAACAACTTGATTTGATGCATTTAAGCTGAATAAGTGATCCATATTAAATCAAATCTTTACTATAGCTACATTACAATACTTTGACTTTACATGTTCTCTCTCCCCGCTCCCATTCAGTGCTTTTCCTGAGCATTTCCTTAGGACCAGAGAAGGAAAAATATATTACTGCAGATTAAAAAGAAAACCCCAGTAGGAGTCCTGTTTCCACACAGAACTCTAAATTCCTCAATTTCAAGATATAACACACAGCTGTAGAACCAGTCTTCCACCCCTAACAGGTCACAACACAGACAGACCGTGACCGTGTCTGAAAATAACCGCTCTCACACTCGTGGTTTCACTCTGGCACAAACAGGAGCAACTCATGGTACATTCAGATCTGGCCAGAAGAGTCTTTTTTCCAGTTTAGATACAAGGATGGACACTCTTTTTGTAACCCAACCTACTCCCCACCCTCCCTTTTTTTGGTGTTTAATAACACCACCGCTAAAATATTCATCCTTTTGTCCTAAGAGCAACTTAGTTTAAAGGAAATTTATAAGAATGGATGCTTTAATTGGTTTTAAAACATGGTGTTTGTTGTCAGAGCAACTCCTTCAGAAATAAGGAAGACACTTAAAACTATCTGTATGAAAATCCTAAGAACAAATGAAATTAAAGCTCCTTGTAGATGAGAGCTGTAGCTACTGACCTTGTCAGTTCTGCCTCCACGGCTGGCCCTGCCACCACGTCCTCGGCCACCTCGTCCCCCTCTGCCACCACGTCCGGGGCGGCCGAGGTCTCCAAAGTTGATCTCCAGCTGGGATGTAATATCATTTGCTGGTTTGCGGAAGTGATGATCCATTACCGAGTCCTCAGCGTGAGCCTGAAACGAGTATCTCTCTGTCAGTAAGAAAAAAAATATCACCCAAAAAACCTTTTCCAAACGCGCTCCCAAATTGAGGACCAATCACCTCGATTGATTCAAGTTAAAGGCCAGTGCACAAATTGTTAGGAATCAAGTTGTACCCCTTGTGCAGGTGACAAAAACCACATCCAGGTAATCAAGTAAGAGCTTGAGCAAACAAAGGTATTTTGCGTTTCCAAGGTAATTCAGGGAAGCTCTGGAGTTCCTTCAGAGGAACAAGGTCAGGTTTAGCTGAGATCAAGCTATCACCAAGGCAGTACAGAACCTCATTTTCTAGCATTTCTCTTCTCGCTTTGCATCCTGAGAAATCTTCAGGCTCTAGCGATTCATTTCGTTTTTTTTTTTTTTTTTTTAAATACTTACTTGGGAACCCATCTTTATTTTGCTCAATGAGTACTTTACACACTTTCTCATTTGCTTAGCCCTGTATAAATATTTAAAACAAGGGAGATTGGTAAGAATCCCTTATTGATTTGGATTAGCCATAACAAACAGCAAACGAGGCATAAACAGTGCAAACAGGAGATAACTGAAGTAGCCAAAACATTAATGCTGAAACAGAGAACCAGTCTCACCAATTACACTGAAAAATACTGAAAAATAGGACTCTCACCACCTTTGCCATGATACAACATTCTCTTAGGGCCAGTTGGTTCCCAGTGCATTCACAGGGAGAAACTGGAGCTTCCAGGAGCAAGGTATGCACCGAAGAGTTACATCTAACACCATAAATACTACTATTCAGCACATTTAGAGTTTCAAATTATTATACAATGAACACAAAACCCCCCCAAATGTTCTCAAATTAATAATTTTTCCTACTTTGCACAAATAATTTTGCCATGTAATAAGTCAGTTTTTGGCACCTATGATGATAGACAAAACGTAAAACTGAGCCCCCTGCATCAGACTGAGGGTTTATCTAGTCCATCTCCCCCTCTTCCAAGATCCAATCATCATGTTTTGGAAGCACGACAACAAACAACACTTTCTTCTCCTAAAACCCTGTAATTTCTGGCACAGCAATTTGCAGTTTCCTTGTTTTTTTTCCTACAGAAGTGCCATGTGCAAGCTTAAGCTTACCGACTACAACTTACTTTTCTGGTGGTGTAACTGCATAATATGCGGACTTTCAAAGGCAACACATTGTGCAATTAAGCCCTATAGTGTTTAATTACAATCTGAGGATCCTTCATAAGGCAGGCAATGGATACAGAGAGGTCTCTGCATTGTACACCCATCCCTCAGAAACCTCTTTTCCAAACTCAGGAAGGCAGAATAAGCAGCTGTTTTTCCAGGAGAACTCATTCCACATCTCAGCCTGACATTACCTAACCTAATAAGTACAGTCTGTAGAACAGTACGCGATACCTTTTGTTACAGCTTTGATTCCTTTCTTCCTACTTAATATTTCACCTACATTTGATCACTGCAGGGTACTGAGATGGTATTTTCAGCTTAGTGGCAGTTATATGACATTTTCATTTCCGAGACGTATTATCAGTGGATTTAACAATAATTCTGCGCATTTCCTTCCCTACACTGTTAGTGAAGAAACACTGCAATCTACCAAAATCATTGCATTTTCACAACTTAACATCAGTTTAACCACTAAACCCAACAAATAGTAAATTCTATATATGTAGCCTGATGATTTCTTTGTCCAAAGTAACTAAAGCTAATTGAAAACACAAAAGACCTGGCATGTTCTCCTCATCCTCTTCTATCACTTAGGTGACAACAGTCAGAGACAAACCCCACGAATTGCTTATTCTGAATCATCTCTGGAAGCATTTAATTTACATGTATTGGCAACTCTCACCAGATGAAATAACTGACAGGTTCTTGAAGGCATCATTGCACTTACGGGTCTTGGGGAAGGCAGTCAAAAATTGAGAACAAGCTAGTAAGGGAAAGGGAGCCAAAGCAGACAGCGAGATACGGAAAAACAACAGCAACAACAAAAAAAATTAAAGAGACTCATGATAGAAGCATTTATGATAATGTTTGAGTTCAGCTCAATTAGCAGCAAAGGTACTAATTGTGAAGGGTATATGGTGCGCAGTTAGACAACAGGCATGGACAGAAGAGCTCCAGATTGTATCTACTTGTATTCTCTATTTTTGTGACTTCTTAATATCCAGCCCTTCATTTCAGAAGGGGCTCTTATCAAAACACAGGTATTACCAGTTAGACATAAAGGATCAGTACCTCATTTGACTCCAGCAGACTCCCCTGCATTTCTGTCATCGCCTTTGTCTGATGAAAGTTGCGTGTCCACGCCAAAGTGACAAAAGGAACAAAGGGAGAAAACAAAAGGAAGAAATGTGACTCAACTACATACAGAAACAACAGGTAATAAGGTCACACAAACTCGCTGGATACAGATGTCACTGAGCACATGAAGCAGCGAAAGGATGAGACCAAAAGCCGTGCGAGCATCCAGAAAGATTAGAGGATGGACTGTACCACAGGCGTGGAGACAAGAGAAATCTCAGATCGATATCAAATACAAGTTTAATTCAAGCTGCTGGAAACTCCTTATTAGAGCCCAGGCACGCAGGTGATCTCTAGCACAGGCACACCGCGTACAGAACTAGACGGGTAAGAGCGTGGGATGTTTAAAATTACTGTTAATGAGAAAAGGTTTCTGCACGGCCTCAATTCAAGAGTCATTCCTCCAAATTTTGAGAAGATGGAACTATCATCTTCCAAAACATATTTCTCAGTCTCCCACTGCAACATCCTCTAAGGAAGCGATCAGATTAGCAAGAAAGTTTGAAGGCACAGGAAAGGGACACAGCACAGTGGACACATGGAGTAGGAACTGATCTACTGGTGTTCAGTCTTTCCAGGAGACTTGCATCCAACTTTCAGAAAAACAATTTAAGATCTCTCCAAAATGTTAACTCCTTCCCATCTTTTGTTCAGCTGCACCAGCAGAACTTAAAAGATTCAAGCCACTAAGCCAGCTGCAGGAAAGGGAAAAAGAGAATCTCTATTTTATGGCATAACCTCACCTCCTGGAAAGAGTCTCATCAGACCAGAGCTGCCAATACACATGGATTTCAGATTAAACCAGCAAGAATTTGAGACACTATTAGGAGGTTGGGTTGTTGGTTTGGTTTTTTTTTTTTTTTTTATATACAACACATCACTTTCTAGTAACAGCAAAGAAAATGTGAAAAAGAGGAAAGACCTCAGGTAGGGTCAAGCATTTCACCCCTCGATGAAGAGCACGAGGAGGTGGAGAAGAGCTCTTTCATAAGACTACGGCAGATGAACATTACTAGATCCTCACACTTTTTCCCCCAGACTCCTAGGACATTCTCCCAGTAGTTCCCAAGCTACAGGAATGAGGGTGGTCATCACAACGCTTCAATCCAAACTTCTGAGAACATCCACCATGGCACATTCTGATTTTTTCAGCCACAAGAGTAGAGATTTGAGGCCAAAACCCAGAATTTACCTACAAACCAAATCACTTCCACACATTGAATCCCTTCTTATCGATAAGAATCACAGAAACCTCACATCAACCTTCATTCCATGAGTCATAAGTATGTCCAAGAAGACAATCAGATAAAGAATAGCAAGTAGGTTTTGTTCATACTTCTAAATATTCCATCTCCTAAAGCTGCTCACAAAGAAGCTGCAGTGAAGGCTTTCCTAACGCCTCTGTTACAGAGCTATTTTGCTGTAAAACTTCACAAAATCCCCCCATGCTGCTTCCCAAGGGATCAGTGAACAATGAGTAAGTGAAATGGGGAGAGACACCTGCTGGACATACAATAAAAGTAGGCTAAAAGCATCTACATTTAATGGCAATTTTCTTAATACCTCAGTTCTGTGCGTGTACAGCAAGGACCTGTTAACATCTCATGTGATAGCGTTAAAAATATCTGACTCATTTCTTTGAAGTTAACAGAATACACCTCTCAAATAGAACATTCTACCAATTATCGCAGTTATTCCATAACAGTAATTTGATTAGTTATTCTGATTGGTTTTGTTTAGGGTTTTTTTTTTTTATTTAACTACCGATTCATTTATCTAAATGGAAAATGCAGTACAGATCTTTCTCGCTTTGAAATTACTCAAGAGTGTAAAAGTACCACCATCTTACACACAGATATCTTAAAAAAAAAAGTCTTCAGCTGACTAAACATCAAATGAATCTGCTTTGGAGAGACTGGGGCTGGGAGATAGTTCTTGACACACCCACAGGACTACAGGCTTAGTAAATCTTGGTGAAGTATAGAAATACTTCTCTTTAAACATAGTCTTTTAATATACAGCAACATTAAGCTTAACTCAATTTGCCTTTTCTACACAAGCCAGAGAAAGCAGCATTTAATGAACACTTCCAACAATAAACAGCTTAAGATAAAGAAAAAGATACGGAATTGTTTAAAGAACTGAACTACCTTGCACAGCAAGAAAAGAAAAATACCATGACTGTGACAAAGTCAAACTTGTTCCAAGTTCAGGGAGATTAGAAATGGAGTTTTCACTGAAAGTATTGCCTAGTGCCTGCCCATCTGTATTACGTCCCCAGCTGTGAAGAAAACACTGACAAGGTGTGAAATAGCAGAAATACATAATAGAAGACCAAACAGAATATTACATACTATCTAGTTACTTCAAAGGCAGTCAGAACCATCTGGTATACAAAGTTGCAGGCTACCGCTAGCTTAAAGGGGACCACTTAAGATGTTACAGAGCATTAAAAACAAAGACTAAAAGCAAAGATTAACGCAGAGCTGCATTAGAGAGCAGAGCTCTCAGCATTTTCCTCCCTTCTGAAGTGGAAGAGTACATCTCTCCTTCCCACTCTCACTCTCTTGGAAAAGAATAATTAAATATTTTGCAATGACACTTGAGAAACTGCAATTTTAAAATAATTCTACAGCAACTATGTCGAGTATCACTGAAGGACACAAACATATTTCACCTGGTTTCTCAAAAGCTTCAAGGACAGTTGTATATAGAATATTACAAAATGAGAAGATACCCACATTGCAAACTTAAGATACATAGTTTGGGTATTAAGGTGTCTGAGGCACGACCAGCATTCCTTCAACCTTCCATCCTTTTTAGCGAGCGCCATAAATCCCTGTACTGCAGAAGACTAACACAATGCTAAATAACGTAAGCTTTAAAAAAAAAAAGCAAAGAAATAAATTTGCTATTGACAAACTTCTGCAATGCTCACCAAGAGAGGGTCCTTACAAAGCTCCCTGCCCAGATGTAGCAGAATTCCAGTCATCTCTAGCTTATACCCCAGTATAAACCAACCCAAGGGTACAGATCAACTCCAAAAACTAACCACAATAAGATTACACTACCATGTAGCCTCTATTTTATTAAAAGAAATGTTGTTCCCACTTTATAAACTTTTAGCTACAGGTCAACATCGCAAGGAACGGAGCTTCCAATCCAAGAAATGTGCATCAACGGAAAAACCTGTACCATCTGGATACTAACAAGTACTGAAAATCACTTTACCTCCTCACTCTTTGACTTGTGAAGAACAAATCCTTTTTTCCACTGCCCGTCAGCACCCTCATTTGGTTTACGGATGTTGAACTCCACTTTTGCACGATCCTTACTCTGAATAGCTTTCCACTCGTCCAGGGTCATTTCCTTAGGGCCTTCTTCCTTAACTTCTTCAACCTCGTTCTCTCTGCAGTAAATTCACAGGTATTATTATCACCATGACTTAGAAAAAGGTTATAAAAAAAGTTTGTCAAGTATTTAGCAGAGGTGTATATAAAACCCCCTCATTTCCATCACTCAGAAAGCACAAATGAAAACTCATCTTCTTTAGCCAGAGAGCCAAGTAAGAATCACAGCCAGACACTTTTCAGCAAGTAAATGGTGAGCACAGCAAAATGTTAAAATTAATACTGATCCGTGCCATCTATTCTCCACGTTAATGACAATTTTCTTTACAAATACAGAAGCATAACTTGTGTAATGGACTTGTTTGCAGCTTCCCCCTTGCCCTTTTTGAGATCCCTCTCTGACAAAATTTCAAGTTAAGGCAGTGAGAGAGAGAGCTCATTCTTACTACAATTTTCAGGCTTGTTAAGTTTTTTAAAAACCAGAATTTAATCAGTTTTGATTAGTCTGCTTTCTTTATTGACGCAAAGACAATTATTACTGTCCCAGGCAACCAAAACAATTTTTACTTTCAGCTAAATTGAAAAAACAACAGCTTGTAACTTAGCTACTTGTGCGATGCATCACCTCGTTGTAAATCTTTGGTGCCCTTACCTTCTGTCAAAGAGCTATTTTTAAGTAAAACACACAACCACTACGCTCAAGAACAGATCACGTTCCGACTACACAGGCAGTAAATCCTCATCATTCTTCTGTGTGTTTATGCAACTAAGTTTCCGTTGCATAGAAAAATAGTGCCACGTATGTCTGGCAAAAGAATCACGAAAGCCTCAACTTAAAAGTTGTTTTGTAGCCATTAACTCTGACGTAATAACGCAGCGATTTTATGACAAAATTACCGCATTTCAATTTTTTCCCATTCTGTAGAAGCATTTTTCTTTTTTTCCTCAAGGGAAAAATACTCCCCCTTGGCATTCTGCACATTTTGCTGCAGTAAAACATCTCACAGTTCTGCTGAAACATTTAGGTTAGACACATACTCCAAACCACTCAACCTAGAAACTAACCCATATAAAGATGCTTTTCTATAATGGTAACTGATGGATTCCAACGATGCGTTATGCTTGAAATCGGAAAAAGTACACATTTCTGCAGATTTTGAGGAGGAAGATAAAAAATACAAACAGCCTGCAGAATTTTGCAGACAACTGATCTGCACGTGGATGGGTCAGTATCTGGTCAAGCACCAGATAATAAAGACTAATAAAGATCCAGGAAATACTGCAGACACAGCAAATTTAATATATCCAGATTTCCAATACATATTATTTTTCTGAGGACTAGCCAGCTTGCATTTTCTGACGAATGCTCAAGCTCTATATAGAAACAGTGTGAAAAATAAGGAATTACAAGATTACCTTAACATAGGAAAAGGAATAGCATTTAGTCTTTTTTTCAGTTAAATCCATTTTTTATTCTCTATGCAGTACTTGTACTCTCTTTACCACTAGCCAAAGTTATTAACGAGGAACTCAATCTATAGCAAACTCCCAATTAGAAATCTCATGCAAACAAGGATGTCAAAGTTCTACCTTTATCTGTTTGCTGTTTTCTTTTGAATCCACCATAAAGGACATTTATCCTTAAAATACATATTATTGTACTACGCTACCATAAAAATTTGTATCATGTTTTTACATCAGCTGTGAGGAGGACTGCTGCTCATTCTGCTTCTCTGGTTACTCTATTTCATTTATCAAGTCACTGGTTTCTTCTGTAACAGTGGCCAAGTGAGACAAGAAGCAATCGAATTAACTTATTTGAAAATTGCCTTCATACAGGGAAGCTGGAGGAGGAGAGATACAAGCCTTCCTCCACAGGCCAGTCACACAGTCCTAACAGCTGTTTTGAAAAACTAAATTTAAAAAAATAAATTGCCTTCCCCTGGCAGAAGAACATTTTGTCCCTTTCTCTTGGTGGTTTTACCTAGTTATGAGCACAGATGCTTTTGGATTTGGTACTTAGGAGTTGTGATCCCCAGACCCTAAGCGTATTAAACTGATTATTAATAACTAAATCTGAAAGTGACCTAAGAGCCTGCATGACACTAATGAACAGTTTCAAGACCACGATTTTTAGACATGCAGTTTTTAAAGAGACTTCCAGCAGCATTGTGGATAATATCCTATCTAATGAAGAAAATATAATCTGGGTTTGGAGTAGGAATAAATAGCAGAGGTTAAAGGCAAAGCCATGCTACCTTTGAAGCAATCAAAGAGCATTAAGAGGGGTGGCACTCACTTGTTTTCCGAATCAGCAGGCGGATGTTCCTCTCCCTCTGGCGTTTCCTCAGTCACAGCCGACTGATCCAATTCACTGCAATTACGGAACATTTGGGGGTTTGTTTTTTAAAAGTTCAGCCCAATTTAAAAGCTACATGAAAATCAATTACTAAGTTCTATAGTGGATTTACACAACCCACTCTTCTTTAAAAAGAACTACTTGCTTAAGAATTGGCACTCTCTGGGCCTTTTAATTCTCTGCTTTCCACCTTCCTTGTGGTTTCCCCCCAAAACTCACTAGTGCCCATTCTGAGACCCTCGACATAAAACCGATTTGGCCATTAAAAATATTGTTTTCAATGTAATACTTCTGAAAAAGCATGCTCAACCTGATCAAAACTGTTAACGTTAAATTATTTGATTTTTTTTTAATGTTCAAAAATCAGCACAAGACACCCCCAATTCCAAATTCCAGCTTTAACAGTGAAGCCATCTCTTATGTTAAAAGAAATCACTGATTTTTTTAAATTTTGCTTTAATAGTGTAGCAAAAATTATCAAAAAATCAAAGGCAAGAAAGGCAGCTAAATCTTTATGTTTTGCAAGCCCTAAAAATTAGGATTTATTTATTAACTTTCTGCTAATCATAGTTTTCTGAGCAATTACAGATTACTAACGTTAGCTCGTCTTTGACGGTTCCCCAGTTGTGTGATCCACTGCCACCGCGCTTGTCCTCATGCTTTAGGCCGCTGAAATGTGAATGTGAAACAGAACTAACAAAACTGAGTTAACATTATAGTGTCCAGACACAGAAATTCAAAGGCAAATTTTAAAACGTGTAGTAATTGTAAAGAATAGCCAAAAAAAAAACCAATAAAGAAGTTAAAGACTTACGATCTATCGCTGCCGCTGTGTCTGTCAAATTCACGTTTGCCACGGGAGTCAAACCCATCTCCTCTGCCCATTCCACGGCCGCGTCCACGTCCTCGTCCAAGTCCACCACGTCCACGCATAGGTCGGTCAAGAATGGGTCTAAGCACAGAACAGCCCAAAGTTGAGTATTTCACCTTCAAAGTTTTCTTTTCCTCTTTTGAGAATTTTATTTACTTACTCTTGTCCTTCGATAATTACTGTTCGTAACCGTGTCAAGGCTCTAATTTTAATACCAAATTATTACACTGAAAAAACACGCATATATAACACCCACATTTTAGAATGTGGAAACGTGCTCAGAAGGATTAATGTTTCTTTGCATCTTCTGGCACTAAATTCTAAAATTTAGCGTTTGGATTGTGCTCTGTAACTAGCTGATACCACAACTTCAATTCAACTCACATTCATCCAACTGACTTTCAAAAGGATTTTAATGTTGGCTACTAAAACTTTAATATTTGAACATTACTTCCAGAACGCTTGAATTCTGGATCCCTCATGATACTCAAGAGACTTTTAACTCTTGCCTAGACATAAGATGGCTTTACTGCTTCCAGATCTGATGTCACTGCAGCCAAGGTGTGAACACCTGGATGGAAAAACTTTTATTGGCTTGAAGTCAGCTGTACAGATTTAAGCAACAGCTCTAACAGCAAACAAACCTCATCCTGCAGGCAATGGCTGTGCTTGAGTCCCTTTCCTGAGCTACCTGCTACGGACTTCGAGAGATATGGTTGATATTGCTTTCTGATTTAAGCAATATTTTCAGTTAAACCAACGGGACTATTCATGGTAGATCACTCCTGGTCTATAATTTGAGTGAAGTTTGTAAACAAAATCATGGAAGAAGAAAGGAAAGTGTTATATTCTACATGACATATACTCTTCTTGTGACTGACAATTTAATTCAATTAATTTACATTTGATTCAATCAGCCGCTCTTTTAATATATATATTATTATTTTTTAAAACTTAGCAGCAAAAGGTGGGACACCCCCTTCCCATCAAACCTAGAAAAACTTGTCAGGCAAGACAAAATTCTTACTTATCAACAGAAAATTCTCCTCCTTCGCCTTTCTCATCAGCAGGTTTATCGAAGCGGCGCTCACGAGGAGGTCGTCTCTCCGGTCTCCTGTCAATAGGCTTCCCTTCTCCCTGCTGCTGCTGCTGCTGCTGGTCGGGCCTCCTGCCGATACGTCTTATCCCTGAAACACGAGGCAAAATACATCAACGGAACGTGGAGCTGCTCCAGGAGAGATACCGACTCTCAACACCATAAAACAGTATTGAAGGTAAGCTGGAATTGAAGTTTTTCTTCTAGCCTTGTGACCAGATAAGCTGAGGAACAACACTTTTATCAAAAAGTCACTGTAGATCATTTAACTGTTCTTACACATATTTTTATGCAGCATTCCAATCAAGTTATATTTTGTACAAGTCTTACAATATTGTAGGAAACAAAACCTGCCAGAGCACATAACACATTAGCAATTCATGTTAAAATGACAGGGTCAACTTTCAAAGAAGGATCAAGGCAAGTGAGATGATTATTTTTTTCCTCTGAAAGGTGCTTTTCAGGTAAAACAAGTAGTTTTTATTTTGATGCGCCCCAAAACAAAGTCAGCATCACCCTGCTTCATCCCACCACACTCTTCTTGGGAGGCTTTTTCGGCCAAGTGACCCAGGACAGTGCCACCCTCACCCAGGGAGGTGTCACTGGCAGCCAGGACAGCAGGTACTGGTCAGTGACTAAATGGTGTGCTCATCCACACCAGTCCTCCCAGTCCAATACACGCTTCCTGACAAAGACTCACCTCATCGTGCGCTTACTTAAAATAGCTTAAGAATACGCTGTGCCACTGAACTGCCCAGCCTTCTTCCCTCCCTCTCTGTCCCTTCTGAAAGCTGTTTTACTTTTAAATAATAACTCCACATGGGCATTATATTCTTCACTAAAACACCTGCAGGATCTTAAATACAGGGGGTTTTTTTCCACTCCTCCAAAAGGCCCGTTTACTCTTCTTTAGAAAGATCTGAACTAACACATCACGCATCTGTTATACTATTTTCTTGCCAAAAGGTTGAGGGGAAAAACACTAAGGCTGGCTTAAGAAATGTGAAGTAGCTTTTAAATTAAAAGCTGCCAATTTTCAATTTTTTTTTAAAAAAAAAACTAAGTTCCTGCCTAACAAGCAATGTCATATTTGGGTGGGGCTAAAGAAGCTACAGTTGTAATGATATCCAAGCCAACACACCCAAACGAACAATGTCTTCCTCACCTTCCAAGCTGTATTTAACGTGAGCTTTGCATGACACACATGGCTTGCTAAATCACCTTTATTCCCTGAGGAAACGCAGGGGTTAAACTCACTCACATTTACTTTGAAAAGGCTTCTCAAACTAAGGAGGACCATTTGGTTTTAAGACCTAAAGCTCAGCAAGGAAAGCAAACAGGCTTTTTTTTTTTTTAAGGTATGTTGCAGAACTGGAATGAATAATCCACAGCTTTTGAATTTCGAGTTTGACACCCTGTGCCCAGAAAAACCCAGTCCCCAGTGAAGCCTAACCAAAAATACAAGTTATTTCTTTTTTTTTTTCTTTATTTCTTAGTATCACAAAGCTTTAAACTGGTAACTCACCAGCCAAATAATCTGCACCTTTACATAGTAGGGGAATAGTTTTAAACTGCAATACATTCACACAGGAAAGAAATCCCATCGATAAACGGCATCAAGTGCCTTTATATTGTTAAAAGTACTGTCCCCCACAAAAAAAAAAAAAAAGATATTTTCAAACTGGAAAGTGACTTTGTTTACTACAGAGACGCACTGCTACAAAAGCAGACCTGCCTTTCTCTGTTTCGCAGCTATAATAAGCCACCAAATAGCTTTTTTTATAGCAAAGTAGTGCTTGGTCTTGAAAATGAATGTGAAAACCGGGAGGTAAATAAACAGGGACCGCTGGCCCCACCAAACCCCCTCCACGCTCTCTCCTGTGGGCCAAAGCCACTGCCCATGGTTGAGGGTTTACCTCCCCAGGGACGACACCACAATTCTGTGGCTGACTTATTTCCAGGGCAAATCGCCACTCGGGATAAAGTATTGCTCCCAGGGAAAAAAAAAAACAAAACCAAGCTCTCAAGCGTTAAAAATCCAAAAGATCCATAAGTGAAGAGTCTCGTAATGCGGTCCCTGCCTTCTGCTTCTCACGAGGTGTTTTCAAGTAACGTTTGGGATGTCTATTTTCCAAAACAACTATTGCATTAAAACAGTTTCTTTCTTAAAAAAGCATAAAAGGCAGCAGAGGATAATTTTGCAACACACACTGCAGTAAACGCTAAAGCATTAAGATGGTTTTCATGTAGCTCTCCTGAACTGGCCGCGTTTTCCGAAAGGATGGTTGGGAGTTAAACTGCAGGTGGCAAGCCATCTCCTCACCCGCACCTCCAACGCTGTCACAATGCATGTCAAGGATTCCAATTTAATCAGAGTCGTACACCGATCTGACATGTGCCCAAAGTTTGTGTGCGGTACAACTGCCTGCCACGGGCCGACCTGCGCCTGCAGAATCTATCCCCCTTCACGCAGAGCTGCGTCCTACTCATTATTTTGCCCAGAGACTATTCATTTCACCTCTTTATGCTTCGATTTCTTTTTTTTTTCCCCAACAAAGTTTCCCATGCGGAATATCTTATGGGTTTACACAAACGTGACCGAGAATTCACATAATATATTGCTAAAACACATGCGTGATTCCTATCATAGAATGGTTTGGGTTGGAAAAGACCTTGAAGATCATGAAGTTCCAACCCCCCTGCCCTGGGCAGGGACACCTCCCACCACACCACGTTGCTCCAAGCCCCCTCCAACCTGCCCTTGAACCCCTCCAGGGATGGGGCAGCCACAGTTTCTCTGGGCAACCTGGGCCAGGCTCTCACCACCGCTCCCAAGAAAAACAACCCACGCGAGCTGCGAAAAGCCCCGGGACCGCCCGACACCCTGTCAGAGCCGTCCGGTGGCCCCGAACGCCATTTCGGTTTAGGCTGGGGCGTTAGGATTCCACGTTCCTATGGCCCTCCCTCCGCCGTGCCCCGGGCACCCCCGGGAGGCAGCTCCCGGGCACCCCCGACTCCATTTTGAGCGGCCCGGGCGGCGGGAACACGTGTGGCCGCTCCTCCCGGAGCTCCGCCGCCTCCCGGGGCCTCCTCCCGCCATGCGCTCCCACACGTGGTTGCGAGGCCCGGGGCCGCCGCCGCCGCCTCGGCCCTGCCCGGGGCCTTCCCGCCGCCGCCGCCTCCTTTGTGCGCGGAGGGGC
>JAOXNO010000004.1:33399294-33409663 GCA_028565335.1 Limnodromus scolopaceus
GCTCCAACAGCTCCATGTCCTTCTGCTGTTGGTGGCCCCAGAGCTGGAGGCAGCAGTGAGGGGAGGTGTCTCCCCAGAGCAGAGCAGAGGGATAGATTTCCCCCCCAGCCCTGCTTCCCATGCTCTGGGGATGCAGCCCAGGGCGGCAGGGGTTTCTGGGCTACCAGCCCACGTTGCTGCCTCCTGTGGAGCTTCTCATTTGCCAACAAATTGCCCTTGGGGGTGCTGCTTCTCCCCCAAACATTGATTACAGAGAGTCGAGGGGCATGAAGGAGGTGCCCAGGTTGGCAGTACAGGCAGCAGGTCCCAGGGTTTTTGTATGTGGGAAGGTAGGGAGTGCAGAAAAAAAGAGTGGCAGGGTCGTTGTGGAGGGAGAACAGCCCTGATCTGTCACATCTGCAGGACACAGCCCAGCCCGTGCCAGCTCCTGTGTGCTCCCTCTCCGGGAGCGCTCCATCACACCCACACCTTCAAAGTAAATCCTACAAATGTTATCCACGCCCATCTTCCAGAACCGGGGACCCGCTGTCCCAGATGTAACCCTAATTAGAGAGCGCTTCAACGAGGAGGGCACGCTCCACACTCCTCCCGCTCCGACCGGTCACTCTGCTCGGGGAAGGAAACTACCTCCAGCCGAAACATCCCCCCTCGCGCCTGCGCAGGGTGATCCCAGCACGGCGCCTCTGGATGTAATAACCTCGCTCTGGTTATTCACCCAACCTGGTTTTTCCAGCGGGAGAGCCCAGGGTGGCCAGCAGGGCTCCTGCCGCCCTGCTCCCGGCGCGGGGCCGTGCTGACACCCAGTGGAAACCACGGTGAGACGCCCGGCAGAGGGAAACATCGCGGCTGAAGTCTTTTCCTTCTACGTGGAATAAACAGGATGGAAAATAAAACCTAGTTAGCAGGAAAACTTCGCAGCCCTGCCCTCCACAAGAAAAAAAGAATCGAGTAGTGAAATGAAATAGGGACTAGAGACGCACTTCTCTCTTTATGCTACTCACACCACACCCGAGGAAAGGAGAGACGAGGTGGTGCGATAACGCCAGAGCCCACCAGGACTCCCAGACACGTGCGCACTTCACGGTACCCGTGATGCAAATTTCCCAGGGAAAACAGTGGCCGTGGTCGCCCACAAGCTGCCCCCCGGCTCTGGAGGTGCCGTGGGAGCTGTGGGCGGCCCCCCGACTCCTTTGATCTTCCCGGATAGCACGGCTGCGGTGCTTGCACCAGTTGCTCTCACCAGGTTCCCGGCAGGTGAGGAGGACTTGATTTTTAAACAGTTATCAAGATTTACAATCGCGGCACAAGTATTTCCTACACCCTAGAAAATGTTTGGGTTTGGTGAAAATAAACAAGATCCGCCCCCCCAAACAAACCCAACTCCTTTGCATATTCAAGGATCACACTATTTCCACGCACAGAGAAAAAGGTGAAGCACCGGCAGCTGCACCACTTGCACACGTGAGTTTCTGGTGAAGAACGAGGATGTTTTGGGATGCGGACCCTGCCCAGCCTCATCGCCAAAGGGATCGGGAAACTCAGGCACCCCACAGGACCCAACCGCTGTTTTTCTGGGCAGAGAAGCTTCTGGTTTGCACGAGAAGTCGCTCAGATTTTTTTCTCTGTTCTGCCTGAGTACAGATCTCACACACGAAGCAAACACAGAGACGGGGTTTTACCCCGCGGAGGCGTAAAAGCGAGGTGTAAGCGGGGGTACAACAGCCCTGCTCAGTCTGTTTGCCCCTCGCTTGGATCACGGTACGTAATTACTGCAGATTTCAAACCCACTTTTACGACAGAAAAGATGCAGTACAACAAACTAACTCTCCTTCCATCTGTATCTCCCTGAGAAAGGGCAGTAATTAGGGCTCGGTTAACGAGGGGAGCTCTGGCCACGCAGATACACCCCAGAGGCGAGCGGCCCGTCAGCGCGCACGGAGAACAAAAGCTCCTTCAAGCACAGAACACCACTTTGTGACGTTTGCTCCTCCAGAGAGTTTACACTTGAGAACATTTAGAGATTTTACAGTTGACATTTTTTCCTTCAAATTATAAACAACACTGCCAGTGTCTCAATTAGTCTCTCTAAAATGTATCAAAATGCCAAATAACATGAAATAAAAGAAAACAGGCAACTCCCGAGATCTTCAGCTGGATTTAGCGTCGTGGGTATTTAATTAAGGATGTGTTCCTTCCTAAGCTCCGTTTCACGAGTTATCCCAGCACCATCCCGCTGATCAAAACCAAGCTACAGCTACGTTTGATTTTCAAAGTCAGGCTCCATCCATGTGATTCTGCCAAACTCCATTTACTCCTTGGGAAACAACTAGTGGGGAAAAAACCCCCACTTTTATTTTCCTCTGCGGTTTTTTTAGGACTTAACTTTTTATATCTTTAGTACAAACAAAAGCCATGAAAACAGACTTCTAGATCAAGGTTACTTTGAAAAAAGTCTCTGAGCAGTATTATTTTATAGACATCGGCCCAAAGTCATTAGTGAAGACGACCTGTCCCTAACGAACTGCAGGGCTGCTTCCCCACAGAAAGGACCTTTTTTCTCCCCACAGGGCACTACCCAGGTAACTCACACCGGGAAAAGAACATACACAAAACTGCAAAGAGATATTTAGTTGTATCAAAATCAGTTTGTCTTACAGCATGTACAGCAGGAGGGGTCCTGGATCAAAGCACCAGCCTGGGAGTCACGAGATCCAGCTTGGCCTCAGGTTACGTGACCTTCAGCAAATTCTTTAGCCTGAAAGAGAGATAAAGGCGAGGATGTTGGTGGGAGATGCTCTGTGGAAAAGAAAACCTCCGTGGTTTGGAGCTCAAAGTCACCAACAGGGTGCAAAGCATTGTACGAGCTTCTCGGTTGCAGGAATTTATCACAGTACCTATTGTAAGGAAGGGGCCAATACGGGAAGAGGGATTTGCATTCTGCGATAGTCAAACAAAATACACGAACAAATAGAGAAATGATGAAGACTCCCACGCTGCCCCTTGCTAACTGGTGGAGTAAACAAGGAAAAGCCTAATTTCTGTGGGAGAAGCAGCCCACTCCAAACAGCATTTCTACCCCCAATATTCCCTGGTAGCAAAAAAGGGAGGGAAACGAGTGTCAGGAACCACTGCTGGTAATGCCATGGAGAGCAGAGCCCGTGCCGTCCCTGTGGCCTCTCCTCCATAAAGCTGCCGAGTATTTTGTATTTATTCCACTCCAGGATAAAATTTAAATCACTGGGGTTTGGGACCTGTCTTTCTGCTTTATATTTTGCATGAAAGAAAGGAACAAGCATGTGCTGGAAACTCACCTACATAGGCCGTCTTGCTCCCCGTCCGGGTGGCTTTGATTTTTATCAGTGTAATGATCCTGAAACAGAGTGAAATAAAAATTTTTCAGTACTTCACAAAGCAAGAAAGCCAGAGCTAGGAAGGGTTAGCACTCGTGGTTTAATTCTAATCACAAAGACTACAATATTTTGAGATTGGCCTCACTGAAAAGTCTACCCCAAACCTTTCTTACGGCCAGTTTCCCTATTTCCCTCCCTGAGGACATGGCTGTGGGCGGCCAGTTCCCTCTGGCCACCTCCCAGAAGAAAGCGAACAACTTTTGAATGAAGCCAACAACTTTTCGTCGCCTTTTTGCCAGTCCAGCTCCTCCTGTAGCCCACGCTCCCGAGGCAGAGGTCCCAGCCAGACGAGGTTTAGAGGCGGTTGTTAGAAAAGCTCCTGGCTTTAAAACGAGTTAAACCACTCGGGGTAAAGCCCTGAGCAGGTTTACACGAAGCGCCAGCGTAGCCGGTGTGGGCGCTTTGCCTGGATATATTCTAGCAGCTGTGCTTAAACCATGGGAGAAGCAAATCCGAGCACCCACGATGCCTACGGAGGCCTACACACACCCCGAAAAAAAATCCTGGAATTCGATCAATCCTAAAACAATCCAAGTTCCTGCGCCAGATACTGCTCTCACTGCTGCAAGGCTGGTAAATCCAGACCCCACTATATTTAACACCCTCCTCAAACTTATTAAACACTAATTTTAAGTGAAAACTATGCCACAATGACAATTTTGAAGAGGGCAGCAATTTTCTAAGAGTTTTGAATTATAGTGGGTGCCCGATATGCACGACTCAGCACCGGGAAGAACAGAAACCAGCGACTCAAGAACACAAGGGTTTATTTGTTTAAAACCATGTATAATACAGACACAAACCAAGCTGCCTGCCTTGATGCCATGGGTAAAAGAGGCGATAAACCCCCTAAGGTGACATGCCCTCTGTGGTAGCTAAAGGGGGGGACTTATAATTAAAATTTATTATATTTATTTATTTATATTTATTTCTAAATAAAGCTGTCTTTCTTTTTATTCACATTGCTTTGCTGCTGCATGAAGCCCAAGGGCGAGCACATTCAGTGCGACACACACGCGGGCGTGCAAAAACACACGTAAAGTTCTAAACCAGCAACTAATAATTACACATTGAGTGGTAATTGCTGCGTTAACCTTTCCTGTAATTTATAACGTGGGTTTATATACTTGTGTATCCCTGCAGAGACACCCACTGTCAAATAAGGTGCAAAACACGTATTGTAGGCACCAGGCATTTACTAAACTGGGAAAGCAGCCGGAGCACAACTAACTCATTAACCAGGGCACGGCGGGATCCGGAATCGCCACCGACGCTTTTTGGAAGGAAAAACAACCATCGTTTGCCAACGGGCCGGCGGAGGTCTGGCACGGAGCCTCGGTAACCGGCCCAATCACCCAATTAGCTCCGAGATCGCTCGGAGCCCGAGCAACCCAGTTCCCCCCATTTCCCAGGAAACAAGGGGAAAAACCAGCCCAGAAAATTCCTAAGAGATAGTCCTTATCAGGGCAGAGAGATGCCGGCAGCACGGGCAGCGTCCCCTTTATAAATCACACGCCCCTTCCCGTGTTGGAAACGGCGTCGAAACTTTAATAGCTGCTGTTAAAACCCTTGTATGGAGCAAGGAAATAAATTGAATTTGAAGAGACTGTCCCCTCGCAGCCAGCCCTTGTCCCAGTGCCAAGCTTGGGCAAGGAAATAAAAATAAATGCAGCGCGTCACCCCCCGTTACATACGTGTGGCAGCTGGGACAAATACGAGTTTTAATGGAAAAGCTTCTGCTTTGCTTATCTCTGCAAGTTCTCCAGTCACAGCCCCTGCAAATCATTAAGGAAAAGCAAGAAAAAAAAAAAATCTCTTGACTTGTGCTTCCTGACGGAGATCAAAACAATCTTGAAATGCGTGTGAAAAATAAGCAGGACTCATAGGGGCCGCTTTCCACCCCAGAGCTATAAAGACTCGATAGTCCTGCCTAATCAAAGCTCCTATCAAATTAGTCAGAAAAACCCACAAACCCGACATTATTAGCATAGTTTGAGGTCGGCGTAATGCCCCCCCCCACTCCGCGCTGAAACGCTCCTTTGGACGTCAGCGGTCAGAGGTCAGGGCATCCTCGGGAAGGAATAAATCAGGGAAGGGCACGTGGGAGAGAAAAATGAGGAAATATCGCTGCAAAACGGGTCCCGGAGCCTCCGGCCCTGGAACTGGATGGAGCATCCTGGCTTTGCAGGGCAAATCCCTTGGGATTTTTACAGCATATAAAGCAGATTTGGCTGGGAAGGAGGTGGTCCGTCTCCCCGAAACATCAACAATGCTCTTTGCTTATCCCAGCTCCTAGCTTAGGCCAAAAAACCTGACTTTTCTTTTTTTTTTTTTGGCTTGAATCTGAAAACACAGCTGAAAAACGTATCCGGGGATCTGCTCAATCTTATCTGCAGCAACAACCGACAAAACAGAGTGTATTACTGCTAACAGTCCCAACTTCTACATTTTCTGCGGTGGTTTAACACCCCCCGCTGACAACTGCAAAGCCAAGCAATGGGAGAACACACCACCTCTGGTACCACGTCGTGCAAGAGGAAGATGATGCAGGAAAACAAGAGTTTGGCTGAAAGATGATGGCTTTTCATTAACAAAAATAAAAAGCTCTTTCAGCTTAATCCGTGATTTCTGAGACTTTTTGTTGCACTTAACTTCTCCCTCCGCAACACGGATGGACCCTTTTCCTGGAGATGCTTTGGGAATTATTTTGATGCAGAAACAAAAGCCTCCCGGGCTCCTGCAGAGCTGCTACAAATTGAGAATTCAAATTTCGTGTTGGTTTACGTTCCCTTCCAGGATTTCCTACAACCGTGTAGGTTTCCAGAGAGGAAAACTTCTCCCCAGCCCTGCTGGTGGCATTTAATAAGGACAACTGTGGGTTCAACAAGGGAGAGGAAGATTTTGAAAACACATGGAAGGCTGCGCCGTATCACGGCACAAGAAACTTTGATTTTCTAACGCAAATCACGATGAACTGCCCTGGGACAGAATTTCTTGTGCTTCCCTGTGCTATGGCAGCACAGAAAAAAACAGCGTCAATGCTTTTGGTATCTGTGTGATTTTATTTTTAAAAACGGAAAGGAAACTTTCTTCTGGAAATACTCTGGTTATTCATCAAGACGATTAATGACACGGCAAAGCGATGCTTTTTTTCTTTCGTTAACTGAAAAGGCACACACAGATACATCAAGTCTCTGGGGACTGCAGACTGAGAAAATTTAAGCCCAAAGACCTAACAACAGAGGACAGAAACCTAAACATCTCCAATTCAGGACAGACAGCTCAGGAAAGGCCTTTCTGGAGACAAACTTCCTACATTGTAATCAATTTTAAATTAAAGCTTACATTTATAAGCAATTAGAAGGTCTGCTTTTGCTGAATAACCCCTCTCCTTCCCGGTTCTCAACCCGTATTTTCCCTTTCTAATGACATCCACGAGAGTGTCACACACCTTCCCCTTCCCCTGGGCAGCGCCGGGTCCCACAGCATCACCTTATCACGACAGCATCACCTTGTCACGACGGAAACTGGGAGGGACTGGGTTGTTTTGGGTTTTTTTTCACTCTCCTCAGCTTAAAGCACCAGAAAACTTTTTCTCTTCCCCACGGTTCATCCTACACCCCCCATGAATAACACGCGCCTCCCATGTGTGTTTAGCGCCGGCTTTTTAATTGCCCCAGCAAGGAAAAGAAGTTATTCTGAGTATCAGCACCTCGCTGGGGGGGGCTGTGGGGCAAAGATAACTATCATTGCACAAAGACAACCACTATTTAGAGACCAAAATCAGGCAAAATCTCCCCCCCTCTGTGTGCTCCAACTGCCTCTGCACAAGGAGAGGTTATGAACAGCGAAGGGTTGATCCAACAAGAGCATCACCGACACCAGCCTGTGCCGGGAACTGGGCTGATTCCATCCCACCAGGACATGGATATCGGCATTTTTTGATTCCTCCTTCTGTTTAAAGAAGAAGGAGACAACCCCAAGGTGGTGCAGGAGTCCCGGGGGAGCCCACGAGGCTCAGGACCCATGGCACCCCAGAGCCCGCATTCCACAGTACAAATAATCCTTACAACGGTCTTCTTTCCTTTCCTTTCCTTCCCTTTTTTTTTTTTTTCAACTAATTCCATCACATGCCAAGACGCTGATACGGACACAGGAAGCTGACTATAAACACATTGGCTGCTCTACCAAATATTCCAAGAAACGCGACTAAAAATATACACTTGATGGTGTCCCTCAACATCTCAAAACCATGAACGACCCGGGGGGCCCTGCCGCTCACAGACATGGGGTACCCCATACCCCAGGACTCCATTTTAAGGACCTTCTCATTAATCCTCGCAAATTACAGAGTATCACACCAGTATCTTCTCTTCTCCCCCCCTCCCTTCCACATTCCCTGTAGGTTATTGCCGAGAGCAGAAAATGTGATTTCAGAATCGGCTGCAGCGTTGAATGCGGGATTAACCTTCAGGTTCATATAAAAAAAAAAAAAAAAAAAAAAAGAGGTCTAGTTGTGTAATATTGCAAAATTCAGAAAAATAGCTGCGCAACTCTAGCAGTGATTAATGTGGAGCAAATCCCGAGAGTCATCAAACATCTGCAGCTTCCATTTCCCAAGAAACAGCGAGCCCGCAACTATGTTCAAGATCTGGGGAACTCGCTCTCTGCTTCCATTAAAGCTCAGGAAAGTTTCCCTGCCGAGTCCTACCTCCTTTTTTTTTTTTTTCCCTGGAATATGAGACCCACAAGCCCCATTCCTATAGCCTTTGGAACAGAGGACAAAGCCAAAAGGCTGATGGTGAGGATTTATGGGGCTGTAGCACGACCTGCTGCAGTAATTTGAATTTGCTTTTCCAGGCGAGGCTCACCATGGGCTGCTGTGTGGGGGTCTGGGGAGCTGAGCCCGGGAAGGAAGCGCGTTCCCACCTGGCAGAGCTGTGGGGCTGAGCATCTTCCACAACAGTGAGACCTGAAGGGGTTGGGGAGCCAGCACCAGGCTGCTGTCTGCACCCCAGACCTCGCCAGAGAAAATTTCTCATGAACCTGCCTCAAATATACCGAGTCCTTTGAGGAACGGAACATTAGAAATTAAGAATTTCCAGTATTCATTAAAAAAAAAGTTATTACATAGCCACAGAGACATACACCTGACACAAAAGGAGTATCTGAAACCTATGGCATGACTTGATATCTACATTAAAGTTCAATGCCAGCAAGAGAGGATGGTTCTGACCAGCGGAGCCTGCTCTTTGGGAGCCCTCAGGAACGTCTCCAAACAGCAAATCATCTCAATTTTTAAAGCAAGGTGGTCCCTGGGCCGGGCAATGGCACAAGGGAGCTTGGCCGCAGCCTGAGACCCCATCCACTGCTCTCCTCCGGAGTTTATTTGCCGCTTCGGATAAATTCGGATTCCAGATACCCTAAATGCCTGCAATACGTTGGAGGCGCGGATGAAAGATGGGATTGAGAAGTCATTAACTGCATCCTAATCCCTCAATCTCGTTTAGCGCTCGCGGGGCAGCACGGGGCACTGCTGCTGGCCGGCCCTCGCTACCGGCTCCCTCCATCTCATTTCTACACCAATGTACAACCCCGAGGAATGCAAACAAGTAACTTGTCGCTGACGCCGTTAGCTCTAAGTCAATAGAGATGCCGGCTGATTGCCTGACAAATTACTGCAAATCCAATTTGATGGGCCACACTAATCAACTTGTTTCCTGATCATCACAACTAATGAGGCTCCCCGTTTCCTCCATATTCAGCCCGGCTTCCCGAGCCTCCCCCCCCGCCCGGGGTCTGTCCCCATTGCCTTTGCTGTGACAAATTCCCCCCCTACACACCTCGAAGCCACACGTCGACGAGGGTCCTGCTGTCCTTCCTCCCACAGGGTCGAGACCCCGGTGTCCCCCCCACACCCGGGCCAGTGCCACCAAAGGGGGAAGGAGGTGGATCCCCCTTCCCAACAGCACCCAGCTAAAAACACAATGTACACCCCAAATATATATATTTTTTTTTTTTTTTCCCCAAAAAAGTACAGAATTTAAGCCTGGAACGGACCACCGCAATTTAAAAAGTTGCTAAAGTAAACTTATTACGGCAACAGGGCGTGTGATCTCCTCCCTATCAACACGAAACCTCCTGGAATAATGACGCTCCCCGCTAATTAAAACTCCTTCCCACACTAATCCCACAACTCCGCGCACATGGGAAACTTCCTCCCACTTGGAGCCGAGGGGGAGCCCGTGGCCTGGCGGCAGGGGGAAGGCTGAAACCCGGTTTAAAAAGTTGAAACGAGTTAAAAAAGTCGAAAGGATTTGAAAAGTTTAAAGGACTTGAAAAGTTTGAAGGATTTATCTGGGCGCTCCCAGCCCCGGGCATCCATCACCGCCACAGAGAAGGGCTGGCTGGAGGGAGGCGGGAAGGCCACACCGACCCTGTCTCCACAAGAAAGGCCTATTTTATTACGATTATTATTACTTTTTTTTTTACATAATTGAGGAGATTTTTCCCCTTTCCGGAGCCGGCCCGCAACTTGTTGAATAGAAACAAAGCTGAGGGCCCAGTCTGGCCGGGACTGCTCCTCGGGAGAACAGGGGGTGGGGGAAAAAAAGACAAAAAAAAGACAAAAAAACCCACCACAAAAACCCCCTCAAAAACCCCCCGGGCTCCGCGCGGGCCCAGCCCGCCCCGCCAGGCCCAGCCCCAGGGCGGAGGGACCCCAGCCGGTAACAGGGGCCGGGCTACCGCCTTTCTCTACCCCTCCCAATCCTTGTAAGCCCACCCTGAGCCCTCAATCCCGGTGCCCCTTCCCCGGCCAGGCCCCAACCGGGCCCGGCAACTCACCGCCCGCCGCTCCCGTCCTCCGCCCGCAGCCCGTCTCCACGGGCGACCGGAGGGGGCGTCTTGGCCCCGCCCACCGACGGCACTGGCCCCGCCCACCCCCGCTCGGCTCCGCC
>JAOXNO010000004.1:33423642-33437263 GCA_028565335.1 Limnodromus scolopaceus
TGTGGTGGGAGGTGTCCCTGCCCAGGGCAGGGGGTGGCACTGGGTGGGCTTTAAGGTCCCTTCCCACCCAAACCATTTGGTGATTCTCTGATTCTTTGAACAGTGACATCTTGCATCATTACAGTTAAAACCATCCCTGTGCCTGACTGTGACCGGGAGGGGTTGTTGCATTGCCTGGATGAGAATTCTTCTCTTTTTTTCCTCTAGAATGTTTTGTGTGTTTTTTTTTTTTTTTGTTTCTGAGCATGGCCTCAGGCTTGGACCTGTCTGGAGGTCTGTAAAAAGCCGCAGGTCCCTGGGCTGCCACCAGGGAGTCATCATCGTGGAGCTGAGCTACCTCAAGGGAGAGGATGGTCCCCAACCAGCGTGTTTGGACGGGGCCAGGCCCTGGGAAAGGAGGAATACGCCAATTTTAAAATGTGACAAAGGGCATTGGTGGTGCTCTGCTGCCGGGACATTCAGCAGGAAGAGAACAAGGCGGACAAACGTCCCTGTTCAGAGCTGAGCTCCGACTGGGAACCTTGAAAATGGGGGTGTCTTGGCCAAGGGGTGTCTTCAGGGTCTGGTTGTGTTGTCTGTAACTCTTGTGCTGCCCAAGATGGGGGCGTTTAAGAAACCCTTTTGCAAAGCTTCATTCTTTTATTGTTATTACAGTTAAACTACATCAGGACAAACTCCACAGGCAAAGGGACCAGTACACCCGCCTGAGGACCTCCGTGTGCCACTGACCTCAGGAGAGGACAGCCCAGTCCAGAGCTCTTTCCCCCTTCACAGAAGCGGTAACTGGTTAAAGACAGCACCATAGATGTTTCCCCTGTTTCTGTGAACCAGAGGGCCTCGTTTGGGGAGCAACAGCTGCAAAAGGGGCAAATAAAATACTTCTGAAAGTCTACAGGAACATGATTCTCCTCAGCTTCTCTGGCAGATCCACCTGGCCTCCCGTCCACCTCAGCCACATACACGTTTCTGCCTGGCACTTTGGTAGGCTCACAGTCCCCTGTTCTTCCTGTTGAATAAAATCACATAAATAAGAATAAATTATTAATAAACCCACAGCCCCAAAAGCTGTAGTTACATTGTCGTCACAGAAGGGCGATGCTGCTGGGATGAGAACACAAGCTTCTGGCTGGGGGACACTCAGGCCTGTAAGTTGAAGAGTTAAATCTCTTTGGGGACAATTGTCACAGCCATTCATGAAGAGGTTGAGAGGTGGGGGTCAGGTCAGTCTCTTCTCCCAAGGAACAGGCCATGGGACAAAAGGAAACGGCCTCAAGTTGCCCCAGGGGAGGTTTAGGATGGATATTGGAAAAATTTCTTTACTGAAAGGGTTATGGAGCCTTGGCAGAGGCTGCCCAGGGCAGTGGTGGAGTCACCATCCCTGGAGGGATTTAAAAGCCGGGCAGATGTGGTGCTGAGGGACATGGGTCAGGGGGGGTTTGGGCAGGTTGATGGTCAGACTTGATGATCTGGAAGGTCCCTGCTACTTGCTGCCTCAACAACTCAATGCTATTTTCCCATCTGGTTTGCATCCAGGTCTATCCTCACTGAGCAGCTTCGTAACGCTTGCCTCCCGTCCCCACTCCAAAAAAAAAAAAAAAGGGTCTTTGGACCTATTTCATACTGCTCCAAATTTTTTTTATCGAACACAAAAAGCCCAGAGGATTTCCTCAAGTAGCTTCAATCTCAACACAAGGCCCTTTCGAGTCCTGTCATCATTTCACTGCATTATTTACTGGGGGGGAAGTAAAAGCAGATGCTCAGCTCCTGGGCCAGCTGGTTCAGGCGCAGAAGTAAGATATCTCCCCGTCAGCTGCTGATAAAGATTAGGGCCGATTCTCAGCTCAGTTGCATGAGATAGAACCAGAACACCTGAGTTTTGCGAGGTTCTCAGAGACACCTGGGATAGAACGTGGGTCAAATCCATCCAAAAAGTAAGGGGAACTATAGCTGAGACCTTCAAAAAAAAGAGCCTCTAAAGGCAGGAACGTGACCAGTTGCACGGAGCTACTTTGAAAGTTCCTGTCTGAAATTAATAATAATAATGAAGAAAATGAAAATAGGGGAGTAAAGCAGATTTCTTTAACTGTATGCTAATCAACATTGCTTCATGCTCAATACACAGGGATGGAAATTAGTTCTAATAAACTGTACTTCCATTACATCAGAGAATTATTAATGCTGTAATTGCAGCTGCTGAGTCACAACTATGTGGAGAGCTGATGTCATCCGGGAGATCTTCTCCTGCTGTTAATTACTCATCTCAATAAACCTGTGCTCAGCTCCGTAGCTGTAAATACAAGGGGTAGTAACCACGTAAAATTACCTGTGTTAGACTACGAGCAAAACCATGTCATGAGATGCCAGAGGGACATTGCCAGGGTGGCAGGGTGCCCAGAAGAAGTGCAGAGGACATGCGTGGTCCATGTATGTGACGTATGTGACATATGTGACCAGGGTCCCGCATGTGCTGGCAGCAGCATGCTCCTGTGCAGGTATCGCTGCAGAGGAGCTTGTAGAGATCCATCTGGTCACGTCAGCAGCGATTTTCTACAGGCTTTCATCCAGCAGCCCTTTTCTCTTTATTGGTTATGGCTCCGGCAATCCCATAACATCTTAGTTTTAAAATCCAGATATAATTATGAAACACTCATCTCCAGGTCTGTGGCACCATCAGTTGACCCATGCCCATTTCTCTCCTGACCTTCATACTGACTGTGTCCTTGGGAATTCCTAAATCCACACGGTACCTGGGCTGTCCCGCCTGCAAGCGTTTGGTGGTGAAAGGGTCCTGTTTACTGTGGGGATTTATTTGGAGAAATTCAAAGATTCCTCTCCAAGAGCAGAGACTTTCCCTGTGCAAAGGCTCCGCTTCCCTGAGTCCTTTGGGACTGCCGGCAGCATCCCAGAGGGAAACGTGGCAGGGCCGTGACAGAAGTTGTCACCAGCCCTTTCTAATCCAAGAAATGGTTGTGTCCGCTTGGGTTTCCCTTTCTCACCCGCCTTTGATTTCCCGAGCTGACGTGTGAAACATCGTTTCTGCTGTTTACGAGGTATTTATTAGCCACAATGAAACGCTAACTAGTAATTAGTAGCTTATCCGCTGTCTCAGCCAGCCACGTTCACTCGGAGGCAGATAGCCCATTTCCAGACAACATTTTCCAAGCCTTCCAAGGTTTGGGATGGATTTACTGTTGTCCGTCTGAATGCAATGGGGTGGTTGTGCTGGGGATCTCCCCCTTTTTTAGCAGGTTTTGGCTGTGTTTTCCCCACTGTAGGCAGCAGAGCAGGGCTCGGCTACATGCCACCTACCTGGGTGCAGAACCAAGCCCAGCACGAGCGAGAAGATGGCTCCTTCCAAGAGCTAATTGTTTGCTAATTAAGGTGATATGGAAAGCCAACAGGCTGCTGTGCTCGGAGGAGGATTCCTGACTCTTCTCCAGGGAGGAAAGAAGCTGTGATGGCAGAAGGGATGGGTGAAGATGATCAGATCCCTTTTCTGTAGTGATTTTGCCAGAGATTGTTTCTGTTCTGTCGGGACTCCCTTGGAACTCGCAGTGGTGCACAAGAACGTTCTCTCCCAGGTTACCAAGCCCAGGCATTGCTCCTCACTGCTTTTCTCTCCATGTTTGGGGGGGGGGGAAATCCCCCTTTTCCCATTGCTTAGCAAGCACCAGGGACACCCCACCAAATTCATCGGGTTCCTTTAGAGAGGAGAGAGGCTGCAGGGTCTGCTTTAACCTCATCGTGGAGCTACACGGCTGAAATTGTGCAGGTCAATGATTTTGGGATGGAGGGGGAAGCCACCTCACACAGCCCCCACCGCTGCCTCCCCCAGCACAGTCCTGGCAGGGAGGAAGAGCAAGGGGTGCCTTCTCCTGAGCACAGGTGGGCACCCCAGAAACAGGTTCCATGGGAGGTGTGACAGCTCTCAGCTCCTGTATGGATTCCCACACATCCCATCCTTACCCAGATCCCAACAGTGAGCAGCAACCAGGCTGAAATGGGACCAGAAAACAGGTGCTTTGGGCAATTCTGGGTTAGAAACCGATGGATTTTACTTCCTATATCACTACAGAGGAAGTTCTGCAAAGTCTGGTTCTGACCTCCTGAAGTGAACACGTCCAACTTTGGGGTACCACTGAGGCACGGCACGGCACCAACAGCTCCCAAAGACCCCCGGGGTCTTGCTGGGGGATGTCCAAGTGATCCAGGGCACAGCAAGGAGCACAGCACTCCAAGGCTTGGGGACAGGCAGCTGTCCTCCTCTGTCCTCACTGTGCCCCATTTCCACTGCTTCTCCTCTGGAGCCCACCAAGGCTTCCCTTTTCTGGTGGGAGATGGAACTTGATATTCACAGCCAGTAGAGCCCGCTGTCTTAATGTTGCTTTGAATGTCACCGATTCCTGCTGAGAGGTACGAGACAGCAGCTGAAGGCAGAAAAGAGATTTTTCCTCTGGAATTGCATAAATTATTATTAAAATCAGAGGATTTGTGTCACTGGTGAGTACTGCTTCTCAGAAAGGATGTCTCTTCCGAGCAATGCCGATACTTGGGAGTGCAGTTCAGCCTGTAAAATATTTATTAGGAAATGTTCCGGAATGGATTATCTATTTTTGAGACATAACATCCATCTCATGAGCGAGCCTCATCTGCGCTGGAAGAGCGCCCTTCCTCTGGAAGGGAACTCTGGAGAGCTTTAAGCACAATGAAAACAGGATGGAAAAAAATAGAAGAAAACACTAATGCCTGCTATTATAATGGATATGAGCTTTCCTTGACTCGAGATGATGAAAACAGCTGAAGGACGGGACAATATCTCAATGGGCACCCTGGAGCAGATGCCATCATGGCTGGGGACGGGGGGGAAGCGGAGCTGGAGCAGAGGAGGTGGCTCGTCCTGGGCAGCACCAGCTCCAGACTCCTACACACATCAGGGATGGAGAAGCTGGAGGCGCTGACAATCATAGCCACGATGAGCTCTTTATATTTTATTTAAAACTCTAGATCCAAAGCCTGAAGTGCGTATTGATTTTCTGTAACAGTCTCTGACAGCTCAAAGAGCCATGGGCGCTTGCCGAGTGTAACGTCAGGTGCCAAGCAGGAAAGCAGACCCGTCACACACGTCTGTGTGCCAGCCACAGAGCAAGATCCTGCCAAAAATAAATCTCTTGCTGCTCATCGCTTATTTTACCCCAATAAAAATGCACCGACTGTGTCTCATCTTCGAGAGCCGGAGCGACAGTCGTTTATAACACGAGCCGGCGCGGAGGTGAGGAGCATCCCTGGCTCCGTACGTCTCGTCTCCTGCAGTCCAGTCCCTGCAATTCTTTCCCCAGCAATAAAGAAAACGCTTTATTACGAAATCCCATACAATGGCCTTGGGCTGCAGGACTTGTGGTGGGAGAGAGGACTTCTTCAGTGTCCCACAACATACTAATTACCCGGGGACTGCTGGGAGCAGGCTTAAAACAGATGAGAAGAAAACACCAGCGCTTCCCTCTCCCCAGCACCACTGGAGACTGGGGAGTCTTGGATCGTTGCTGGGACACTCAAACCCAGCCAGTTGCTCCTTCCCTTCTTAAGCTGGGACACACAGACCAGCTCCATCCCACAAGCCTTGTTGCTGGAGCTTGTGGCCAGCAGCCATGTGGTGACACATAGCCGTATAGCCTTTGATCATTTTTGTCACCCTTCCCGGAGACTTTCCTTGATGTAACGTACCCTTTCACAGGGATGGACACCTGGTTCACAAGCCCAGTTACCCCAGAACACCATTGCAAGTATCACAAGGGGTAATGGCTTCAAACTGAAAGAGGGGAGATGGAGATGTAGGGAAGAACTTCTCTGGTGTGAGGGTGGTGAGAGCCTGGCCCAGGTTGGCCAGAGAAGCTGTGGCTGCCCCATCCCTGGAGGGGTTCAAGGCCAGGTTGGAGGGGGCTTGGAGTAACCTGGTGTGGTGGGAGGTGTCCCTGCCCAGGGCAGGGGGTGGCACTGGGTGGGCTTTGAGTTCCAACCCAAACCATTCTGTGATTCTAAAACCAGTCAAACTGTTTCAGCCAAAGACCATTTGCTGGCCTCGAGAGCCATGGTCCCCAGCTCACCCACAAAGGTCTATCATGACCCATTTCCCTTCTCTTACTCACTTCTTCTGCTCGTAACCCCACCACATACCTCCTAAAGAAACTCTAAGGCAGCTGTCCCCATTCCTCTCCAGTTCTCACTGTGTCCTTGCCCAGCGGCACAGAACCACGTAGCTCCTGGGACAGCTCGGACCCTGAGCAACACCTTGCAGGTAACAGGAACTTAGACACATAAGCACATTCCCCAAGTTTTTAGTGATGTATTTTCTATTTTCCTCTGGCTGGAAGCCGTGTTCTGCTGGCAGCAGAGGGCAGCAAAGCCCTGCCAGGGCAAAGAGCCTAAAGAGAAATCTTGGGAAGAGAGGCCGCGTGGGAGGGTGGCAGTGGTTTTACAGTTACTTAAAATTCATGAATTTGCTCTTTTGAAATTCATTAGATGGTGGAAGCGCTGTGCTGCCTCTCCTTTGCCTTTGGGCAGCCCTCCGTCCTTGCTGGCAGAGGCTGCCGCAGCCACGGGCTCTGCCTAAAAACTCCCCAGCCCCTGGTCCCCTCTCACATGCCACTTGATCAAGGCAGCCCCGATTACGATGGGAACTTCAAGCTGTTGATATTGAAATTAATCTGTCATCATCACATTTTCCTTGAGCACAACTCCTTGGGAAACCTTTTTTCTCCCCCCCTGGATTATAGACAGAAAGAACGTGGGAAGCAGTGGGAGCAGCACCTTCGAATACAGCACAGGAGGAGGATGATGCTCAAATCCTGGGGTAATAGCCAACGTGCCACGTTCCCACCCGAGCTGTGGCCACTCTGGGGCTGGCAAGAGGGGACAGGGAGGTCCAGGAGACTTCTCCCCGAAGGAAAACCCAACGGCTGCGGGATCAGACTCCGGCTGGGCCAGGGGAGCTGCAACCCACGCTCCAGAGACAAGCAAGAAACAGCTCGGCCAACGATTAGTCCTAAAGCGAAGGTTTTAAAGGTCAAAAAGCTATTAATTTGGAGAGAGAGGCGGGAGAAAAATCATGAGTGAGTCAACTGTTCCCCCAGCAGCAACTTGCACCACTTGCCACTGCCTGAATAAAATAAAAGCACACAAGATCACAGCAGAAAACCTGCAATTTCCCAGGCAGGCCCACCACAGATCCACAATATTGTATATTTTATTTAAATTAACAAAAACTACACGTTTCCCAGGTTGCTTAAAGCATTCTGTAAAAACCGGAACTCAGCCTAAACAAAAAAAAGGATATATTTTAATAAGACCCAGGGACTATTTCTGAGACATATGAGTAGGGCTTAGGAATTAAGAAATAAAAAAAAAAAACCCCATACACACACGCACGCACGCACCCCGTAAACAAATTGTTAGTGTTTGACACAAAATTTGGTTTGAAAGCTGCAATTCTCCCCCCCCTCCCATTTGTAAGGAGCCTTTACAAAACGCAACGCTACACTACACTGTAAAAGAAACCACGGACGCACCTATGGGAACAACATAAATATCACCCAAAGAACCCAAGGTAAAAAAGCGACGTTAAAGTTGCAAAGTCGAGCACTGGGCCAGGAACAGTAATTGTGCCCCCTCCTTTTTTTTTAATTATTTCAACTACATTTCTTTTCAGTACGGGGCAACACATACCGCTTTAAAAAAAACGAACAAAACCAACCCAAGCTTATAAAAAATGACTAGTATTGTAGTTCAAGTATCCAAAATGACCCAAAGTTACTCCCTCGAGCAGCGTTCAGCACGGCTCCGGTGCTGCGGTGACTCCACACGCTCGGATGCAGCATCACGAGGGGCTTCACCCCGAGCTTTCAGCCTTCCTCAGCACCGAGACCATGCCAGGGGTAAGGGGGGAGCCGGGCATCCCGGTGGGGGGCCACCAGAATTGCCTTCTCTTAAGAAAACGCAGTAATATCTTGAATTTATCTTGAATTAACAATAATAAGGCAACCCTTCCGCAGATGGGGTCTGCCCCGTGCGCTGCACCCTGATGGGAGACCCATGTGATGGAGCACAACTTGGGGGTCCCGGCAACCAAAAGGAGGCAAGATTATCTACGCTATCCTCTTTTTATTTAAAATGCCACTTTACTGAGTGCTGTTCTTACTGGGATCATAACAGCCCAGCACCTCCTGGTGCGATTCCTTCCGCACAGTCAGCAGGTCCCTGCGGGAAGTCCCTCCTGGGAAAGGCCAGCGAGGGGACAGATGGGGTCCCTGGCTGGTCCTGCACGTAGCTGAGGGGCAAGCACTGGCCTTCTGGCCTCATTCCCTGATGGACTGGGAAAATACAGAGAAATTATTTGAATTCCTCGCCCCAGTGGAAGTATTGACTTGTTGGAAGAATCTCAGGGAAGGGAATGCAAAAGGCAAAGGAAGGTGGTGGTGTGTTTGGTCACCAAGATGCTTGGGGTGGTGAGAGGGGAACCATCAGTGATTTTGGGAGCTCCCCCCCTCTCCCCAAATATCTGACCCTTCAGCAACAGGCAGCAGTAGCAGACTCTTATCTTTTAGGGACAAAACTGGGGGGTTGAGTTATATGTTATTAGCAGTTAACACGGACATTTACAGGTGACGAGGTCTCCTGGATCCTCCAGGCCCTGGAAGGAGATGTGCCCTGAGCAGCCACGCTTCTTCCCGCACACACCATCAACACTTCTCTTAACTGGTCCCCAGCACGGTCCCAGTTAACTCCTCCACCCCGTATCGGTTCCCAGTCCCCTAGTGCTGCCAAGAGCCCGACCTGCCCAGGCACAGGGTGGGGGTGAGCAACCTCATCGTCTGCTTTTCCTCCAAAAAGCCAATATCCACCTTAGTACGTGACAAGGGGACTTTTTTCCCAAGTCTGATAATCCCTGGGAGAATCCAGCTCAGCCAAGCGTGCTCCATCCCGGCAGTGTGAGCAGGAGTGGGATCGCCTGGAATCTCCTGCTCAGCTCATGGACATGGGACCTGAGAACACAATCCCTCCTGTGGCCTTTCTCTTCTCCCCATGGCAGAGAAACAGCATAAAAATGAAGGATCCGTAACAAAAAAGGTGGGATGGAGGAGGACAAGAAGAGGGAGAGAAGCCAAAGGGGCTGAGAAGAGGCAGGAGCTGGTGGTGGGACCAGGATCTCTGGGACCTGGGCCAGGAGCACCCCTTTCTCCTGCAGCTCAGCTCGGACACCCAGTTTTTACATTCCTCTACGTTTAACAAAAAGCTGCAAAACCTGCTGAGAAAGCGATGTCGCTGCTTCTGCTAAAATGTTATTCATTGCAGTCTACTCCCCTCCCCAGCGGCGTCCCGTTCAAGCGACGGAGGTTTGCTGCGCAGTTGTGGGGCCGTACCCAAGACTCAAACCATTTCAGTGCAGTTATAGATGACGGAATTAAATGTTTTTACAGTGAGGCTGTACTTCCCCCCCGCCCCCAACCAAGACCTTGTTTAAGGAGAAAACTCCAAATACTGACTATGTGCTCGCCAACCGAGCTCCTTTATGCGCAGGCACGTGGCAGCCAAATAAAAATTGCCCGGCGTCAGCTCTGCCCCTTTCCCACCTTCTGTGGGACGTGCGACTTTGCAACCTTAAGTGCTTTTCTGGCAGGTTTTTACGTGCTGGAGTGTAACACAATGTACATATCCCTCCCCCCAGAAAGAACTACACCATAGGAAAGAGTTTACAAACGTTCTGCTCCGTGTCACTGCTCGGTGAAAAGAAACTACCGAGGTGGGGGGTGGGGTGGGCTCGAGAAGGACGTTGGGTCAGAGAGGTGTCCTCCCGCCGGGCAGTGTTGTCCCCTGCCCTCCAGCCCAGTTCTGGGTCCCAGCTGAGGCCACCACCTCGGCATCACTCCTGAGCCTCCTTGCGAGCCAGCTTGTAAACCTCCGTCGGCCCATCCACGTGGGTGATGGTGGTGGTGAGCTGAAGCTCTTCCCCGCTGTTCACTCCCAGGTCACCTGAGGAAGGACGTTATTCTGTCAGCCCGGTCTCACAACAAAGTATTTGGCAATTAGAAAGCAAAGGATCTGTTTTATTCCCTCCAGGCTTTCAGGTGGCAGCTGAGCTATGGACTATGGAACATCGACCTGGTCTGGTAGGAGATGTCCCTGCCCAGGGCAGGGGGGTTGGAACTAGATGGTTCTTTAAGGTCCCTTCCAACCCAAACCATTCTAGGATTCTATGATTTCCATAAATGCTTTTATTTAGTTATTTAAATATTGGCAAAGGATGATTTCTGCGCTGCTGAAGACTGCTGATAAAGGAATCCAACAGCATTGCCCAGATTTCTGTTTTCTCCTTTCCCTGCCCCTCCATTTGAGCTACACAATTACAACTGGGCCACACTAAACAGTACAAAACCCCATCTAGAAGGTTCCAGACAGCCTTGGCTAAATCCTCAAACCTAACCTCGTCTGTAATTAAAACGTCTGCCAGGAAAAAACAAACCATCATTTGCGTAGCATTTTGAAGTGCTGAACATGCAACTTTGGCCAAAAAAACAAGGTACCAAAGGTATCAATCACCCCCTTGATATTGCTGTCTTCCCTTGAGAGCCATCGGATCGCGTAGAGGCATTTACCGTTCGACTGGTCTTCGCCGTAATTCTTGTGCGACGGGGCGTAGAGGAACATCAGGGCGAAGACGTAGAGGTTCCACATGCCGTAGATGCCGGTGAAGAAGGCGCTGTTGACTTGTATCGTCACGTCCCCCCACTTCCAGTGGCCTTCGGTCACCTGCCCGGGAGAGAACAGGCCAGGTCAGTGAGACCAGATTCTTTAAAAACACAGAATTGACCCCCTAAAGCACTAACTTAAGAGTAAATCAACAAGAACAGCGTCAATTCAACAGGATGGAGTAAATGGGGTGGAACAGATTCAGCGACACAGAACTCGGGCAAGGATTCTCCTCGTTAGCTTTAATCCACAAGAAAAAGGAAAAAAAAGGCCCTTACAAAATGCTGGCATCAGGGCTGCTTTAACTTCGATTTATCACTCTGAAATGTGACCAAATCCCTCGTATTCTGCGATACGTCCCTGCCGCAACCCACGCCTTCAGCAAGGATTGCCACATGAAGGGCAGTACCCAGGAGACAAGCAGTTCCGCCTTCTATAGGCGGAATTAGGCTTCTATTAGGCTTCTATAAATAGAGCTTTTATAGAGGGAAAACCGGCATGAATAATGCGAAGAGCTAACGGGCTGAGCGCTGCCTTCCTGCTTACCCCTACGAGCGGGGCCTCGCCTGAGAGCAGCAGCCCTTAGAACGGGCAGGCATTTGTCAAGGTTTAGGAAAATATCATCAATATTAAATTTACTTCAACCATCAATATTAATATGGCTTGAGGACAGGCAGGCTGGTCCCACCGAGGTGTTGGCTTTCCACGGAAGAAAGAGAAGTAAGGGGGAAAGATGAAAGCTAAACCAAGAGCAGATGGTGAAAAGGCTGCTTGCGTTATGCCCATACATGATGATGGCTATGGTCACCAGCGCTCAATAATGAACCAAATTGCCATTTCTCAAGCCATTTCTTCAGTATAATGGATTTTGAAGAGCAAAACCATCTGCTGCTGTGGTTTGCGATGGGACCCACCATGTACCCCAAAGAGTAAGAGGTGCGGTGAGGGAGAAACTGCTCCTGCGCCCCTAAAAACTCTGCAAAACTGGGCTCGTGAGGCTGCACCCGCGGCTCTCCCGAGGCTACAAAGCTGCCTGTGCTTAGGAACAACCAAAACCAACAACTTTGGAACAGATGCAATCTGAAAAGTGACATGGAGTAAACCCTCAAAGCACGTTTCGGTAGCGATATAAGCTCATTTGTGCCGAGACGGCGTCGGAGCTCAGCGTAATCGGGTAGAGACACCACAAAGTCAACCCAGGGAAGGTTGGATTCTGCTAGTGCTCCCTGGGCGTACAAAGCCACCGGCTTTTTTGTTTGTTTTCAATGGGAACAGAAGATTTTCCTCTTGCTGAGTTCTCAGAAATGACTAAAACCCTCTTGGCCGATACTTCAAACAGCAGAGCCCCAAACTTTACCCTGAGCCAAAGCCCTTGTCAAGGCTTCGGCCTCAGCAGTTTTATGGCCGTGCTTCCAAGAAATGAAAACAACTTCTTAAAAAGCAACTTATTATCAAATCTGCTTATAACGGGCATGCCTTGTCCGAACGGCAGGTGAGTGGCTATGGAATCGAGGGCTGATGGAGCCCGGTTTGGTCCCTCACCTGGCTGACGATGAAGAAGATGACCGTCATCGCCGCACAAGCCAAGGTGATGAGCATCAGGAACTTGAACCTAAAAATCAGCCCCTGTTTCGAGAGAAACGTCACCGGTCACATTAAGAGAACCCACAAAACCTGTTTTTGTTTTTAGCATATGCAAGACACAGTATAAAAAAAAAAAAGGGAAAAAAAAGAAGGGTCCAACCCACGAAACCCCAAAGCAAAACAACCTCCTCCCACTCCTCTGCGCTGTCTTTGGGACGGCCCATCTTCTCCGCTCCCCACACGTCTGCCTTCCTCCCGCACGCCCCGAGCGGGCTGTGCGCGCCCGGGCAGCTCCGGCTTCCCGTTACGCTCGCTCCTGCCACCGGATTTCCCCAGGAGGAGGCAGGTCGGCGTGAGCCATGGGCTTCGGTAAAACAACCACGGCTCCTCAAGAGGGATCGGGGTTTCCGCAGCACAGGACCTGGTACCACACTCATCCTCACCTCCTGCCTCTGCCTGGCTGGAAACCCCCACGATTCCCAACGTGCGTCAAAACTAGGCTGGATATTCTGGAAAAAATGTCCGTTCTAAGACAAATTATGGCTCAAGAACGACTTGGTTGGGAATCTGACTGCAAACCATACTTACTTGCGCTAGTTTTACATTTTTACTCAAAAATTCTTTTGTTTTCATTTTTGGTTGGGTTTTTTTTTTTCATGTCTCTGTGTGTGTGTTGTTTTTTTTAACCTGTTTCTGGAATTTTGGTGGAAATGTCAGCGTGTGCGTAATTGCTATGCCACACTACGACAACAAGTGACTATTAATTTAACTCTTCATGTTTGCCAGATGTTTGTACGTAGAGCGCGGCCGCAGGGGGCTCTACAAGACGAGCTGAAATCCTGCGCCTCTTGCTAAAGGGAAATGTGGAGAAAAAAAAAAGTTCAGTATCTTGTTCATTCTCTCCTGTTCACTTTCTCTTATTTTTATGTGCATTCCTGATGGGTGATAATGGACTTGTTTAAATTAGAAGTGACCATCAGAACAACAGAACAACATTAGCGATAAATATTTACACACGTACGGAAACACCACTTAAAGCCAGCTCCTCGTGTTCAGCAGCAGCTAAAGACGGCGAGGACAGAAACAACGTGCAAAATCATGGGCTAAAAATGGGGATAATGGGGCCAACACATCGCATTTTGATCCTGGTGAGACAGTTTGCCTCCGGTGACTTGGCTAGGGAAAAGACAACCCCATAAATCTGAATTCACACCTGATTTATGCCTATAAATACTTAAAGGGAGGGTGTCAGGAGGATGGGGCCAGTCTTTTTTCAGTGGTGCCCAGGGACAGGACA
>JAOXNO010000004.1:33452750-33464393 GCA_028565335.1 Limnodromus scolopaceus
GGCCAGGTTGGAGGGGGCTTGGAGCAACCTGGTGTGGTGGGAGGTGTCCCTGCCCAGGGCAGGGGGTGGCACTGGGGAGGCTTCAAGGTTCCTTCCAACCTAAACCATTCTATTAAGTTCTCCTGAAGCCCTGTGAAGGGAGAGAGCAGCACCACCCGGCATCTAACCCAGCCCAGGGCCACCACCACCATCTGCTGCCTGCAAATCCACTGTGGCACCCATCTCAGCTTGGCCAAAGCTCCCTACGTGGAGAACATGGGGGTCAGTGGCCAGCTCCATGATGCTCCAGAGGTGTGAATCATGACTATGACAACCGAAGACCGGTCTCTTTTTGCCCTGCCACAGGTTTTTGAGATATAGGGAGAAACACAGCTGAACAGAGACCTTGGCTCTGAAACGCTCCCAGCACCACAACACGCCACGAGGCTTAACGACACCCAAAACATCCCAGATGAGATAATTAAAACTATGGGAGATTACACTGCTCGGGCTCTACATTGATGATGAAAGAGTCAGAAACTCTTTAGTAGAAATAGGGATGAAAGCAGAAAAAAAAATAATAAAAAAGCATTCCACCTTCAGCCAGAATTTCAGCACAAACCACCTCCCAACCCAAGAGAAAGAAAGTCGATGGTTGGACTAGATGATCTTAAAGGTCCCTTCCAACCTAGACTATTCTATGATTCCACGAAAAGGCTTTTTTTAAAAAGTCAAACATATTCCCAACCTAATTCTTCCAAGCAAAGAATTCAGTGGTTCCGTCCTGTTTCAAATATCATTTGGGAAATAAATATTTTAATGCATCGCAGAAGCGGCAAACCACGGGGACGAGCAGAGCGGGGAATGCTCTAGCTCCTCATCTCCCCAGTACAACCCCAGGGGCTTCCATGGGTCAGAAAGTCAAGTGATGGGAGAGTCGATAATTCCCGTCCCTTATGGATCTATTCCCCTTTTTGTCAGAGGAAAAAAAAAGTATGTTTTTTCACACATCAACCAGCTCAACACGTTTTAATATCCAATACGTTTCACTGCAACTAAACCAGAACTGTCCTATTTTCTGAAGTATCAGCAGGAAGGTACCATTGGACACCCTGCAATGAATTTCTTCCAGCTTCACAGGTTTTGGGAAGCAGATGGAACAGGTTAACTCTTGCTTTTTAAGCTGTTAAAAGAGCTTTCTTCATTTCTGTTTTCACTAGAACTTGAAGAAATTAAAGCTAGGCAACACAAGTTTGTGAAATGGCATTTATGGAAAAAACCCCAAACTAAAAAAATGAAAAAACCCCAAACTAAAAAAATGAAAATATGGCTTGAAATTAAAAAAATTAAGTGCAAATTTAAATGAGTAACATAAAAATGCTCTAAAGCAAGTGATAAGCATTGAAATATTCCTATACTGCAAGTTAAAACAGAAGCAGCACACAGAACAACAGACACAGAGAATAACAGATGACTTAATGTCAAAGTCCCCAGAAAAAAGACCTCATGGTGGCCACCTAAAATTGGAGCTGAGGTGTCCAGTCTGGGGGCTCCTCACGTTGTCACCATCCCAGGACTTCTCCAGCAGATCACAGCCCACCAAAAAAACCACCTAACAACACCCTGCTTACAAATGGTGAGAATTTTAATGAGAAAAAACCAACCCAAACCTGAGCAACACCCACTTGGGGCTGAGACACGCCAACACCCCCCCAGCCCTGGTGATTCACAGCCAGTGGCCACCGTGTCCCTTTGGCCACAGCATCACTACAGCGGCTGGGCCGCTCGGTGGGAGCGGAGCCAGGAGCTCTGGGGAACATCTCCGCCGCCGTGTCACCTCGTCGAGGAGATGACATCCTTCCTACAGCTGGGGGAGATGACTCAACAAGTCGGGAGGAAGTTATTAAAAAGCAGTTGTTTATAAACTGCATTTTTTTCATATTTTTTTTTTTCCTCCATTTTTTTGACAGCAGTAAGTTTTTCCCAGTGGAGGAGTTGCAGCGATGCTGGCAGGAAGAGCGGGCTGCAAGGAAAGGGGTTTGCTCCAGCAGGAATTCTTCCAGATTCAGAGCTGCTCTTGCTGTCACTCCACAGCCCAGGAGCACCACAGACACAACCCACCCCCCCTGCCGCAGCCAGGGCTCCACGGAACGCTCCCACCTTACAGCAGCCCCCCCAAAAAAGAACAAATGGCTGATACGCCAGAAAGAAATTGCAAAATAAAATAAAACAACAAAAAAACCCCAAACAAACAAGAAACCAACTGTGAGAGCAGGATTAGAGAGTATTTAATGATGGGCCACAAACGCATAAATCACTGCAACATTCCCTTATCGTGCCTCGATGCAGAACTTAGAAACCGTGGCTAAAACTGCAGCCGTAAGCGAATATTCTGAATATTCAAAAAAAGCCAGACATTCAGGCCAAGCTCTCGGAGCTTTTTAAACCCTGACAGCCCTCGGCGTGATTTAAAAGCAGGCCTTTCTGAATACGGGAGACGCCGCGACTCCTACAGGGGAGAGGGATGTTTCTTGCTTTGATGCGACTCCTCACAGCCATAAATACACGTTTTCATCGCCGCCTGATGATGATTTTAAATACTTGGCAGGCTGAGCTCCAGCATCCCCTCTGCCAGAGTTACAGCTTTGAGGAGCAAGAGACAATTACCATATATATATATATATATTTTCTTCGTCGGGAACTGCACACCAAACAAACGCCGGCACTTGGCTCGCGTTACTCCCTTGGCTCCCAGCCCATTAAATTCGAGCGAGCGTTGAACCAAGTGGAAAAATAAAAATAAAAAAAATAAAATAAAATAAAAAAAAAAACCACCCTGCTTTGTGAAACTGCAGCCAAGTCAACTAACAGCATTACAAAGTGCTATGCAAAACAAAGCCAGCGCCGAGGGATTTGGGCTAACAGGCGGTGCCAAGCGGGGCGGCTGTCGGCCCTTCTGCCTGCGGGCGGGCGGGTGGCTCAGCCTCACGTGTTTTAAAGTGATCTGTGTCAGCCCGTAAGTAATTAAATCGCCGTTTGGTGGGTGAGCCCCCATCCCCATGCCATGAGAAGCGGCAGGAACTCGGGTACCATTCGGGGTGTCCCAGAGCAGGGCTGGTATCTGGAGGGGTCTGCCGAAGCCGGGCAGATGCCCGGGGACCATGAGCCTCCCACACGGAGGGTCTCATCCCCTGCGATGCTGGACGCCCAAAGCCATCGGAGCTGGGGGCACTGTCGGTGGATGCTCCCAACCCCCCCTAATTAAGAGGAAAAACTTCCCCCAGACAAGTTTGGAGAGAGGATGATTCACAGCAAATGCTTTCCGGGCGACAGCCGGCATCTCCCGTGGGAAGCGGGAGGGAGGTGACTGTCACCAGGGCCCTCCTGGGCTCCGGTGGGGACAGACCTTCATTAAACCTTCCTTAAAAACCCAGGCAAGAGCAGACACGAAAATAAAACCAGAGTCTGAGCAACCTCTCTTTTGGAGTTCACTACAGAATACAGTTCAGCCTCTTTGAAGTTTGGTTGTATAAATGCCATAAATACATTTGCCTTAAAGGTACGTGGCGACCGGCTGGCCGAGGAGGAAGCCACCACCTCCATCTCCTCCAGAAGAGGCTTTGGAGGTGCCTGGCTCAAATGGCAAAAGCCCCAGAGTTACCCCAGATGACACGGGTCCGAGCAGATCCCACCAAGGAAGAACAGCTCCTTGCGGTGGTTTTAGCCAGTGAGCCCCACCTTAGAGAGCCCTGTACCTTCAGCAACGTGGCCACCATCGCCCAGGGAGAGCTTCTGAAGAGCTTTCAAAGCCATTTCAGCCCTGTCTTTTAACAGTTGAAGCAGCTCTTGCATATGATTTCCAGTCAGGCTTTTCTCCCAGTTCACATCAAAGGTACCACACAGCCAAGGGTACAACCACCAAACTTGGCTCAAACACAGATTTTCTGAAGCTGCATCACCAAGAAACAGCAGAAGTTAGAAGTAAGAGAGACATTTAATATGGAAGGGACAGACAGAAATTGAATTGCTTTCAGTTTGGAATCATCCAAAACTACTCAGATTTGTGTGGTCGCAGTGTTTCACCCAAAGCGTTACAGAATAATTCCAAGTAAGAGGATTTGAAGGAGGCACCTCAGCACACCTCGTATAGAATCATTTCGGTTGGAAAAGACCTTTGGGATCAAGTCCAGCCATCTACCCTACTCTACAAAGTTCTCCCCTACACCATATCCCCCAACATCACATCTAAACGATTCTTAAACATGTCCAGGGATGGTGACTCAACCATCTACCGGCCTACCGGTATCTACTGGCCAGAGAGGTCAAAGATCTCCTGACCCAATTCAGCACAAGATGTCACAAGTTGGTTTCTCTGGTGACCATCCCCACGGCCAAGACTGAAGAGGATTTCTCTCCTTCATCCGAGCCAGAATTGAAATTCTTTCACTTGGTGTAGACTAAACAGAGCAGGAGCAGAGGCCATCACTCAGATCCATCACATGGCGGGACACCCCGAGCCACCCAACACTGCTCCTGCCCTGCTACATTCCCCATAGCAGAACCCTTCAGCGTTTGCTGAAGAAACTGAGCGTCCTGCCCCAAATACCCAGCAAATTGGTAAAGAGCTGTGTACTCTGGCAAGTTCTGGCCGAGACTTAACCCTCCCAGTTTGGTTACTTAAAAAGGAAAGTAAACACCCATTTCCCCCAATCAATACAAGCGTAATGAAGTAATCACAGCATCCCAACCTTGGTTTTGTTAGCACCATTTTTCTAATAAAAGCTAGAGCTTCGCGTTACAGAACTATGCTTCCTCACCCAGCACATTAATAATGAACCCGTTGAAAGGGAAGAGCATTGTTTGAGGCTGAGGAACCAGGGATGGGACCTGGGGAGGACTCTCGTCCAACCTTCTGCTCGCGGCAGGGTCAGCCAGGAGGTCCTGAGGCTGGTTACTGCTCCTGGGACACTGATGTGCTGCTCTTGCTGTCTCCCCCCCCATCCCCATTTTTAATGACTCCACGTACAGACTAAGTATTAAGCCACTACACAATAGTCAAAGTTGGGTTCAGACGCGGTGGAGATGACCACCAGCTGGACCCTCCTGTGCACACACCAGTCCCGTTGAGTGCATATTCCATTTCTTCACATTTATAGCCAACAGTCGTGTTTACAACCTGCATTTTGGGTGACTGCACGAGGCGCCTGCCAGGGACCATGTCCTAGGGACAGGACACAACGTCACCACCACCACTTCCACTCGGAAGAGTTTGGTTTCTCCCAGTTCTCCTGCGTGTGGTGTGTCAGGTCCTGCTCTTCCCTCACCCACACAGATGTTTCTGCTCTTCTCCACCCAACTGACTCCCTCGTTTCCAGCTGGTGCCCAGCTGCCTCTACAGAAAACTTGGGTCCCAAAGCTGAGCTGATGTAAAATACAAGAAGAGAGAGTAAAAATCAGCAGAGGAGGTTCTTTGGTGGCCATGAGCCTTAAGCATGAGAAATTTGAAGGTGAAATGTCATTTTTCCAAGAGGAAAAAAACCCCCAATTTTAAACCTTCAGGTCTTTAAGAAGGACAGAAGAAAATAAAACCTACTTTCTCTATCAATCTTTAATAAATACCCTTCCACACCTTTGTGCCACGAGCAAAACTCGCTCCTACCCTCCCTTGGGCTCACCTCTCCTGCGAAGCACGGGGGTGACGGCACGTGGGGATGGGCGAGGGCAAAGGGAACAGGGACAACTCATTTAGGCAGACCCCAGCACCGCTGGATTTACCCTCAAAGACGTCAGCAAATAGCGCTGAGCGGCTGCAGAACTTTTTTAAATAATACTAATAATTATTGTTATTTTAATTCTCAAAGCCCCAGTTGAAGGCTTGAGAGCTTTGACATCTCTCTGGTAGAGCAATAGAGAGCTTTACTATTTATTATTACTTTAAAAATGCTTTTTAAAAATTTATTTATTAATAAATAGCAATACATAGTTTCAGCTACACTGTCCTTGAAGCAAACTATTAACATGTGAGTGCTCGTCTGTCCTTTCCTGAGAAAAAAAAAAAAAAAGAGCAGAAAATACGATCCCACCCGTAAAGGGGCTTATAGAATCAGAGAATCGTTAGGGTTGGAAGGGACCTTAAAGATCATTGAGTTCCAACCCCCCTGCTATGGGCAGGGACACCTCCCACTAGAGCAGGTTGCTCAAAATGCCATCCAGCCTATCTATATCTCTATATCTCAGGAGCTATTCTTCAGGAAAAAAAACCCTAAACATTGTTTCTCTGTATTTAGACTTAAAACTTTAGGTAAAAAAAAAAAATTCCCATGAGATGAGTGAGTTCAATTTTACAATAATTTCATTTTACAATATTGCGTGTGCCTAGATCTGCATTAAAAGCCACCACGCCTCAGTTTATTAATCTCAATAAATTAAGCAGATCTTTAATAAGCTTCTGGGGAAAAAAAGAAAAAAAACAAACAAAAACTTTAAATAATTCCTTCCTCCTTCCCCCCCCACTCCTGCAACCAAGGTGTTCAGCCCCGTTACAAGAGCAACACCCCCCTCTCCGCTCCCACGTGAACCCTTGCCTCTAGGATATATATAGAGAGATATATATTTTGCACCTCCTTGCCTAGGACACCTACAGCATTTCAAATTAACTACTGACCCTCGCCCTTGCACTATAAACAAGCCCTTTGGAAAATCTCAATTGCATTGTGTCTACATTGATTAAAGCTTGAATCCCACTGACCTGGCGCGGCGTTAACTTCTCCCGGGCACCGGGAGAATTCTGCTTTTCTACTCAATTACCCCCTTCCGCGCCGGGGCCAGCACTACCCGACGAGCACACACAATGGCCTTCTGCTTCATTACCCTAACCAGCAGCAGGGTAGGAATAAACAAGCTAATTTATCAGCAGAGAAACTGGGCTTTTCCAACTGGAACACTCAGAACCCGGAGAACATTAAACAGACCTGCGTATTTATTGCAGTAGGGAAAGTTCTCTTTTCTACCTCCCTCTTTCCCGACCTTGATGCTTAACAGGTTAATGAGAGTGACCACTAATGCAGTCTTCAAATTTCTATTTTTTTCCACAAGCTACTTGAAAGCCTTTTTCTGAACATAGGCACAATGGCTGTACACTGAAAACATCTAATTCATCTTTTAAAAAAGAAATTAAAAAAAAAATCACCAAGAAAACCCCACTACCTCCTACAAGCCCATTCCCCTTGGGAAAGTTACTTCTTTCTTATCATTTTATTTCAAGCTTTATCAAGCCCATAGTCCTTTGAAGCCCCAGGGGGCTGTTTTCCATCCCTACTCACCGCAGGAGTTGCCAGACACACTATTGGGGCTGAACACCCTTAGTTCTCTCAGCTCCAATAGATTTTTTTCAATCCTACAGGTTTCTCTGTCTCTTTTGTTTCAGACCATGAAAATGAACCTGTCCCAAGCCCAGTTTTGGAGCTTCCTGACCCAAGTTCATCTTCTGCATCCAGGTCTTCTGCTTTGGATGTGGAGAACAAGCCAAGGACATCCCTCCTCTGGTGACCACGTTGGCTTGGGCAGTGCTGGTTTTCCCACCGCCTTCGGAGGGCAATGGGGGTCCTGAGCCAGTTCTGAGTACGGCTGGATGGAAGATGGCATTTGGTGGCAGCCAAGACCTCTCCCAACTCAAACTTACCACCTCAGATGGGGGTGGGACAGGAGCTGCCGGGATGTGGAGGTCCCCAACCAAGCACTGTGGCCAGGAGAACCATCTTACTATGGTTTTGAGGAACGCAAAAGGCCACGTAGCGTGGGATTTCCTTCCTCTTCAGGGGATTTTCTGCAGTAAGTTTTCAAAGAGCAGCTCCACCAAGAACCTTCAGACCTGAAGGTGCCGCCGGGATCCCACTGCGGGAAGAGGAGTCCAAGCACCCACAAAAGCTGCTGCCACCCAGCACCAAGCAAAGGGCTTGTGGGGAGCAATCCTGCTCTCACAGACAAGGGATTGCTCCCTCTGCCCCAGGCGAGTCACCGAGCAAGAAATCCTTGCGAGGCAGTGAAGCGTGAGTAGATTTGCTGGAGAACCGAGTGAATTTAGATATGCAACAGCAGCAACGAGCTCCACAAATGCAGAAATACATATTCAAAAGTATTTGATTTAAAAGAAGAAGAGGGGGGGAATAAAAAGAAGGTAGGAGTGATTTACTAATTGCCACAGGCAGTTTGATCCCCTTCCAAGCCGTCCTTTGTCCGTTTCTCGCCTCCCCACGGGACGCAGTTTCCTGCTACGCCCCGGCCAAGATATTAAATCCCTGCGAAGAGAGGTCTGAAATAGCAGCGTGACCCCAGGGCACCCAGCGAGAGCCTGAGACTCTTGGAAAACCCTTGGAGTCGCCCACTGCAGACTACAAGACACCTTAAATCCACCCGCCGGCGCTCAGATATGTAAAGAATTCCATCTGCATTTGAAGAGAGGGCTCAGCCGGCTGCAGAAGGCATCTCACCCCCCTTCAAAGGCTTCCCTGGGCTATCGGCAGAGTTGTAACTCGACTTCAAAGGCCATAAATGTTATTTACTAACGAATAGGCTTCCTGTTTAATGGTTATCCCTCCCAAGCCCCCCTTGGGAGGTGTTGGGGTCATGTTGAAAAGCCAGCCTGTTTGGGTAGAGGCAGCGCGGGAGGAGAGGGGCAGTGAGAGGGACATCCTCTTTAGGTAAACTCCGAGTTTCTAGAGGCACAGGGTTTCCCTGGGGCGACTGGCCCAAGCAAAAGATGCTTTTTTTTTTGAGGGGTGGGGGGGATGCAACCGAGAAAAAAAATGAAAAACCACCCAACTCCTGGGAGGATTCACAGCCCGCTCCTCTGCCCCCCCCACACCGACCTTCTGCCTGGGAACCCTCAATTTCTGGCACATTTGCCCATTCAGCTACAGCTCTTAAAAAGAAGCAGAACTGAGCAGACCTGAACTAAATAGACCTGACCTTTCGTGCCGGCTTTTTTTTTTATTTTTTATTTTTTTTTTTCCACAGGCTCCCAGCAGCTTCTGCCAAGGCTGCAGCACCGGAGGAATGTGGCTTATAGAGAGGAGTCTATTGGCATTCACGGCACCCGCCGGAGCTCGCCCATCTTCTGGAGAGGCCAGCGATGAAAGAAAGTCAAGCAAATATAAATGCTCTTTGTCCTGGAGCCCGCAGACACCCTTCCCTAGCAGGCTACCTCGGAAATCAGAGCGCCTCTTCCCCCCCCACCAGAGAAACCAGGTTCAGCCCGAAGAAGGCAACAAAATCCGAGGAAAGAAAATTAAATCCTGGAAACTCACTTGCTCGGGAGCCAAACGGGACATTTAGATAATGAACTGGAATTGTCGATAGCTGCTCAGGCATTTATACACATGACTCATTATCTCTCCAAGCGAGACACACAAGTAAGAGTTTTATTTGCTCCAGTCAAAACAATTCTGGGTGGCTTCTCCCCCCCCCACACCCCCCTTAAGCTGAGGCAGGGGAGCAGTGAACCTGCACCCTCAGGAACGCAGCCCCCTCTTCCCAGAGGACTCCTGTGCTGAATAAAACCCTCCTTTTTTTCCAATCAGTTAGATCTGTAAAACCTACGGTTGGGCGCTGGACTTTCAGTCCTTACCCGTGTGAGCGCCTGCTCCTGGACTTTGTCTTTGATGCCAAGAGGTTCCACCGGCCTCAGTCAACGCATTTGAACTGAAACCAAGATAATCTGGGGCTTGGGACACGGAGTCCCAGAAGTAACTCATGCAAAGTAAGTTTTTGAGAAGTATAACTTGTCTACAGAACAAAAATAATAGTAATAATAATAATAATAATAAAATAAATCACAGTTTTGAAGTGGGGATACTGCTGCACTGTTGTCCAATTTCCTCCCATCCCTTCATTTTAGCAGCTTTGCTCTTCACTCCAACCTCCCGTGGTCCTACCAGACCACGCACAGTGCTCTGCCCGACCAAAGCCATGGAGAGAGGGAGCCCCAGGGAAGGTGGGATAACATCTTGATCCCATGTCCTTACAGCAGACCAGACCATGCAGGGAAAAACAAGCCAGAGAACATGCCAGAGCTAGAGCCTGTACATCTGTCCAGCTTCTGTGGTGGTCAGGCAGCGCCACAAAGCCCACCGAGATGCAGAAGACCCTGCCAGGACACCATCAGCACCCAGGACCAGCGATCTCCAGTATTCTATGGGAGCCATGGAGCTATAGGGCTTTATGACAAGCACCCCACACTCTGGGACTCAATTAACACAACATTTCCTGCTATCTGCATGATCTCTAGACAGATTTGAGCAGCAAAGTCGTGTTTTCTTTCTTAAATACTGTGTATATAAATGAATTCCAGGATGCAAGGGAAACGACAAAGAGGGAGACCACCAAGAGCTTCCCACAAGGTATACAAAGGAAGACAATTTGTAATCAAAAGCTTTGGGTTAAAGAAACCCAAGCAGCTTGAAGCCCACACTAGATGAAGTCAGATGTCCATACGCACAGAACACACGGGAGGAGGAGGGGAGAAGGTGTCCCAGCCCACCCCAGGCCCTGGAGCAGCATGTCGTGATGACACCTCCATGGGAACGTGCTGGTCAAGACTCCCAGGTAGGCCCTCATTCGTGGGATGTGCAGTGAAAACTGATGTGATGGGCGCTGAAAACGAGGGTTTATTATGACTGATTTTATAGGTCCCGATACACCCTAACAGAACAGGGAACGCACAATCCAGAGGCGTCACCTTGAACCAAGGTGTTTAGCAGGGGACAGAGCAGACACCAGGAGCCCTTGCAGGGCTTGAGACCAGGTTGGTTGGAGGCAGTGACAGCCCCAGTTGCCCGGAGGCAACAGTTTATTACCGTAGCGTGACAAAAATGGCTCAATAATATTCTCTTTTGGGGTGTTTTCTCACTCCCTGGCTTCGCAAAGCTCCCTCAGACCCTTACGGAGCTTCACCCCAGCAAGGGAACGACTCCTGGACTTTTACATCTCCTGCTTTGCCAACATCTCAGCAAAACCCATCCGAGAGCCGATAAAAGCCCTGCTTCCAAATAAAAGAGCTGCTGGAAATCTGCAAGCCTTATCCGCAAACTCAGCTATTAATGCAGTTTATTGTTCAAAAACGAGCCAGAGACCCCAAAAGGGGCAGAAACCCCCCGGGTTCAGAGCAGCCAGGCTTTGTCGCCCTTGTCGTATCAGGTACCACTGCGTCGCATGTGCGTATTTTGGACCTGCACAAGGAATCTGTTAAAATAGAGCACTTAGTCATTGTTTTGAAACATGACCTAAGTGACTGCTGGAGGGAAGGCTGGGTCGGCTTTGAAGCCCTGTTCCACATGTGTACGTATTTTGGTTTGTCTAGACCTGAATAAACTAAAATAACTAGATTCTCCCCGTCCCCTTTGGTGTGCTGGACCAAACCAGACCGGGCACGCGCTATTTCTGTGACACCCCCAGCCCACCTCGTGTCACCCCTGGGTGAGGGGCAGCAGTCCCCTGCCACCCCACCGGAGTGGGTCTGAGCACTCGTCACACGGCTTCGCTCCCCCATCACCACCGGCCACCGACCCATTTCTCACCAGATGCCTCCCAGTCATAGAATCATATGGGGTTGGAAGGGACCTCTGGAGATCATCTAGTCCAACCCCCCCGCCGGAGCAGGTCTACCTA
>JAOXNO010000004.1:33474193-33490464 GCA_028565335.1 Limnodromus scolopaceus
TCTCACCACCCTCACACCAAACAAGTTCTTCCCCACATCTCAGCTCCATCTCCCCTCTTTCAGGGTCAAACCCTTCCCCCTCTCCCTTTCACTACATCATGGCTTTCCTTCACAAAGCCCATTCCAGTCTGGCATTTCTCTACCTTTTTGCCTGTGTTTTCATCCACTCCAGTGATGGACACCACCGAAACCAGCTCAGACATGGCACAGTTGGGTTAAGGGCCTCCAAGGACTTGTATATCCAAGTAGACAGCAGGAGCAGTAGCAGTGAAACATCAGAACAGCTTCACGTGTCCATCCAAGCTGGGAGACTGCCTTTCCCCGGCTTCATAACCTCCTCAAAACCAAGCAAAGAATGACATATTACTAATGGAAATGGTCACTTTAACATTCAAAATGATATCCAGTATGCTATTTTGGGACAATCAGATTAGCAAAAGTAAATTCCTTCTACCAGCTGAATTGTACAATTGTTTATAGCAAAATCTTCATGGTTCAATAGCTCCCGTCAGCGTTCCGAATACAAAGATAGAATTCCAGAGGGTTTTTTGACAACCTCTTACGGCTGTTAAGCCTTTATATTCCCCCGAATCCAATCCATTCCAAGCTTAGCGCTGAAGACTGAACAAACAGATGCAGCTAAATTTAAAACAAGCCATTTTTTTTTTCATATTGCCCTGAGAAGGGAACAAATGCACATGGGCTGAGCTATGGTGGTACCTGCTTGGGAACCGTCACACCAAGGAACACACTTTAATTCAATTTTAGTAGAAGCCAATATCAGTTAATTAAGATGGCCGAGGCTCGAGAGATTTAATCCAGTTCCAGTGGTAGCAGCCTTGCAACGTCAGGTGAAACAGTTGACAAATATGAACAAGCTTTATCATTTTAGTCTTCTGTTCTGTTAAATGACATGCAGTTTCATGGGATGGCTGTATTGGTCGTTGTAAAACAGGGTCTGCAGTTCTCAAAATTCTGCGCGTACACACAGCGCAAACAATCAGTTAATGCAATTTGGAGATTCAGAAGCCTTTAGAAATGAGAAATTCCAAGTTCAACCAAAGCAACATATGCACCCGACCCGTGTCCTTGCGAGACATTCTCAAAGTACCACCTAGAACCGAACACAAAGCATATATTAGTTTTAAGGATCTCCTAGAAAGAGACATCTGTTTTGGAACAATCACAAAGGGCTATCGCCAAAACTATCCCGTAATAGTTATGAGCTGTAATTTGACATTTTAGATACACATTCCTCTTGCCAAATAATATCATATTTTTGCTCTTGGCAGAGAAAATAAAGAGAAGCATATATCCAAGATGAGTAATTTAGTACAATGTAATCAAGGCAAGCTGCCCTACAGACTAGGGGCTGAATTACAGATAGCAAGAGAGGTTTTTCTGTCCTCTTAAATAGAAGTGTGTGTATTATACAGGGAAAAAAACACAGAAGAGGAAAACGGTTTTCTTGTTAATCTTATTTTTCCATCTGAGCCCAAGTGTAGGCTTTCATTCCAAGAGCAGATGATTCGAGGTGGGGTGGCTAAAGCAATTCTCGCTGCGAGCTGAGCTCCTTGGAGGTTTCTATCCCTGTAGATACATGTCCTGGTGAAGGAACCTTCTGCTCCTCGGCTGTCCCAGTTCACCACCCAGCACTTTTGTGTTAACTCTCACTGGTTTCCAATGACATCATCCTGCTGGGCTGCAAAAGGAGCTGGCCAAGAAGCAGAGACAGATCCCAAACCTGCGAGGAGGTGATCCACAGCAGAAGAGGGCAATTAGCAGTAATGATCATTGCCTCAGTTGTCACAGATTAATCCACCTGTAATTAGGAGTCACAGCTCCATTTCCCTGGGCAGGGAAGTGCCTTGTAACTGGAGTAGTAAATTGCTGTCTCTGCGTCATTGAGTATTCCAGCATCATTTAACTGAGCCAAATAACAAGAAAAATTAATGTGTGGGTCAAAGAACTCCGTATCACTGAATCTTGCCATCCTTATTGTACTCAGAATTTAAAATAATTAATGAAAGAGAGGGCCAATTTAAGGGAAAAATAATCTGTGGTCTCTAATCTTAATGCAATAATTCACATTTATATACAGCAGTTTGGGTTTTTTGTCAGCCTCCGCCTTTCTGCTCCCAAATGCAAAGTTGGGAAAATGGCTCTATCTCAGCTGCCCCAATTAACAGCTCCCTGTTTTTGGGCAAACCCACCCAAATCAGCTGTAAGACGAGTTCCTGTCACACTACAGCAGAGAGAGGAGCTGGAGCTCATCTCTCAGCATTCTTTGAGTTCTCTGCTCTTAACTACAGGAAGGAATGACCCAGATAGTTTGTAATATTGCCTGCTCTCATGTTCTGGTTTTTAAAATTAGAATAGTTTCCTTAGTTTGCTATCAGGCATTTCTTTAAAGTCAAAGCAATTGGTATAATATATATCTTGAAGCTCCGACATGGGTTTTATATGTCATTTACGTGCTCATTCAGTTTTCTGAGAACATATACCTTGCAGGGCACAGATGTATTTTTATTTATATATATATATTTATTATATTTTACATATATTTTATGTAGTATTATTTTTAAGAGGTCTTATGGTATATTGAAAATGCATGAGTATAAGCAAAGGAAGCAGATTACTAATGCAACGGGATACATTTAAATATTTAAATGTAACTTGTAGTGCAATTAAGCGAATGTGTTCCCAACTGCTGTAGTCTATGCTTATGCTAATCACTGTAGTTATTCTACAATAGAATCACAGACGTTTCAGCTGGAAATGACTAGCTGGGTTGTCTTATGCACTGCTGTCACTGCAAAATTTTATCCAAGGGTATTTCCCAGTCGAAGCAATGGAAAACAATGAGATGGAAGGGCAAGAAAAGTAAGTGCTATTCCTTGGTGTTGCTCATGAGTGAAGAGAATGCAGGAATTTCTAGAGAGAAATCTACTCTTATCTCAAAAGTGATGCCCATCTCGTGTCACAGGCTGATGGTAAGAATGGAAAAGCAGGGAGAAAGCTCTAAGAATATATATTCCTTATTGAAAAAAAAAGAAAAGGTAATACATTTTCAGGACATTTGATTCTCTAACAGTAATAAGCCCTGCCTGAAAGACTAATACAGCCCATACAGAATGTGTCACTGTAAGCCATGTTTCCTCTTAAGGCAAAACAGAAACCTGAAATCATTGTCCTGGAATGCACCGAAACCTCTTAGCTCGCGTTCCTGAAATATTCATGAAGATTAAGAAAAGAGCAAAGTTTTTGGAGAGCGTGTTATTTAGATGTAACTCGCTACGTACGTGCCATCCTCTGAGCTCTAAAAATATATAAAAGGAAGGCTTTTTGCAGCAAGTAAAAGAAGTAATGGAGACTCAGGAATTTTATCTCCTGGCTGCCTCAGACCGCACAATGGTGATTAATTCAGCTCCTTACTCATCCTCACTGGGAAAATTCTTACGTGACGGGGTGTTTGCTGGTGTGGATCAGCGAGGAGGTCAGTATTTTAAGATGAGAAGGTACACTAAGTGTGTAAATTATTAATAAACAGTAAACACTGAACCGTAATATACCACCTGAATTTAGATTTACATTCACTTTCCAAACTTCTGCATTTTTGTTACTTTTGGCAAGTCCAGAGACAGGCCCCTTTTGAAACCTCAAATTCTTACGTTAACCACCGCGGAAAAGGAGGAAAAAAGGAAAGGAAAAGGAGAAATGAAGAGATGTGAACTTCAATTGCAGGTATGAAAACACGTCACCACTTCCCATCGCTTCTCTGCCCGAGTTTGTTTCTGGTCCTGGGGGGCTACGTGCCTGGGGTTTGGGCGAGTCGGGAGCTCACCCAGTGGGAATTAGTCACATCAAAAGAGGTTTAGGAGCATGGAAACAGCAGCTTCATATCAAGGGCTGGGAAATAAGCGCTAAAGAGACCGCTGCTGAAATGTTTATGTATTTTGCAAGGACATAAATATTTGGAGACTAGCAAAAGACACCGCTTGGCATAGGAAAGTGTTTTACCTGATTACTTGGCCCCGGTTCCAAAGACATTTCTTTTGGCAGTGGCTTAGGTGGCCTCTCCTCTCCCCAGCCCTGGGCACGTGAATTATCCCCCCTCCACGCTCCTAAAGCCGTTCATGGCACCGTGGAGTGAAATCGAGCAAAAAGTCACGCTGCAGAGGAAGAAAGAGAGAAAGAAAAAGAGGTGTTTCCAGGTGTAGCCTCAGACTGTCTCGCGTTCGAAGCCCGGGTTGCTCAAAGACTCAGACTTTGTCCCGTCTCCCCCCCGCCATGGCACAGACTGAGGAACTGAGCGTTATTTTTTTGTTGGAAGGGGGATGTAGATTTTTGTGTTTTTTTCCAGCTGGATTGATTTCCCACCCAGTTTATCAAAAGGCCGTGCAGATCCTTGTCCCAGTGTTTTTGCAGGGTGAACTGCATGAAGAATTCATCCCTGTTAAAAACAAACAGGGGGGTAGGAGGTATTTTAGTACTTCGAATTCACAGCGTGGCTACACAAGCAGCTTTACTGGTATCCCATTACAGCACAAGAATAAGCAGGGGAGCTGCAAAATCAATGTTATCAAAGGCAATGCCCCCCCAGCACAGCTGCCCCATGAGCCAAACTGTCCCCCCCCTTCAAAGCCCGGATCTCTCTCATCCTGCTCACTTTGTGCAGCCAACGTCATCAATGGAAGGCCAAGTCCTCTGGTTCTGCATCCTCATAGATGTCTTCTGGCTCTGGGACTGAACATTCTGGACTTCTCTGTGGGGATCATCCACCTCCATCCACTGTCCGTGGCTCTCCTGCCTGCTCCTGGGGAGATGGAGATGAAGCGAGAACTTCCACGGAAGAATCCCAGTTCACCCCCCACCCAGTTTTCCCACTGGGGACAACTTTCACAACCCAGGTTCCTCCTCGCTGCAGGCAGTGTGAGAGATGGAATCAGCTCCTTGTGACGTGGAGATAACCCAGCTGATCCCCAGGTGCTGGGTTTACAAGCCCCTTTTATCCCTGGTCCTCTGGCCCCAGGTGCTTGTGTGATCAAGGGTGGCAAGAGCCCCGTGGCCAGGGGTGGCCCTCACCTGCTGGCCCAGGCCAGCCTCGAGCATCACCGAGACACCAGGTGGCAGCATCAGATCCAGATACAAACTTCACGGTTGAGTTCAAAAAGCGATTTGCTGTCTGGGGGACCAGTTGGTGGATTTACCATACATCCCCCCCCTCCCATGCCCCATGGAACACGGACGCAGGCAACGCTTCCCTCCTCTTTCTAATCTGCTACTTAGAGTTGCATAAACCCGAGTGCCCATGGAATGAAAACACAACCCCCAAAAGTGAAGGCAGAGTTAGTGGTCACCTCCTTTTGGTGAGTACATGACACCGCTCTGCAATCCAAGAACACAGAGGGGTTTTTTGTTCTCCATCGAGTGGCTTTGCACCTCCTGTACGTACTTGAAGACAAAACCCAGTAGGAACTCTGCAGAGCGACCGGGGCACGAGCTGTTTGGAGCCAGCAGGAAGCAAACGCCAGGGCCGTTTCCCACGGCATGACTATTCCTAGCACCACTCCTGCAGATATCGATCACAGGTCTAATGTTGGGAACAACATTCTCATCTGCAGGCCTGTCTGTGACTGCTGTTTTTATAGGTGTAGCCACTCATTTTGGGTTCAGATATCTTAAAAAATAGCAGCCAAGCTTCCTTGACTGTGCTTAATAAAATTATTTTTATATCTATATGTGTGTAATGTCAAATTACATCCTTGTGCTGTTTCCAAGAGCTTGTTACTGCCTAATAGTGTTAGGTTGATTAAAACTGCCTACGAATGTGCAATGGGGACTGTTGCTCGTGCAGCAGGAGGCAAGGCTTGCTGATGAAGGAGGACTCCACCTGATAGAAAAGTCACAGAAATAAATATTCTTTCATGTGCAGTGATGTTTCTAATGAATTTTGCCTTTCTCTCCGGGCATAGCCACTGCTGGTGATGCCGGCTGGTTCAGCACGCTGCCTATTACAGTTCAATCTTATTAAATCTTCCCAGATCAATCTGAGCACCATCTTTAATCCAGACCTCGCACTGTATGCCATACTTGATGTCTGCAAAAGAAATAGGAATAAAGGAAATTTGTTTCTTTACATGCATTTTTAATGCTTATGACCATCTAGTGACTGAAGGCTTCACCCTGTGAGACTGTTCTCAGTCAACAGGAAGAAGGAAAAGGACTTTTTTACAGTGGACATTCATCATCTTTAAAACAGAACTGTCATTAAGACGGACCCCTGCCAAAATATCTGACATTTAATGTACTTAAGATACATTATTCAGGAAACTTTCACAAGAAACTAGATATAAGCCAAAAGAGGTCTGTTAGGCAGACAAGAAGAAGTAAGAATTCTCCTGGCCCGTTTGCACCACCAGTTGAGTTTCTGAGGTTGTTTTTACCTCGCTGGTCCCATCATCCCACACCAGTTTGAAAGCCTGTTCCCTTTTTTCCTAACCTGTTGGCTGTTCAAATTTGGAACGTGGTGGGTGGGAGGGTCAGGGTGAAGTTAGAGGAGACGGAGCGAGCTGATCCTCAGAGGGGGAGGAATTTCCCCTTCCTCCTCCTCGCAGCTGCGCATTCCTCAAGCTTATCATGTGCTGGCTCTGATGCTCGTAGGGCCCCTCCAGCTGCCAACCAAGCAGAAAGCACACTTTTTATCTAGCAAAGCTAAGAGTTTCTTGCCAGACAGGGAGTTAAATCAGCTCACCCAAAGGTCTAATGAGCGCTGTGCTTTGAATAACGGAGTGGAAGCGGAACCAGAAAGAAAAGGTGGAAAAAAGAGGGCATACGACCTCCTCCTTTTAGATTGCTCATCAAATCCCACACCAAGTCTTTGTAGACTTGTGATCTGTAAAAAGAAAAATTCCTGAAAATTAACAACAAACAGTCCAGAGTCCAGCTAGCTCAGCTATTCTGCCCGCTAGGAGTAGTCAGTGCTGCGATTCAAGTGCCTTCAACCAAAATACTTTATAAACAGGGGTTCAGATCCTGATTTTGGTGCCTTGTGAGACAAACGTAGCCACAGCTCCAGGAGGGAGACATGCCGTGAGCAGTCTGGACAAGGTTATGAGGAATTAGAACTGCTCCCACCTCGGAACAGATTTTGTCAGTCCAAACTCTAGATTTGCAGCCCCTCTATTCTTGTGCTTCAGGGACCATGACTTTAAAGCAGCTTTATGATTCCCATATGCTGTGCCATACAAGGGCCTGGGGTTGCTGTAATTAACTGGAGCCCCGATCACAGAATACTCTCCTCCTGTCCTCTTGTCTCCCCCAGGACTGGTACAAATCCCTTACGGGAGTTGTATCTGACTGAGAAATCTTCTGGCACAATTGGTATTCTCAAGTGGTGGTTTCCACCCAATTCAAAAGGAGTCATATAAAGCCAGATGGTTTTGATTACCGGACATGCCTTGTTTGTGCCAGAGGTTTGAAAGCTCCATCCTCCCTTGCCGTCAGGGATCGGTGCTGAGAAGAAGGGCAGGTCCCCAAATGCACCCACGGGGAGCGGGTGGGAGATCGATGCAGCCTCAGGCATCAAATGATGCGAAACAGGGAAAATACTCTCAGTGGGAATAACCTTTAGGAGAAACCGAGAGGAAAAAGCACAATAAGCGTTGGCTCTGTCGCTGCGTGGCTGCCCTTCACTTCAACGATGTAGGGATGGCTGATGGATCCCTAAAACACCTCAAAACAGCCCCCATAACCTGTGCCAAGGGCTGCAGAGGGGTGATCTCACGGCTCCTGATTGCAGACCAACCGAGCAGCCAAACCAATCACTTCTTTCACCGTTTCTTATCAAAATACTGACCTGATACATCTCATAAAACGTCACAGAGTCTGCTGCTGCCAAGGAATGCTTGTTGCCAGCTAACATTTATTTTTCCACAATTATATTCGGGGCCGTTGAGGGCTCGGTTGTCCTTTCGAGACAGAGCAGATCAAGGAGTGGTGCATGCAGTACATCATCCCAGGATAAATCCGGGGAGGCTCTATGACTCAGAAATGAGTCACTGCTCCTCCTCTGTTTCTTCCAGACTCTTGGGGGCGTACGAATTTATTGTCCGTCTGTATCTGCAGGAAACTATTACCCCCAGCTCCGCTCTCCTGCGCGGGAGGAATTCAGACACGTTCTCCCCTCTCGGGAGGGATAAACAGGTGAGAGGACGCACTGCACGACTCCACACCGACATCTGAGGGAAAAGCAGAGAAATGAGGGAGTTATTTTTTTACTTCCTTGTCCAGGTTAATTATTTGCAACTAGATTGTTCCTCCCAATGCCCCAAAATCCCAATTACTAAACTAAGATTGACCTTTCGGAGAGTTATTTCTAAGAACCTGGATAAAATAAGGCAGTATGACTCAAACAACAGGAGAGAGGAGAGTGTCTGCATCGCAGTTAAGCCACACAAATTCCTTTCACTGTCAGAATCAAGTATTCTCAAGAAAAACCCCACCAAACCAACCCAAGAATGATTAATCTTTTATTCTTTAGCAAGACAGATTGAAGTATCCCAGCGGAGCTAGCCGGGAAGTGCTTAAACAATGCCTGCTTATTCTCCAGCGAGTCTTCACTAGTAGGAATACCAGCTTTAGGCTGGAAAGGGAAACAATAACTAAAATAACAGATTTTAACATATGCATGAACAAGATAAATATATTCAGAGAATCACAGAAAAGCACGAAAAGGTACTGAATAGCAAATAGGCCCGTTCAGCTCTTCACATCCAAAGTTCAGGAGCCTGAGGACACCGAGGATACAGTAGAAAAGCATAAAAATACGATTTTTCTGGTGGCAATGCTGATTTAAGAATTTCTTTCCCCCTGTCATTCATCTCCATCCCCATGCTCATTTTTCCACCTCCCTCTCCCCCAGTTCGTGTTTCACAAGACAGTTTTCAATGGCAGCACTGGCTTAAGGTATAACCCCTTTACTACCCCTGACTGCTCACCCCCAGCCTGTGCCTTTGCGCGGCCAAGTGGTAAATGCTCTACTCTGCGCAGAGAGGTGCTGGTGGACCTCCAACGGCCTTTCCAATCACAGAAAGAAAGAAAAAATAGTTGCAGAATGGCAAATAGCAATAAAAGAGAATGACGATTTTTGGAATTATATATGTTAAAATGTAAACAAATCCACAAACTCTAAAGAAAGACTTTTAACATGAGTGTACTACTACTTAAAGCCATATGTATTCACAAATTTAATTAATAATAAATTGTATTACAAATCATTTGATTCTCCTATTCATAAAACATTACGTATTAGTTTTTGCCATATTTTGATCAGTCTCGGCACAGGCTGTCACTCGAACTGAAATTGTCTGAAAAGCACTGGTTTCCAATTTTTCCCGTTTCCTTAATGTTTTTTCACAGACCATCATTATTATATAGAAACGGATCCTGCTGGCCGGCCGCAGGCTGCTGAGCATGGTGTGGGGGTGAGCACAGCAGGGAATTCCTGGGGATCACTGTCTTCGTGGAAGCAAACCTGGAGGAAGACATTTCCAATAACACCGCGGACCTAACGAGCGCTGGGTTTAATGGTGAGACCCAGCCCTGAGGCTGCCAGGGCACTGCCTCCCGCTGAGCTGTTCTAGCATTCTGTTAGCACACTATTTCTCATACTTTTTTTACCCTTTGCAATGCTGTGGAGCACTTTTTGGATAAATATGTTACAATAAACAAGGCGGGCTCCCACCCAGTGACTCCTCTCTATGATCACAGCACAGACAGAACATGTGGACAACGCTGGGGGGGCTGGAGAACAGATGATTAATACATATAGAAAGGAAGAAAAAAAGAAATTCTGCTCTATCAGTAGGTATTTTACCACTGTGGAGAATGACAATAAGTCGTAACTGAACAATGACATCCTAGAGAAAACAGAATTCTCCATAAAAAGAATAGCTTAAGAATAGCTTCTCCATTACATCATGGAAACCTGGTTTAGGGAATTTAAGATCAGAGAGAGAACAACTCCGAAATGGCAAGAAGATGGGCTGTTAATAAATTCTCCCGTCCCTGGCTTCTATGGTGCTGTGGCCTAACATTCAAAAATATCTCCTTTCTAATTTTGTCATAGGGAATTTGGTAACTCCAAAAAAACCGATGGAGAGCTAGAAGAGGGAGGTGTGCTGGGATTTGGACTCCTCCCGGCAGAGGGAAGCGGCACCGGAGCTCCCAGCTGAGGCCAGTCCATCGGCTGGAAGGCGGCCGCTGGAGCCGGGCTGCTGGCTGCCGACGGCCCCGCTTTCATCTGGCAGCGTCCCCGTCCCCAGCTGTGCCGGGGAAAGAAAGAGAGCGCTGGAATTCACAGCATTCCCCCCCTCCCATTAATCCCCCGGCCGTCCCGCTGCGCCGGAATGAACTGGGCCAGGGATTGGGAACTCTGCTGGGGGGCAGATTTGCTGATTTCTTTCAGCCCCCCTGAGGGGAAGTGATATAGAGAGCAAATAAGCAGCAGGCAGCGCCAAAGTGATGTGATGGGCCAGGGCATGGAAGCCCCTCGCCTCCGCTCTACCCACCGTCCACGGGTTTTTTCTCCGTATGCAACTGGGAGAGGGTGCAGAGGAAAACTTCACGCTGCTGCCACAGGTGATTTATAGCCGAGCTCTAGGCAGATTGGCCAAACTACAAGAAAAAACATAAATAATGGTTAAGCCAAGAGGTTGGGAGCACAAACTCAGCCTGAGACGGGTGAGCGAGGATGAAGAGAGGTAAGTGCCAGGGTGCAGGGTCCAGCCCCCAGCAGCCGCCCCAAACCCTCCGCCCTGGCTCCCTCCTTCTTTCCAGGCCGGATAATAATTAGATACCAAATTAAAGTGTCATTGTGAAAATGAGAATTAACATTGGCGGAATGGTGGGAAGGCTCTGGAAGCAGAGTCACCCTTCAGAAACTAACCCGAATCCCAGCAGAGAGTCACGAAGGGATCCGGCTGATAAACCGGGTGTATGTGAAAAGGGGCATTTGAATCCCAACGGGAATCGCACAGGCCTCGCTATAAAGTAACATCCAGGCATTTCTTGCAGGGCGCCCTTGAGCCAGCTCCGGTTTCTATTTTCATGATCCAGAGGAAGGAAACGTGACAGATGAGCTGTTTTTCCCACCTGGGTGATTCACGCAGAGCTAGTAATCTCTGCCCTTTAGAAATGTGCAGGATTTTGTATTTTATTTTATTTTTTTACTTTACTTTTGTTATTGTTTCGAAATCTAGTATGAGGACTCTGAGAATATTTAGATACTACATTTATATATATAAATGTAATAAACACCACTAATAAATGATCACAAAGAAGCCAGAAACTGGCATCTGAATTATTTGGCCCATTATAAATATGAAACTCAGAGTTCTGAATATTGCCCTGAAAAGAATTCCCAGCAGATCAATTACGATCACGTTGTAGCGAGGAAAGAAATAAAAGACATCATTTCAAATACTGCTATAATTCGAATCTATGTCCAGACAACATGTATTAATTGGGTAAGTCATTCTCTGTGGATTAATTACTCAGCCCAGCCACCAGCCTGCACTTTTGCCTTACTTTTTTCTGCGAAGGGATGGAGGGTGAAACTGTTATTCTGAGTAGATTCTGGGTAATCTACCTGTTCTGCAGCCATTTTCTCTTTCTTAGTATATTGGTTTTGGTTTAAATTCAGATAATATTTTTAAATCTTTTTAAATAATCTTTTTTTTTTTTTCCCCACTATTTTGTACCTTTACAAACATTGCTCCCAAGTTCTGAAGGATCAGAATGCTGCTCCAGTTCTGGTGTAAAAATTCCCGATGCGACAAGTCACTCCAGCAGTAGATAATTTTCACTCTTGCATTAATGAAGCTGTTAAATACACTGTTCTGCTGAGACCAGAGGATAATGGTCAGAGACCTCAAAATGAAAAAAATGGATTACATTTTCGAAGCTAAAACCACTCCAACTGAAAATCTCTTTGAGGTTTTTGTGGAAAAATTCACCCTGCTAACTGCATATCCCAGTTTCTTGGCTCTCTGTAATATTCTCCCTATGAATGCTTCAAATTTCCCTGTTTACAGCGATTCTCGGGTCACAGGCGTGATGAAAGGATGACGCTACTGTCACAAAGCAGGGCCAGGTCTGGAACCAGCACGTTTCCAGGGCTCTTTCTCCGACAGTCCTGATTTGACCATGTTGCTATAAATATTGGACTAAAGTATCATGCAAGGAGACAAAATTTAAATTTCTTTCCATTTTTTCAGCACCATTCATTCAGTTACCCAGAATAGCTTCTTAAAAGTACCAGGTTGCTTCCCATTTGAAAGCCTATGCTACTTTTTTACTGTATTACTAACAATACCAGCAAAAAAAGACGCCGTGAGGACTGAAAGAACCCACTGCTAGGTGGTTTTTGTCATCTGAAATGATTAAATTGTGGTCATGAAGGATGAACGCTGAAAAAAAGCATCTTGTCAGAAAAAAAACACAAAAACGGGTGAAATTTGAAGGCCAACAGCGGAGCTGAAAAGGAACCATAGGTGACCCCGGTTCAAAAAGATTTGGAATCAAAAGACCTCTGCGATGACTTAGAGGTTTCAAGAAGGCTTTGTCCATGGCCGCGCCGAGCGGGCTCTGAGACTCTGGCAGCCCCCGCTTTCCAGCCCAGCTGAAGAGCTCCCCCGCCGCGCCGGCGCCTGCAGTTGTTGAATACATGTTTCTCACACTACAGCTCAATTAAGTCAAGGGTATCAGGGAGAAGATGATCCAAGTAATTCACTGGCCTGTGTAGTGGAGGTAACCCACAAGGGGCTGGAGAATTCATCAGTCTTTTAAAATGTACCTTCAGACACAGTGTTTTGACTCTGATTTTTCTTTTTCACTCTTTTTCTGGCATCGTTAGCTGTTCACTACGTTTCACAATCAATGTCAGGGAGCATATATGTAATTTGTAGAGCACCAAACTAAGCTAAAAGTGATACCGACAGCCAAAATTCTAAAAAAGGAATGTACCATGATATAATACTGCAAAGGAGCACATTCAAGCCAAGTATAGAATCCTTCCCGTATGAAGATACAAAAGAATTTGCTGCAAAGATTTACAAAAGCATTGCATAAAAGGATCTGCAGTGACTATGAATTTTTCATCACGTTTCCATTTTAGTTGTAAATATGCACACAGGTACTTACCAGCAGGAGAAATGTAAGCTATTTGATGTGTAAATCCATTGCTTCCTAAAGATTGTGGTTTTCCAGTCCTGATTCTTGCCAGAGATTTAAATGCTACCGTGGCTTTTCAGAGTATCATCAATTCTCATCGCCGTTTGCAGGCTCTGCTCTGCTCTTCCTGCAAAATGTTAATTCACACGTTACCAATCACTGGATCTTTGACAAAACAAGTAGCAGCAAGAAGAAACCCCCCTGGTTTTTATGATAATAGTAAGGAGAAGTTGAGTTAACACTTGGTGCCCAGCTGATCAGGAAAGCAGGGACTGGAGAAGGATTTTATGGCGTCGCTGCCATATCTTGTCTGGCAATAGCTGGTGTCATTTTCTATGTGTTGTTGCTCAACATTCAGTTCCTCGGCGAAATTTTGCACCAAAACTCAAGGTAGAGATATTCTAGAAATCACGGCAAATATCACTGAGTTCAAAGATCAGACATGAGGTTTTTGTCTTCAAAAAATGCCTTCCATGACTTCAAAACAATCCAGGTTTGCTGAGGAGGTAAGTTTCAGCGTTTTGAGAAAGTGAATGGAGTTACTTCTAAAGCTGTGAAAAGGAACTTAAACTTTTCCAGATTTTTGGGGATTACGTTATGGCTTTTACAGCTGATGTCAGTGGCAGAGTGGGGCCAGGCGTTTGGGAACCAGGGGCTGGAAACTGTGAATTAGGTGCAGGTAGATGCATCATTGGAAGGTACTAACCACACTTCCAAAATAAATGTTGACCTTTCTTCCTTCTGAACAAAGGCTTTTCAATACAAATAAAAATAAACAGGGATTTTAAGGGATTGGAGAACTCATTTCAGCATGTATGCACATATATATATACATATCATATATATTGTATCTATCTATGTGCGTATATATATACGCACTCTTTTTAACTTGCAACAGGGCAATTGAATATCTAATTTGTCTTCTAATTAGGCCTTTTTAATGGCTAAACCCTCAATACTGTAAACAGGAATAAATAAACCCGTTACACGGATATACACAAATGTTGGCATTGACCTTTACGCCTCGGTTCCTTTTCTCTCCCAAAAAGGCTCCAGGATGGAAGGACGGACCAGGCTGCCCTGGGGCTACTGGCCATTGGGGTGGCCCAGCCCCAGCACCCCCACGGAACGTAAGGCTCTTCCAGAAGATCCTGAAAAAGTGCAAAAGAGAGGAGGACAGAAAAATACTTCTTCATGATTTTGGTACTATATCACTCTGTCCTCTTTACGGGGATTTGTGCCGATGTTTTGTGGCATGCAAATCGCAGTAAATGGTATTTTTATCCCTTTCTCTGCTACATGGTTGCAAAAATTGCTGACAGGAACTGCCAACGTGCTCCACTAATAACTACAATGCTGGTTCACTGGCATAAACAGCTTTTTACATTAAGGCAGACCATTTAATTTCAGGGCTTTTAATGATGCAACTCCACTGGTATCTAAAGCAATGGAAACTTCTCTGACAGGACCTCGGATTTGGGGATTGAATCCTAAGGGGATATGTAAAAAGAAGTGGGGTTAAAAGCTGATGAGTTGGTAAGAACCTCACGGGAGCCAACCCACGGATGGAGAAGGTGTGGATGTGCAGATGTGGAATTACGTATTTAGGCTCGATTCTTCTTTCAAGTAACATTTTCCTGACAACAGAAGACAAATGCGTCACGTTGGCCACAAATGTGCTGTACGTACCAGCGGTTCCTACAGCATCGATATTCTATTTACTTAGTGATTCATCCCCTTCCTCTGCATGTTTATCTAACTACCCCAACCGCATCCAGTTACCAATTACTAGCTGGGAACAGCCTGACAGCCTGACAAACCCCAGTCCAAGGGACTCCAAACAGCTGAGCAGAGCTTTGGTGTCACCGCTCAGCGCCAAACGTTTGCACGGGAGAATAAAACAACCGGTGCTTTCCCAGAATAAAACACCACCGGGCAACCTAACCATCTGCAATTGAACCTCCGCCTCCTCCGAACGATAAAAAGACTTCGGAAAACTCTTGATTAGGCCTTTGAACTGGAGGGAGCAACAGATTTTCACGTACGTGTTGCATATTTAAACTGTAGATCAGTTTTTCAGCAGCCTTTCAGTGATTTCAGGTAACACTACGGGTAAAATCAACTCGTGGTTTGCCAGCTCTGCCATTTCAACCCACGAAAGTCAAATTTATTTTTCTTCTGATTTGGGTATCACCACCACTTACCTGGATTTTTAGATGGAATTCTCTTCTTTTCAGCTTCTCTCAGCGCAATTCAGGACAGACTCTGGTCCTGCAACGGGGAATTGTAGAATGAGATTAAGCCTTAACTAGGATTTAATTCTGCGCCTCTAATTCTCTGCGTTTTACAGGAATAAGACAAATCAGAAAGTCATATTTTTCAGTAATGTAAGCAAGCGTACACACTCCTTGTCTTCTCCAAATGAGCTGTGTTTGCAATTATTTGTAATTGTAATTATTATTATAATTATTGTAATTATTACGTAATTATCCGTGGTTTTGTAAGGTCTTTGTGGCAAGAGACAAACACCAAATCCAACTGCCATGGACCAGACTGTCCCTCTCCTATCCCTCCCTCATCGCCTTTAATCTCTCCCAGGAGTTTGGTGTCCCAGTATTTTCAGAAGGGCAGAGTCTGAGGCAGAAGAGCTTCCATGTGTGAATGGAGCTGCACAGGACTTCATTTCTTTTTTACAGTATTCCCAACACAGGTGTAGGCCCACACAATAGTCTGCTTGAAAGATAAATTATGAAGTCCTGAAAACTCTCAGCTGCTGAAATTCAGAGCACACACCACTTACCTTCCTCCTTCAGTTTCTGACTTTTCCACAGGATGTGCCACCAACAGCAGATGACATCCTCTGAATGAGAAATGAGAGGTGGGTACCTTCAAAAGGTAATTTCAACTCCTGGAGAACCACCTCCCAATGCTCCCTCTGCTGTCCGTGGAGAAATGGGCCCTTCCATGTGCCTGTCCCGGGCTACCTTCTTTTTTACAGGTGTTGTAACACAGCTACTGTCTCCTATAGCTGTAATCAT
>JAOXNO010000004.1:33511159-33533489 GCA_028565335.1 Limnodromus scolopaceus
CCCAGTTCCAGAAGGACAGGGAACTGCTGGAGAGGGGACAGCAGAGGGCTACAAAGATGATGAGGGGCCTGGAGCATTTCTCTTACAAGGAAAGGCTGAGGGACCTGGGACTGTTCAGCTGGAGAAGAGCAGACTGAGAGGGGATCTCATCGATGCTGAGCAGTATCTAAAGGGCAGGTGTCAGGAGGATGGGGCCAGACTCTTCTCAGTGGTGCCCAGGGACAGGACAAGGGGCAACGGGCACAAACTGGAACATGGGAAATTCCACCTAAACATGAGGAGGAATTTCTTTCCTGTGAGGGTGGCAGAGCCCTGGAACAGGCTGCCCAGAGAAGATGTCTCCTTCTCTGGAGACCTTCCAAACCTGTCTCCAACCTGCTCTGGGTGACCCTGCTTTGGCAGGGGGTCGGAGCAGATGATCTCCAGAGGTCCCTTCCAACGCCACCAGCCCAGCATGGCAAGACTCACCCCTTCCAGGTGCAGAGGTCGACGATGAGAAAGCCGTTATCCTCATAGGTGTTAATGTGATGGAAAAGGTTGAAGGCCGAGGTGCGGTATTTGATGTTGAGGAGCCTGCCTTTTTTCTTCTCGGCCACATGAAGCCAGACCTGAAAAGCAAGCAGCTGCTTGGTGTAGGCTGAATGAAATGTAGGAGAAACCAATATGATGGGTTTCCCAGTCCAGGGCTGGCCTCCCAGTCAAGCCCAGTTTAGTACCACCTGCTGCTTACCCCCATGGTTTCGTTGGACTCGAAGCAGTCCATGTAGTTGGCTCCCCAGAGGCTCCAGGAGGAGAGGAACTTGAGGAGGTTGATCTTCACGGGCGTTTCAACGAACACTATGTAGTTCGAGGTCAGCCCAAAGCTGTTTGGAAACACATGGGGAGCACATCAAGTGTTTTTTTTGAGAAAAACCATGCAATTAGTTTGTCTTAAGCACTGAATAGAGCACACAGATTGTGGCTTAAAATGACAGGGATATAAACATCCTGATTTTGGTAAATCACCTAATTTCAGCTGCTGATTGCATGCAAGAATAAGTCCTGGGGCCATTTCTGTAAAGCATCCAAGATGCTGCACACGTGGACCCCAGCTTTGTGCGGGTAAAGGGGGATGCTGTGAGCATCCACTCGCTTGTCAAAGCGGCTGCTTTGCTGCTGGGATGCACCGGTGGCACCCAGGAGCATGGTCTCTCTAGTTACTGGACCAGCATTGAAGTCTACTGACCCCAGGAACCCTCACCTGTGAACATAAGAGGGCTTAAACCTGTCACTGCAAGGGAACTGCACCACCACCTCTGACTTGTTCATCGGGTCTTCCTTGTCTGGAACGAGAATAGAATCATGGAATGGTCTGGGTTGGAAGGGACCTTCCAGATCATGGAGTCCAACCATCAGCCCAGCACTGCCCAAACCCCCCCTGACCCATGTCCCTCAGCACCACGTCTGCCCGGCTTTGAAATCCCTCCAGGGATGGTGACTCCACCACTGCCCTTGGCAGCCTCTGCCAAGGCTTCACAACCCTTTCCATGAAGAAATTTTTCCCAATCTCCATCCTAAACTTCCCCTGGGGCAACTTGAGGCCGTTTCCTCTTGTCCCACGGCCTGTTCCTTGGGAGAAGAGACCGACCCCCCCTGGCTACACCCTCCTTTCAGGGAGCTGTAGAGAGCGAGAAGTTGACGGGTTGTGGAGGGTTTCCCTCTACTTACTTGGGCTGTATTTGTAGTATTTGCCCACCAAGTTTCTGCCTTTAACACAAAGGCAGTTCACAACTTAGAAACCACTTTAAAGTGTTTTAAAGATAACATTTCTGTTAGTTAAAAAACCAAATATAATCTAAAGATTATTAAAAAAAACAACTTGATGAAAAACCCACGTGAAGGATAAAAAAAAAAAAAAAAAAAAGAGATTTATGGGACGGGATGTTCTGGGTTCTCTCTGAGATGGGATTAACTGACCTGCCTGAAGTGGAGGAATCCGGATGATGTTATAGGCCAGGGAGAAGTTTTTTCCAAAGCAGTTGCCGATGTTATAGACCGTCCCGTCATTTTCAATGTGGGGATGAGCCGTCGCCCCGTTGACAGACACGTATTTGCAGAGATCCACCTGGAGGAGAAGATGCAGAAAGTCAGGAGGTTTCTTGCCGGGAGACGGGAGGTCACCAGCTCTGCGAGGCGTTGCAGGTCGACAGGTCCTCACTCCAGATGTGGAAAGTTCTTCTCTAAGCCCAAAAAGCAGCCAAGCCAACTGGTTTGAGAGGGTCAGGCGAGCTGAGAGGGTTACAGGGAGAGAGGTTTGGGGTCCTGGCGTCCAAAAGGAGAGGCTCCACAGGCTGGACATTGGTAACACAGCAAAGAAAAACATCAAAACACAGTTCCACGGGGTGAATGCTGCTCAGCTCCAATGTAGGAACCCTCCAATTACAGTGCCCTTCGCAAACCCCAGCACAAGCACAAGGGTACGGACCACGGACCCCCATCACCTCCTAATTAAATATTCCTCAGAGCAGCAGAGGGTTCATTCACAAGCTCATTCCAACTTTGGCCTCATTAACCCTTTCTCTGCATCCTCTCCCCGATAAACCCCAACTCTCCCCTCGTTGGAAGAGGCTGTTATTAAAACATTTTCATGTCGGTTTTACTCCTCCACCTATTCAGAAGCTCAGCACAAAGACCCACCTGCTTAATTGTTTCTAAGGTATCGGGGTTGATTTTGGTTATGAAGTTGGTCTCGGTACAGGCGTAGTAATCTTCGCCCACGGGGTAGACGTTCACGAGGGCGTTGTCAGTCACCTCCACACCTTTGAAGTAGGAGAAAAACCTGAGCAGAGAGAACGGACAGGCGGTCAGGCCCTTCTTGGAGAAGCCCAGAAGCTTCCTGGAAGCGGAAGCACCGCAGGACATTGCTGCAAACTTGATGGCCCCACCGTACCTGGAGAAGATGTTCTTGCAGGGGTCTGGGTAGGCATAGGTACCAAATTCCGTTATCACAATCCTTTTCTCTGTCATCGCCCTCACGTAAGCATCTGTCCTGACAAACCTGGGCAGGGCAAGAAGGCACCTTGAAGCCATTAAAAAAGCAATGGGCTACATGATTATTATACAAATATTCTTGTGATGAGCCTCATGAGACCTCTGACAGCAGCAGGTCCCCGCAGGCTCCTGCTGCATCTGGAGCACGTGGGGTCCAGCATCAACCCCCTGGAGACAGACGATGGGAAACAGTGTTTTGCCTAAACATTCTGCACCAAAACACCCGAAAACCGACAGCTCGGCAGCTTTTAACTGAAAACAGCCCAGTTTTCAGCCAATGACGTAATTCTGTCACCCACTGCAGCTGCACTCAGCCCGCCCTCCCTCCCCTTCCAGATGTTTTGTATCTGTACAAAAAGTTGCATTTCTGCTAACTGTGAGTAAGTTTCAGTTATTTTTGGCCAGTTTTAGTGATCTCACTGTTAGAGTTCTTCCAATAACTGCACAGGCTTGAAATAACCGGTGGCTCCCACGTGCTGGGCAGCAGATCCCATCCCCAGCGCTCACAGTTGAGCAAATGTTTTGTTATTTTCTTTTATTTTTTGCTTGGAAAATTGCCACCCACCTTCGGTGATAGGTGACGTGCCCCTCCTTGAAGTCAAACTTGTGGAGGAGCGCCTGGCCGTCAAAGAGGTGATAGAAGGGCTCCGCACCCACCTCGAACAAGCCGGGACCGCATCTCAGGAGGCTTCCTCGCAGCCAGGTAGGAATCCTGCCTGCGGAAGGCGCAGGGTCGGTCCATGCATAGCCCACGGTCAATCAGAGCAAGAACAGAACTTCAAACTACTTAATTTTTTTTTTTTTAGCGTTCATTAAACATCCACGAGCTCTTAGAACTGTGATTTTTTTCTTTACCTACAGACCCACCAAAGTTGTTGAGTATTGGTATGTCTGAAGATCCCCCACCCAATCTGTCCTTCTTCTACCCCAAAACACACCAGCCCTGTCACCTCCCACCCTCTGCTCCAGCCCTCATGAAGCCTCCGAGCTCTGGTGGCCACGAGCTCCCCAACACAAGAACTGGGCGGGAGGAGATGGGGGAGCCCGCACCAACCTGTGACGTGGGCGGTCACCGGAGAAGACAGCTCCTCCACCGTCTCAAAGAGCTTCTTGTAGCCTCCAGCGGGATGCTCCACTCTGAAAGGACCAGCAGACATGGGGTTAACTTGGTTTTGGGATCGCTTTGGAAACCCCCAATGAGGGAGGGTTTTTTTTTTTTCCTGAAGGGACTGATCTGGGACTTGTAAATAACATGAGAGATCAGGAGGAGGGAGAAGTGAGGCAAAGGCTCCCAGGGCTGTGATCAGCTACTGCAGCTACCTGTGACCCAGCCGGAGCACACAGAGGAACGGGGAACACCAAGGAGACAGCCCGTGCCACAGCCCTCCAGGCAAAGACCCTCATCCAGGGGACAAATTCAGAATACTCTGAATCATCAGGAAGAAAAATCCAACTTTTATCTCCCAGGTCTTGGATAAGCAATTTTTTTTTCTCCTTTTTTTCTTTGAGCTCAAGTGCGTGGTTGAGAAGGTTCCACCTACACCAGGTACGGACCATCCTCTGGTCCCTGGAGCTGAGCCTGTCCCCCTGGGGCCAGAATGCCACCATGGCACGGGACGGACCAACATGGACACCCCGTAGCCTCACAGCAACTCCCCCGGCCATACGCGCGGTGGATGACTTCCTCCTGGAGAAGAAAGCCTCAGGAATACTCACTGGCTGTACATTTTCTCCCCGATGAAGGGCCCGAGGCTCCAGCAGCCAAAACGCAGCAAACGCAGTGTGCTGGATATTTATGGGGCACTGGGTATTTATGGGGGGCTGGGCCCCACAACAAAACCACCTCCCCCCCCGTGCCAACGAGCCCACCCTGGGAACAGAGCCGGCTTTCACCGCCGAAATCCTCCCCGGGGCTTTGAGAGGTTTTTGTTTTGCCTTTCACACAAAAAAGGGCTTTGAATGTTTTTCTCAGACCTAAATTCTTCCCAAGCAGAAGTGATTACAAAAGGGGAAAAAAGGAAAAAAAAAAGCCAGAAAGGAGTGAAACGGAGCGCACTGGAGTCACGCCGGGCGCTTGGCATGGCCATTCGGCTCCTCACCGCCCCGTGGGGACACCTTCCCGGCTCCAACAGACCCTGGGCTGCAAGAAACTGCTCCTTCCTGCAACGGCATCTCGGTGCCGAGTGATGGAGCGTGGCCACATCGCGTTGGAGTGGGGGGACTTTAGAGACACTGAGAGATAAGAAGACATTGGTGTCAAATATTATCATTCCTAGCTCCCGTACACACGAGCCACCAGCTTCTTCCTCCTTCTTGGGCCTCTGTAGAAGACCACCTTTGCAAGCTTCAGCACCTTGGTACAAGCACAAGACCAAATCCCTGGCCACCAGCTGGGAGGGCATCAGGGAGCATCATAGAGCCATAGTCATTTAGAGAAAGAAGGTTTCTTGGAAAAGACCTTTCAGATCATGGAGTCCAACTATCAACCTAGCACTGCCCAAACCCCCCCTGACCCATGTCCCTCAGCACCACGTCTGCCCGGCTTTGAAATCCCTCCAGGGATGGTGACTCCACCACTGCCCTGGGCAGCCTCTGCCAAGGCTCCACAACCCTTTCCATGAAGAAAATTTCCCCAATATCCATCCTAAACCTCCCCTGGTACAACTTGAGGCCATTTCCTCTTGTCCCATCACCTATGACTTGGGAGAAGAGACCGACCCCCCATGACCTCAGCCTCCTTTTCTGGAGCTCCTGGGAAGTGAGGAAGATCTTTTGGACAGCTGCTGCCAAGCAACACCCCCAGGTCCTTTTCCACCAGGCAGCTCCAGCCACTCTGCCCCAGCCTGGAGTGTCCATGGGGTTGGTGTGACCCGAGGGCAGGACCCAGCTCTTGGTTTGTTGAGCCTCACACCACTGACCTTGGCCCATCCATCCAGCCTGGCCAGACCCCTCTGTAGAAGCCTTCCAACCCTCCAGCAGGTCAATACTCCCACCCAACTTGGTGTCCTCTGCAAATTGACTGAGGGTGCACCCCATCCAGGTCACTGATAAATGATTTCAGAAGGTGGGAAATTTCTTAAGTCTAGCGCACATAAAGTAGTATTTTCCACAGAGGGTGTCACCAGCCCTATCTACTCAGAGGGACGTCAGAGCTGACCACCCTCTCTTTGATGGGCAGGACAGCAGTCGCTGTCAGAGACGGCTCTACAAAAGCATCTCTTGCAAGAGCAGATGTTTATGAAAACAGCAGTGCTGTTATTTCAGAGATTAATGAGATCGGGGAGATGACTGCTCTCCCCATCACGGGCAGCCCACAGCACAAGATGAGGACATCTCATCATGCCATGGACCTGGGAACGCTCCTCCCATAGGGCAGAAATGATATTAAATATCCCCATATTAGATTTGCTACTACATGCAGTAAGTGAAACTTTGGCTTTCTTTTCTTTACAAGACAAAGCATTTCTTTTTGGAATGTGGGTTCATTTAAGGTTTCTAACCAAAAAAACAAGATACTGTTGAGCCCTCGTGAGCCCTTTGACTGAGGCCTCCCATTAACCCTTTACATAAACCAACCTTAATTATATGGTAATTTATCTGTGAAAGCATCCCAGCAACAAATATATTCAACATAAATTTGAGTGCGAGCTTGAGGCCTCTCAGCCGTGCAAATAATGTGGAGATTTTTAATTAACCCCAGAATAAGGACTCACAACAGTGTCTTAATCTTTGATGTCATGGAAATATGGTGTTTCTATGGTGACAGTGTCTTCCCAGGCCCCATCATCCTCCTCCAGTGGCTCAGGAGGCAGAGATTCAAAAATTTGGAGGTGTTCAAGACTCAAGATGAAGCTGAGTAACGCAATTTACACAGACCCATTTTAAACAGGGTTTGGACTAAATCAGACTTGATATTAGGAAGAACTTCTTTGGTGTGAGGGTGGTGAGAGCCTGGCCCAGGTTGCCTGGAGAAGCTGTGGCTGCCCCATCCCTGGAGGGGTTCAAGGCTGGACAGGGCTTGGAACAACCTGATTTTAAAAAAAAATTAAAAAAAAAAAGCTTCCAGTAAAAATATTCACTCAAGAAAAAGTGATAGCTCAAAGAAAGGTTTAGATTAAAACTAAATATGCATCTGTCATTTGTTTGGAATACTTTACGTCCCCCATTGCCCGTCAATTGGTCCATTTATTGACATTTTTGTTAATTTTTGTCAAAACCTTAGAAGGGAACATTGAATAACATGGATCAAGGACTCCGAATAATGAGGGCAGTCCTTTCAAAGCTAAATCCCAAGAAATGCAAGCTTCTCGCCTACTAAGTTGCTTAACTGGAACACATAAATAAGTAAAGCATTTACACAACACTGAACTGGTTGAGAATAGTCAGTAGCAAGTTTAGGTACTGGGTTTTTCAAAAAAGGCCATCAACTACAGGCATGACAGAGGATGAACGTCTGTCACCTACCGTGGAAGTCTAAAGTTACCCCCAGGATGTCAAAAAATTATAAGGATTGGCTAAAACTGGGCTCATCTTGGTTCCTCATTTGCAAAGTTTTCCTCCCCAGAAGGACAAGGGCAATAGGACACATTGCAAAATAGTTATTGTGCCAGATATACCCCAGTTTCCAGTTTCTCAACCCAGACCCTCGTTCCTAACCCACTCCTAACTCCCCATGAGATGCCAAAAAATGCTAATCCAGGCAAAGAGGTGAGATTTCCTTTACTTTTAATTGTGATGGCTGGTTTTATGACAATTAGTGTAAGAGTCTGCACGTGCAGCTACAATGACAGTTCAGTTCCTTGTCCCAGGAATGGGCAAGACGTGACAACACAGCCCAGCTCAGAGCGGTGGGAGAGAACTAGACACAGGAAGAGACAACCAAACGCCTCACACAAAGGAAAAGCGCTCGCCTCTAAAACACCCAATTCCATAAAGCACAAAACTGCTAGATAAAAAAAAACCTTAAAGTGAGAATAAAATCAGACTTCAAATGTACCTTCTTCTGCAGTCCAGTGCTTGCAGCCCATCCCTTCTGTTTTCCTGCAAACACAGCCAAAACAAGCAGAGTTTTAGACTTATCTAGAAGGGATATTACAACTGAAATGTAACACAGACACAAATTCCTCACAACAAACCCCAATTCTGATGCTGCTCCAATTGCAGAATGGTTTCAGCGTGTGGCACATTGTTGGTTGTGATGATATGGGCTTAAATAAACCTTTCACTGAAGAGCAGGGTGAAAGTCCTGAGACTTATCCTGTTAAGAATCAATGTAAAAGAAAAAAATCCCTTTCCTCTTATTTAAAATTCCCTTGACTGCCCAGCCATTGCCCCTGCACACTCTCAGTGTATCTTTGGGAACACAAACAAAAGGATTTCGGGCTTCCTTTTTTGACAGGTACAAAGATGGGGGAGAAAAACCCCCACTTCTTTCCAAGCCCTGAACTGAACACTGACATCATTCACTACTTCTCACTTTATACTTTTTTGCCTGAAGCATTTCTGTCTAAATATTAAGCTCTCCTTTCTGAAAACACTTACTTTGAACTGTTCTCTCACAGAAATACTCGTGCAGATTTTTATGCTCTCATCGGGGAGCCTTGGTCCCATCAGAATTAATAGCAACCCCCTAACTCTGGAAACAAAATAGGAGAATTTAGTGTATCCTGATTCTATTTGTTGTCATAAGCTCACGTAGCATTCATCTCTTCTGTTAGTTTGAGAAGCATGGCAATAGATCCAAAATAAGTTTTCCATTAAAATATCAGAAATATACCTATGGCTTTTAATAAAAATATACAAAAGCTCATGTGACTTTTACAGATGAGATGAACACACATATTTTACGGGGTCAGATAATCATTTATTTATGGTGAATTTCTAGCTCCCTTGGAGACAGAACCACCTCTTAAATTAGTCCCATTGTTTTGTTTAAAGACAAATACTTTGAGAATACAAGGAAGGCACTTATTCACAACATACAGACATTTAAAAAACACAAACTCTTAATAAATGGCACAAATTCCTGAACAGACATTAGAGAAGTTACAACAATATGCATATCATTAGTTTCCCATAAAAAAATTATATATAGATTTTTGGTTACTAATAGCTTCATGCTTATTTTCACATTTATTTTCCGAACAAAATACATTGGAATAACTTGTAAACCGATAAATATTTATTTCTCTCTTAGCAGTCATTTAAAAGTTACCTGCACACATACAAAAAAAAAAACAAACCTATTTTGGCACCTTTCAACATAGTGTCCTTGTAAACATTTCTTCCTTCTGCACACACAGCCACCACCAAACTTCTGAAGCAAGTGCCCTTTGGTAAATCAATTATCCATCCAATAAATAAGCGGCTGAAGTGGGGTTAAGTTAATATCTCAGGCTACGAAATCTCGGTTTTCTTAGGCTGAGCATCGGTTGTTTGATGGTAGGTTTGTTCTCAAATAGCACTGCTTCATTTTCTGTAGTTGGGAATCTGTTCTGGTAGATCAGAGGGTATTCCTTCTGAAACTAGAAAATACAAAAAGCAAGAATTAAAAGAAAATATCAGACTCCACCAAAAACCTCCAGGTGTGCAGGGCTTGAGCACGAATCACTTTGTAAGGATGCATATCAGCAGGAGGAGCGAGACTATCAGCCTGTAACGCAACTCTGAGCTTCGACCAGAGCTGTAGCCCTTCGTTCACAACTGACAAACAACCAGTCAAATAGAAATTTTATCAGGTGCCTCATCTTCTGCTGAAATGAGAAAAGCTTCCGAGCTCTTTCCCAAGGATTTTTTGACATTTTGCCTGTTTCCTATGTAAGGCCTCAGGAAGGAATAATGGTACCTACATCTATGCATCAAGCACAGCTGATAGAGACAAACTATGGAAAATAACACCATTTGTAACTTTGGGCGATAACTCAAGTTGGGACTAACCCTCTGGAAAGTGCAATGTATTTGGCTCTTCCCAATTCAAAACATCAAAACTGAATAATCACTCCAAAAAGCTGTGATTTATCACACCACTAGCTATCCCGGCACAAATGGCAAAACTCTAATGACATATAATAAGACTATAATGATATAGCCTCTGTGAATTTTAAAAATAAACCTTTGCTAACCTGGGCCCTTACGGCACAAGCTGCTTCTGGACTTCTGTGGCAAGTCATCAAAAATTTTAAGTACGTACTTCAAGTTTTAATATTAGAGGATTTTAGTTTATTTCCTTCCTCCCTGCTTCACCTGCTCCTCTGTATCATTTCTTACTGCTTGCTTACTCCAAGCTTTAATCAACTGTAATTAACTACTCTTCTTTACATGCAAGAAGTGTTAATGAATTTGAACAAAAGTCAGCCTTCATTTTTACGGGACCAAAAAGGTTTCATCACTCACATGAAATTCAGAGCTGCAGGAGCTGGGTGAGGGGCACCAAAGAGAAAGCAGCTTTTCAGAGGGAGCACATTTCTTTCTCAAATTTGAGTCACAAGACTTGCTTAGGAGATTCCAGGACAAGTACAACACTATTCAATTGGTCAGAAACACTTGCCAGAGGTTTTCCAAAAAAGAAAAAAAAAATAAATCCTGCCAGAATGGCTGTATTTTAGATTTAGCATTAGGCAATGTGTTAGTAGGCCACAGAAGTGCCAGATAATCTTGAGCAATATACATGTTACAAAACACAACACAAAGTCCACAGGAAAGAATGTTTCAGGATTGTGGACAGAGAGAGCTCAGCCTCGTAAAGCAAAAAAAAATAAAACATCACTGCTTTTATTGCCTATTGATTTTAAGCCCAGGTCTTTAAAATCCCAATCTCAGCATTCAATCACATCAAAGAACTTTCTTCTATAAAACAGGTCTCTCTCTCTGTACATCCTGCTCCAGAGTCTAGTGACTGAGATCCTTCCCTCACAACAACATTTTCTGTTGACGTGGATGCAATATCCGCTGAGTTCCTCACCTGTTTTAACTTCTTCTTTTTGTCTTTCACAGACAAGTTCTTATCTTTGATGATGTTCTCCAAGAGCTCTGCCACCGCAGCTTGAGAGGTAGAAACCTTTTGTTCTTCAAACTCCTGAGGGGTTATTTGTTTGCAGTATGAATATGTTGGCAATATGGCACAAATTTCATCCTTTGGATATTTGCACTGTAAGAAAAGTTGAAGAAGTGGTCTGTGTATTCTCACAAAATCACATGGAGTTGGAAGGGACCTCTGGAGATCATCTCCTCCAAGCCCCTGACAAAGCAGGTCCACCCAGAGGAGGTCCCACAGGAACGTGTCCAGGTGGGGTTTGAATGTCTCTAGAGAAGGAGACTCCACCACCTCTCTGGGCAACCTCTTCCAGGGCTCTGCCACCCTCATAGGAAAGAAGTTCCTCCTCAAGTTTAGGTGGAACTTCTTATGTTCCAGTTTGTGCTCGTTACCTCTTGTCCTGTCCCTGGGCACCACTGAAAAAAGACTGGCCGCATCCTCCTGACACCCACCCTTTAAGTATTTATAGGTGTTGATCAGATCCCCCCTCAGTCTTCTCTTCTCCCTCAACCTCTCCTCGTAAGAGAGATGCTCCAGGCCCCTCATCATCTTTGTAGTCCTCTGCTCTACTCTCTCCAGCAGTTCCCCGTCCTTCTTGAACCAGGGAGCCCAGAACTGGTCCCAGTGCTCCAGATGGGGTCTCACCAGCGCAGAGTAGAGGGGCAGGATGATCTCGCTTGACCTGCTGGTCATGCTCTTCCTGGTACACCCCAGGATGCCCTTGGCCTTCTTGGCCACAAAGGCACATTCCTGGCACATGGACAACCCGCTGTCCACCAGGACTCTCAAATTATTATATACTATTTCAGTGAGAAGATACTTAGCCAATGTCCAAACAAACTAATGTACAGTGACATCACAAGTTGCAAAACTTTAACAAGTAGCTAATATCTATGTCTGCACCAATAGTGTAATTATTGAAGTTTGCATTCAAAATATAGGTTTATTTGCAGTTTTCCCATTCACCTTCAGAAGTAAGAAATACCCTGCAATCAGCAAGTGAAATTAAGCTTCTGTCATGCCACCAACCTGAGCCATCTTCATGTATTCTATGTGATCTTGCACTGCGACCTGCAGGTAAGTTGGCACCTTAAATATTTCCTGTTGGTGGTCCATTAGAAAGGAAACTAATCGTGTAGAAAGCAGCTCATCAAGATCTACTTCTTCTGCGCAGCACAGCACGCACCGAGAAAAGGTCTGTATCATCTAGAAGTGTTTAACAGCTCGTTAGTAGGCACAGGGGAAGGATTTGCTTCTTTGCCATGAATTCTCCAGTACCAAGTCTCACTGCCATCTCTCTTGCCTGCACCACTGGTCAAACAAGGACGAAAACTGACTATAATTTTTTCCTCATCTGAAATAAAGGAACTTCTTGTAACATTAGACTCGTACTTTTTTTGAACAGTAATTTCAATTAAGAAATACATGTTTTAGAAAAGTAATAAGAAAGTCTTCCCCTGTGGAAAAGTGTCAACCTTCGATTAGCCACCTTGAACAAGTGAGATGATAAAGAAAACCCTGCAGAGCCCGCCTAAGCAAGACCTAATGCACACCAAGAGCCAGTTTTAAATACTTCTAAAAAACATTTTTCCAACTTTCATATTTCCAGCTTTTAGGAGGCTTAATTTAAATTATCATGTGCAGGTACTTTGTTGCTTTATTTAATGTTATTTGACAAAAATTTTTAGTTGTTCCAATGAAAGCTTAAATTCAGGGCTTGAAGCTAGTCTTTAAACTCAACAGACAGATAATTCCCTTCTTTGGTAATGTTTTTGTCATAACTTTACCTACACAAACGTTTAGCCCAAGAAAGGTTTTCTACAGACACTTTGCCAACACCTTTTGAAGTTAAATGGCAGTAGGGTGAGAAATCAGACTGAAAACACAAGTCTCTCACCAAGGAACGCGTGCCCATGGCATCGTGCAGCCGCGGCATATCGACGTTTTCGCTGATGCGAGATATCATCCGCATTAGGAGCTGAATCTTCCTACGATTCGGTGGTGGCAGCAACAAACAACAGATCTGGAGTGCTTCAACAGCAATTCTCTCTAAATGAGGCTGAAGCAGATCTACAAGTTAATTGTAAAGACAGCTGTCATTAAGATTCGAACCAACTTTCAGGATACTTTTATCTCAGTACAAGAAATTTCTTTTTTTTTTTGAATTATGATAATCTATGTTTCACAGAAATCAGCTGTAACATAGTAGATAATGTTATGTGGCCGCTTTTTGTGTGGTCATCTTCAACTTGCTTCATTATGATAAACTACTGGTACTACTAGGACCTTAATACAAATCAGAAATGACACTAATGTTATTCCCAGAAGTATTTCTCCTCCAACAGGCAGGTCTGGGCCCATTCTCTGCCTCACTCTTAGCCAGTGTCTACGACAGAATAACTTATCACTTACCTGAAAGGTGAATTTCTGACGTGTCAAGTTTAAGACTCCAAAGACACTACATGCTACTATTTGTTAGCAGAGGTACAAAGGGCTACCTTTAAACAGTGTAATTTAGCAAACAGAATTATTATTTTTTTTTAAAAAAAAATCACGTGATATGCATATCAAAACCCATAGCAACAGTGCCAAAGGTTAAGGAAGCAGAGATTAGTTAGTCAACACAATAAGCCAATACAACATGCTTTAGAAGCCACCTTACTTTGCGTGCCAGTCAACACATAAGAAGAGCGAGTGAAAGAGTATTCTGAGAGTTCTACGGTACTTTTGCTGAGTCTCTTACTGACGGTGAGATCAGAACCCTCAGTCCTGATGTCCACCGAAGAAGCCACACCAGAGGTGTTTGGTTTTCCTGGCCCACAAAGTTGAGGCCGTGGCTTTACTGTGATTTCAGCAACTGGTACATTGATACTAGAACAACTTTTCGAGTTCCTCTTGCCAAGTAAACTCAGCGACCTGCGTATTTGCTTCGACCTGCAATTTTCATTAAACATCTCTTTATCCTGAAGAGTTGAGGCAGACGCTCTCTTGATACCATGGGTTTGGGTTTGACATGCTTTATCAAAACCAAGCTCCAATACAGAATCAGCTTTATGCTCATACAGTAGTGACCGTTTTCCATTTCTTGTGCCCAGGATGGTGTTCACATCGCTTTGCCTGAGGCAACTGGATTCTCCTTTATTACATACATTTGAAGTAGTGTCTCCAACTGTTTCCAAAGAGTAACATCTCATCCTAAATGTTCGAGGTGGATCTTGTTCATTCCTGAAACCTGAAAGATTTTGACAGCTTCCTCCTATCAGATTATCAGCACTACCTTGTTCACATATCAGTTTGCGTTGCTGCAATTTCCTTACAAATTGTTTTTGAAAAGTTAACTTATCTGAAGAAGACTTCCTGGAAGCGTCATATTCTGTCTTTTTTTTGTCAGGCTCTTTGCGAAGTAGGCTAAGAAGAAGACATTCAGTTGACTTGAAAGAGTTCAAGTGAAGAATTTTTGAAGGTTGTGGGTCACATTTCTCATCTTGGACAGAATGTTTTCCACTGCATATATCTGGAATTGTGATGTAGCCACATATAACTATCAGAAAATGAAATAGAAGTTAAGATGCAAGTGGTATGAAAATGAACATGTCCAGAAAAGAAAGTTACTAACTGAACAGAGAAGACAACAAATATAAGACACTAACTTCTAGTTATTCTGTTAGTAAAAACTAAGAAAAATTTAGCTCAGTCCAAAAGCAATCTAACAAGGTAACAGCACCCAACATGCAAGAAGAAAGAAAGGTAACGTAAGGCAGCAGTGAGGAACAGACAGGAACGAGCGCATCTTTTTAAGTTATGGTTACTGCATATTTGGAATGTTAGCTCAGACAGCAATTTATAAATGATATAATGAGACAGAAGTGCATTTCAATTAATCTTGTAATACAGAATCACAGCATTGATGATCTCCCTCAGATTCAAGTTACCACACAAATTAGGGGGTCAAGCTCTGATTTGAATTTGTTCCCCAGTTGCTAAAAAACTTACGCCTTGCTCTGGTTATTTCTAAATTCATACGTACCTAAAATATTAACAAAAAGTTCATAGTATTCAAAAGTAAGTAATGGTTCAGGGAGACTGAGAAAGTAATCAGCAACCGTTCTGAAAACATCCCGCTCAAACCCACTGTAAGTTGGTTGGCTCATGTCATTATTTCTAGGCCCTAAAAAGAGATAAAGAAAGAAAATTCACAGAAGTATTAACTCTCACAATTCCATTATTTAAAAAAAAAAAAATTAACTACAGATGAAGCAAGCTACCTTACAACACCAATTCTAATGAATTAGGAGATGGCGGTTTTAATTACATATAGAACCAGGGAAAATTGAACTTTTGATATGATCAAACTTTCTAATCATAATCACATTACCCTGCACTACACTAAAAATATAGTGGAGCAGTATTCCCCCTGCCAGTTCGAGTATTTTTAGTTTTCACTGCGTAAAGTAACTAACGCCTTAATCATTTGGTTACAGCATAGCTACCAGATGCAGAGATAAAATCTCCACTTGAGCTAATTCCCTCAAATTAGAAATTGAGAATTCAAAAAAAACCAGAAAACTTGATTAGTTGTCATCTCATGAATACAAAGACCTATTAGTTCTAAATACAGGGCTGATGTGGGAACTATTGTATTGAAATGACCAGAGACCAGTGCTCAGCTGTATTTTCTACTTTGATTTAAATCCACTCACCCAGCTCGTCCCCATCCTGCTTTTCCTAATAGTGCTCTTCATGGAAGAGGCTCTATGTTTTGGGGAATGCAGTTAAAATAGGCTGCTTCATGAAGGTGCCACGTTTACCTAATTGCAACCTGTACATATTTGTAACACAATTTCAAACACATCTGACAAAGGAAGCCTCAGAGACAGTTAGGTTCTGTGAAGTTTCATAAATATCAGTGGTGCTGTAAAGAAGAAAGACTATTAGCACCACAGGGGTCTGCTACAGCACACGCTGAAGAACAAAAACACTCCTTTACTAGCAAGTAAATCCACATCAGACCAAGACATTAGAAACCCAACTTCATTAGGTTCACTGTGAAAGTACCTTTTTACCCCCTCAATGGGTGAAACCCTGTGTTAATTGGAACTACTGGGAAAGTATTTACTGTGGATTAATACAAGGCAGCTGCTCAAGCCTAGGTGCTACGTGTAACTGATCCTTCTGTTCTGAAGTTTAAGATTTAACATGAAGCTTTACTAACTTTTACATTTAAGCAAATGCACACAGAAAACAAAATAGCAGCGCTAAGTTTCCTGTAAATTTTAACCACTTTAAGTTTTGCTGCTTGGCATTTCAGACATTAGTACCAAAATAAAGGATGAGTGCAGACTCTCAGTTTGTGGAGAATGAAAGCTCAGCTCTGTCACAAAAACATGTTTAACAGCTAAAACGCCCGACTTCAAAAATCCACCTCATCGACTATGCAGCGATTGGTAAGACATGGCAGGCCTTCATTTTCCATAGCTGAACTGTAACTATAAAAGGTTTCTTACTGGGTTTTAAGCACAAGCTTTTTGTAAAGACAGTTGGAAGAAAAAGGTGGGGAAGCAGATAAGGAGGCACCAGAGGAGCTATATCCAAGTGCAGGATCCAGGAACAAATGAGTAGAACTCTTCCTTCTGTTCTCATGATAAATCTAGCAGTCTATAAAGCTGACCATATGAGCACACTTATCTCAAGCCTTTTGCCAAATTTTATTTGAGTTCTTCTAGGGCAAATAAAAATCTAACTGGTTTTCTGTCAATTGGCTTCCCCAGTTTAACATGAAATGTAGGTGCTGTTTTAGTCTAAAGGCAGTAACTGAAAAAAGAAAGGCCTTTTACTTCTGAAAAACTACATTAGCAGAAACCACACACAGGTTTTGCCCAAGCACTCAAGTTTTCTCCCTGCCTGACTATTTGTTCATAGGAATTATTGTTGTAAAAAACAGTGCTTGAGTTTTCTGTGGCTTCAGAGAGCATGCTTCACTGAAGGCTGACAGGGTTTAATTAATTCTCCTGTGCATTGCATGGATTAAGGAACACTGAGACCCGTCTTCCTCCACTAATTTAACCTGTTCAGGTTGCCAAAAATTCGTATGCAGAATGAGACAATGCAGCCTAAAAGCAGGATAACCAACTGTACTGCTACAGGACCGATATCTTGATTACCCAAAATACATCATCTTTAACATGCGTTAACTCTTTTAGCTTACCTTTCTGTGCAATAATTTGCTAGGTATTGCTTTCGCTGCTTCTTAATATATCAAGGCACTTAGATTATTTGAATTTCTAAAATGAAGCATCACAATTGATCTTAACGTGCAAGTATATTTCACTTTCAACTCAAAATAGGTTTCTGAAACTTAAAAGCTCTTCAGTGACTTACAGTAGGCGAGGCATTTCATAGCTGACAACACCCAGTGAGGGAGATCTTCTAAAATAAACAAACAAGTACATTATTTATAGATAACCCCAAAGATTTAATGACTAATACAAATAGTGGCACACATATAATAAATACAAAAGAGCAAATTTAAAACTAAAATATTGATATATGTTTGTAATTTAAAAGTAAATGCAATACACCTTCAAAACCTCCTAGACAAATATACTGAACTGTACTTTAGCTTGGGAAAAAGACAGAGCATGAAACATAGCACTTTAATTATTATTTGTTTGTTGCAATTGCACCATATAGAAGCTTTAAGCAAAACCAGAAAAATCTTACCTGATTTGTCCTGCAAAATAACAACACCATGTTTGCTCGTGTTACTCATGTTGTATATGATGTACTCAGGAACTATCTGCGTTGGCTGCAAAACTTCTTCCAAAGACGGGAGGCCTAAAATGGTCTGCAAACTGTTGGGAAAAAGAAAGCAGATGTTTTCATTCATTATTAGCAAACCTTGTAGGCAACAAGTTCTTTCCATTTCTAGTCTAGCAGCAGTTACTTGATAAGCTATAAAAATTCTCACTTACAGAAGGACAAGTTGAGGACACACTTTTTCCTGGAACAAACTCCAAAAACCAGTAAGAAAGAGCATCTATGGTACTTAAAATACTTCAACACCAGCAACAATAAATTTCAATACATTTCTTAAATGCAAAAATCCTATATTAAAAAATACATTAGAAAGCATACATAAACAATAGTAAAAAAAAAGTTCAACTTAAAACATGATCTTAACAATTTCAAAAAAATTTGCAAGCCGAAAGCCTGATCAGGCCATTCCATACCCAAGACTTATATACAAGAAGTTACTTTTTACAATCTATTACTTACTGTATTAGTATGATATTCCTCCAAGTTTCTTGCACGTATTCCTGGCTTATTTCGTTCCTATGCAGTGTGTCTTCCTTGTTTTCCTCCATTACACTTGGGTTTGTTTTTTCTAAATTTTCCTGAAAACAAGAGGTTTATACTGTAAGATAATCAAGCCACAGCATAATTCAAAATTAAGTGAAAAAATGTTCTCAAACGTACAGGGCATTCTGCAAAACATTACATTCCAAAACATGATCCAGGGAGAAACCTTAACAGCCTCAGCACTGAAATGTAACCATATCCAACTAAAAAGCAAAAAAGGACACTATGAAAAAAGACCTAATCAAATCAGAAGGCAGCTATTTAAAAGATAGAAACATAAAATCCAAATGTATTAGTAGGTGAAGTATTCTCCTTTAGGTTCACATCTAAATGTAGAAAGTATGTGCATGCACACACAAATCTGAAAAGAATAAAGGGCCAAACACATTCAATCTTTTTCAAAAAGTAAGCAAAGCAGTTAAATAATTTGTGCCTTTTATTTGTCTTAAACAAAAAAACATTAAGTTTCAACAAGGACATACTGTCTAGATCATTTCTAAAACTCCACCTTCTGGCCCTCCCAATACTTTAAAATATTGTAGCAGGGATAAATCTGGACTGGAGACAAACCAAACATGAGAATCCAAAAGAAAACAAAACCCCTCCCATAGTGATGATACGAGATGCTCAATTGCTTACAAGTATATACACAATTAAAAATCTACGTAATTTCAGATCATATTGATGCGAAATTAGACCTATACTACAATGGGGGGTGGAGGGTGGTGTGTGTGTGTGCAACAAATGACCTTTCTTTTTAAAGAAGTAACATTGCTGCATTAATTACCCTCTACCTCCCCTGCTCCCATTTCTCTTCCCAACAAACTATAACAATTGCCAGTAAGTTTAGAAAAAAGCTTCATATAGGTTTAAGAGCATCCTTCATTTCTTTTGTCAAACGCATAATACCTTTCACTTGCTGCCAGCATTTCAAAAATGAAATGTTAAATTTCTGAGGTTTTTTTTTAACAGTAACATACTGTTAGAAGTATGATTTTGCATGTGTGTACTTTGTTTGACTATTTACAGGTTATTTAGTAGTATCTCTTTTTGTACATGCAAAAAGAAAAACAACACACATCACCAAGACACTTCATTATGAAATATAGCTGTATCTCTCTGTTATACTTATAAAATGTTCTATTTCACTGTCTAGAAGAATCTACCAATGTATGTATTTCTTAAGCTAGAAGGGTAGATGACACAACAGAAGAGTGTCACTAAAAGATGATTCCTTCTAGTTTTATTATTTTAAGAATAAAGAAAACACAGCAACTGTAATTATGTAAGAAACATAAGTTATTACCAGAGACTGTAGTAACTCATGTCTTTTAGAAGTCGTCCTGGATAAATGCGGCAGTTTAAAAAGTCTTTCTTTGTCTCTAGAGAAGTTTTCCAAGTTCTCTTTTGGTGGACATGAGCTGGGTAGAGGTTTAACTGGAGATGTTGAAGGAAATCTGTAACGAACACAAGAGATGTTAGATAAATTTAGAATAGAGTAAAAATAAAGAAGTTGCTTAATCAAAACCATACCCTGTCAGTGTGATCCATAAGATTCTGAAAAGATTCAGGAAAGTATTAAGAAAAATGCTGATGTTTTCTTTTTAGAATATTGTTTAACCTTATTACACTATAGAGTAGCTTTGGGCTACTCTCTTGATTCCAAAGTCAAGTTGAAGATACTCAGGTATCAGCAGGATACTCAGCTGAAGATACAGCACCGACAGCAGAATTTGAGAAGTGAGGGCCATTAATACCTTTGATTTTAGAACATAGAATAGGCTTAGTTTCCCACTTAAGACTTTCTGTAAAACATACAAGAGAAGTAAACATAGGGCTGGTAGCACAGCATGCAGCTACTACACTGAATTCTCCCTGGCTCCCCTCCAGAGCCCTTGAGCGTAGCACACATGCCAGTGAAAAACTTGGCCAGACAAAAGCCCGGGACCAGCCCTCGGCATACAGGGTGTGTGGTCTGTACTGCAAGTCAGAGTGAAACGGAGTGGAGTAAATCCGTGCTAGTAATTGATTTTTGGCCCAACTGATCAACCCAAGCAAGATATTTTTGAGAATCTGAGCACTAAGACTTTTAAATAAAGTTCTCAACCCAAAGAGCTCTGTTAATTGGTCTTCATTTCAGTACCTGTAGAGCGCACCATTGTCTTCTAAATTTTCAGATCCCCATCTGCCTTTTATATCTTCTATTACGTGATTCTTGAGAAACTTTCGTAATAACTGAACAGTCTGCTGCCTGGTAACTTCAGGACCAAAGTTACTGTTGTTCCTTAATACTTCATGGAGCCAGTCTACAGCTTCCGACGCAGTAAAACATCTTCCATGCTTTTTGAAGTGCTGCCTGTGTTTCCTTAATGGCATGCCTGCTCGGAAGTATTTTGTAACTTCATTCCACTGCATGGGAAACAAACCAGCACAGAATGTAAGATCAAAGCCTGAAGCTGATCACTGTAATTACCAATTAAAACTGTAATATATCAATAAGCGCATAAATGAAATCACATTAATACTAATAGATATTGATAGTTATACTAAATAATGTAGAAGTGTTAACACAGGAACATTAAACTTCAGATCAAAAATATGTAAACATTTCATTTAGGTTTTTATCTCATTCTTCTACAAATGAAAACAAGGTCAGTTTCACGTTTAAACATCACGAGTTTTATTGACCCTGCCTGCACATGCCCAGCATTTACAACTCAGTTTCCTGAGGCGCTGTCAAACCACAACCTTCAAATTTGCAGCAGCTCTCAGACCGGAGAGGAATCCAGCTGTCAGAGAGCATAAACACCAGTTTTAAATTTTGAAGCGTTTTCTTCCTTTCCTGTTTACTCGCACAAAATAAGGTGACATGCTATAATTAGCAGGCTCCTCTGACCGACCTGTCGCCCGATTTTCATGGCAGTAGCGCCGCGGTCCCTTCCCGGGGAGAACCTCATAGAATCATAGAATAGTTGGAGTTGGAAGGGACCTTAAAGATCATCAAGTTCCAACCCCCCTGCCCTGGGCAGGGACACCTCCCTCTAGAGCAGGTTGCTCAAAGCCCCTTCCAGGGATGGGGCAGCCACAGCTTCTCTGGGCAACCTGTTCCAGTACTTCACCACCCTCACAATAAAGAATTTCTTTGAAACATCTAATCTAAATCTCCCCTCTTCCAATTTAAAACCATTACGCCTTGTCCTGTCACTGCACTTCCTGACAAAGAGTCCCTCGCCAGCCCTCCTGTAGCTCACTTCAGATATTGGAAGGCTGCTATAGGGTGCCTTAAATTGCGTGACAGCGGCCGCAGGGGGCAGAGGCCCCCGTCTCCCGCCCCACAGCACCCGGCTTTCCACAGCGAGCCCAACGGCCGCGGCAGAAATTTACCTCAGCAGAAGGGTTAAAATTAATTTGTGCTTAACCCGTGAGGGAGAGGCCCGGGCTGAGGGAGAGGCCCGGGCTGAGGGAGAGGCCCGGGCTGAGGGAGAGGCCCGGGCTGAGGGAGAGGCGCCCCCTCCTTCCCGCCCCACAACCCCGCACCGAGCCCACCCGCAGACCCCAGCCGGTGGCCAGGCTGCCCCGGCCGGCTCCGCACCCCCGCTCCACACCGTCCTCACCAGCCTGGTGGCGCGGTAGGGCGCCGTGGCCACCGGCCGCCCCTCCATGATCTCTGGGCGCAGCCCCACCGGGGCGGCCACCGCCCTCCCCGCCCAACGGCCGCGCCGCCGTTTGAATTCTCTGCGCGAGCCGTCCGCGGCTGCCGATTGGGCGAGGCGGGCGGGCACGTGCCGCCTGAGGTGACGCTAGCGCCGGGGTGGGCGGTGCCGTCCCGAGGGGAAGGGAAGGGGCGGGGAAGCGGACGGTCACTATCGGGAGGGTGGGTGGCTCCCGGGCAGCCGCAGGGCTGTGGCG
>JAOXNO010000004.1:33702819-33714131 GCA_028565335.1 Limnodromus scolopaceus
GTCTGGTGGGAGGTGTCCCTGCCCAGGGCAGGGGGGTTGGAACTCGATGATCTTTAAGGTCCCTTCCAACTCTAACCCTTCTATGATTCTATGATCACGCTGCTTGCCTTTATTATTGCAAAATTCTGGAGCCATCTCTTATCTAAAGAGATCTAAGTTCCCACTGGAATCAATATAGCAATGCCAACTGAGGTGAGGTAAGAGCCTGGTCATCACACTGACTGAATGGAGACGCTGGGGCAAGTCTGGTGAAGGGCCAGTAAGATGATGAAGATCCTGGAGCATCTTACACGTGAGGTGAGGCTGAGAGAGCTGGGGCTGTTCAGCCTGGAATAGAGAAGGCTCAGACATCATCTAAGTAAATGTATAAATACCTGATGGGAGGGAGTGAAGAAGCTGGAGACAGCCCCTTCTCGGTGTTGCCCAGAGCCAGGACCAGAGGCGATGAGCACAAACTGAAACATGTGAAATTCCATCTGAACATAAAAACCAGTTTTTTACTGTGAGGGCAGCTGAGCACTGGAACAGGTTGCCTGGAGACGTTGTGGAGTCTCATCCGTGGAGATATCCAAACCCCACTGGTCACGGTCCTGGGTGACCTCCTCCAGCTGTCCCTGCTTGATGCCCTGCAGGGGGTTGGAATCATCCTGAGAAGTCCCTTCCAACCTCAACCGCTCAGTGATTCTGACTCCTGTCAGCATTTCCCCTCATTTGGGTTTGGCTATGAATGCAGGAGTGACAGTTTTACTGTCCTAGGTTAAAAATACATAGAAAAGAAACTCGTAATCAGGAGGCGTGAAACCGCTAAGGAATAAGATAATATTCTGGCATGAACTGCCAATGGGAATTTAAATCTAAGGGCTTCTATGTGGGTCGATTGGAAAAATAGTCTAAAGGTATTGACACGGCATTTTTTAGCCAGCCCTCTTGGTTCATCTGATGTAGTTATCATAGTGCTAGATGTAAAAAAAAAAAAAACAGAGGTATTCCTTTAAAAAGAATGTTGCTCTATATTATTAAAGTGTTAGGAGATTAGTCACAAATTTCAGTTATATTTTTGATGTAGATTCATACAGAATCTGTACTACAGAATCTCCATACTACTGATAATGCCTTTTAAATTCTGACATTAATTGGCTAAGTGATTTTGAGGTGTTTCCTACAAAAGCGGTTTTCTCTCCAAGGAGAAAATTACATCTGTGTCTTGTACAACACGCGTAGGGGAAAAAAAATATCATAGAACAAAATCATAAGTTTGACGTAGAGCAATGCTGAAAAGCTAAAAACTTGGTGTTTGTTGAGTTTCCCAAAGGCAGAGCATTTCAGACTGAATTTCAGGGGTGTGCCTTACCCTTGCCAGCAGACTGAGCCATCCCCACTGGGAAGTCTGTAGTTTAATGTGCCAGTGAGACCAAACCATATGTTTACTGGCTCATCCTTTTCATGAAACACATTAAAAGCAGAGACCTCATCTTCTGATATGTTGTGCTTAATTTCGTGGCACCACCTTGTAACGTAGACCCTGGTTTGGGTCCCAGCTCCTTTATTCTTGTTCTTGTAGAGAGTCAAGAAAATCTTGCTAGGACAAGAAAGACTTGTCGCCACAGAAATTAATGTGTAAATATTTAAGGTTATAAAAGCTGTCAATCTGGGCTACTTAAAAATGCTCATACATCTTTCTGGAAAGTGGTAAGTGATTTCAGTTCTGTGCCTTTAGATCAACGTGGCATTAATTGACCTAAGGCATTAATAAGGGCATTTCCACCATGTGAAGGTGAACTAATCAACCCCACTTTTTCTGTCTGGCAGTTAGGAGTACTTGGATCCCCTCCTGACCAGAGTCTCTCAGTCTGTTTCACAGAGAGCAGAATCGCATACAGACTTTTGAGGCAATTCCTGAAGATGTCAAAATTTGAAGTTGGACAGATAATTTTGAAATGAAGATATTTTTTCTGAAATTGTTTGGAAAATTTCAGAATTTAATGTCATTTATTTTCTTCTAAACATATTGATTTTAGTTTAATTAGTCCGTTACTTGTCACTAAAAGTTCGTAATAACATCTGATGTCAACTGAGATTATTTGATATGGCATATGGATGTCATAGATATGAAAGTCAAAATATTATCTTTGTTTCTTTTTATTTTAAACCAGTACAGACAAATTGATATGTTTTGCCTTATTTTTTTTGGTCAAAGTTTCTCCTGTTTGTTTTGTAATGAAACATCTTGACAGTTTGAATCAGAAAATATTAGACACCTTGTGAGAAAATTGGAGGAGCAGCTATTTTCAGTAGTCTAGAAATGTTATCACAGTCTAACACATGGGTGTTAAAAACAGCTGCTCCTCTAATTAGTTCACTGAGTATTTCATTTTTCTACATGACTTGAAAAGATAAGACATGCCGTACTGTGCCCTGTTACAATTGAAACAACATGAAATAATCTAAAAGGTACTAAATGCAGTTTTAAACAAAGGCTCGATTCTGACATTGGTCTTGAAACTTTGAAATCTTATTTTGAAACAGAATTGCTGAGTTTCAGTGACCTCAGACAATGTCTTCAAAGCATTCAAATGAGCAGTTTTGAACAAGGATAAATCTAATATTCTGTATATTGACTTTTTGGAAATTTAATGGCATCTGAGATACTAATTAATGTCTAGTCTGATTTTTATTTATTTTGGGATTTTGTGCACAGTATTATGTTTGTGATGTTTGTCTGTGTTTGGGAACACAGGGACGTGCACATCACTATTTTCTGTAAAACACAAAATGTTTAAAACACCATTGTTGGATTCTAAATTTCAGATTAGATTATGGGAAGTTTTACTTTCCCTGTTTCCTTAATAATAAATGGTCGATTGCTTTTAACCAGAAACGGGGCCTGTTCTGATGGGCAGCTTTGTCTTAGATTCTTCTTTTCTTTTACTCATGAAAGAAAGACTTGGGTTTTGTGGAACTTCTCGCTTCTGTTTCTTTAAAGATGAGGGAGCGTCTGCATCTCTTTACATTGGAAATTCACATATAAGACTTTCTAACTGGTAAAGTTGGTAGAATTGTAGAAGCACAGGGGTTGGCAGGGACCTCTTGAGGTGATCTCGTCCCACATCCTGCTGGAGCAGAGACACTGAGACCAGATTGCCCAGGGTTGTGCCCAGTCCATTTTGAATATCTCCAGGGATGGAGACTCCATGACCTCCCAGTGCAACCTGTGCCAGTGCTCGGTTACAGTCACACTAAAAAAGTCTTTCCTTATGTTCAGATGGCATTTCATGTGTGGTCTGTCAGATGCTCCAGCCCCGTCATCATCTTGGCCCTTCACTGGGCTCACTCCAGTAAGCCCATGTCTGCCTTGTACTGGGGAGCTTGGAACTGGGCACAGCACTCCAGGTGGGGCCTCACTAATTTTGGGGAAGAATCACCTCCTGTAACACAAGAAAAAATTATGAACTGCTAATTATCCACACAAGGGTAGCAAACTAATTAAACATGACGAAATATGAGGGGGGGGAAAAATTACTTCAAAAGCATGCATTTTAATGTTTATAGTTACATATTAATATGTAAATGTTCTTTGAAAAGTATATGTTTATGTACTTTTGAAAGTAAATGTTTACATGCAGAAGTCCAACCCTGATTTCATTGGCGTGTTAAGAACTGAGATTTTGGTTGTGAGTCATCTTTAGTCATAGCGGAGTCTGACATTTCTATTTGGAAAGGGCAAATACTGTGCACTTAGGTGCAGGAATTTGGCCAATTTAAATTTTCTGTTGACTGATGGAGTGTTTCAGAAGAGGAGGAGAGCAAGGAGTGAACGTCCTCTGTTTACCTCCTCCCTTATCTCTGTTTAATATCACAGTCTTGGGAAGTAGAGACATAGAATGACAGGCTGGCATGGTTTTTTCTAGAAATAAAGGCCAGACTTTTTTATAGGCATACCAACTTCACTTGGAAAGCAGTCACTCCGCATTCGAGTGGGCTACTTGTGCACAAATGATACAGCTTGAAAGATGATAAAATTTAAATTTAAAATTTAAATTAAAAATTCAATTAAAATTTAATTAAAATTTGGCTGCTGCCCATCTATGTAGAGCAGGAAAAATATTTGGTACCCTTTTCTTTGTGAAAATGCAAGGGAGCCAGAGTACATTAGTTACGCCATACTGCAGAGCTTTCAACAAGCTTTCAGATTTCAGATATGGATCTGTAAACTGACGCTTCTTTTAGAGAAAAATTCCCTAGAAGAAAAAAAAAGTAACTCAGGAAAATTTAAAAAAACCCAAACTTGTTCTAAACCAGTAGGAACTTCTTTCTCCGGCAGACTGACATCCATTATAATCATCTTCTAAATCCAGAAGACAGGTTCTTTGTCAGCTAAATAATATCTTTTTTTTCTATCATAGAAAGTGACAACATGAAATCTTTTTCTTATAATTTTGTTATAAATTGGTGCTCACAAGTCTCACAGTACTAGTTCAGCAACTTCCATCCTCATCTCTCTAGAAATTTTCAAGCTTAATAAGCTTCTCTCTCTTTTTCTTGGTGCATGTTTATGTGCGTATGGTCCTGACTCAGCTTGCAACTAATCGGAACTAGTAAACCCTAAATAAAAATCTAGTAGCCTTGATTCACTGCTGCGCTCCTCTCATACCTACGCTGAGGAGCTTTTTTTTCGAAAAAAACCCCGAAACTTTTAACATTTTTTTTAATGATAAATAAAGACACAAGACCAGGTGCATAAGCAGAAATGTCTATTTTGTAGAATTTGGCAAAAGACTTCAGAATATTAAAATTAACATACTTGCTCTTCCCTTAATACCAATGCCAATTTAAGGTAACTTTCATTGGAATTGTTCCTGTGGTATACATTTAGACCTGGATGTGGTCAGTACAGAAGCGAGGTGACGAAGGGGAAGGACTTGTTGAATTTGATCTCTGGTTTCAGCCTGAATACAGCACTGAGCAGTGACTGGTGTCTGATTTGGTAGGATTGGAACAGGAGGAATGTCTCAGAGATTACTTTGAACAAAAAGGGGCAAGAATTTAATCATAAATTTCTGTCTGATGTTAACTTTTATGTAAATTTAATTTAATAGCTTTCATCAAAATATCTCTCTACTGGTATGAAGAAATGGCTTTGCTGAGAACAGAGCTGGATGTACGTTTGAAGGTATTATTATATTGAGGATAAATGGTATTGCTGAAGGCATTTCTTGAAGTGAAGAGGCACAGATCTCAGATTCACACTCCCTCTCTAAATACTTAATGAAATTTTTTTTTAACTGTAGGATACCAGCATTCTTACCAAACGTAATTGCTATTTTCAGAAGGTTTCTCAGATTTTAAAAGTTGTAAAGTAAAAGCGGTTCCAGCCTGATTTTGGCAGCTGTCAATAACCAACAGTTTCAATCTCAAAATGTTGTCTTAAAAAATTACCTGGCAGATGAGCAGGATGAAACTTGTGAGTATCTGAGCCACAGAACAGGTCCAATTTCATAACTAATAGGACTAAATTTCATAAGCAATAGGACTTAATTTCATAAGCAGGGAGGGAATAAGTGTAAACGTGCATACAGTTTTTAATTATTTTTTTCTTTGTTTGTTTCAAAGCTTTAATTTGGAGAGTAAACAGAGTAACTACATAATGCCTTGTAAATAACCATGTGCAAATATGGTTTAAACCAACCAAACATTGAAAATTCCAAAGGTAGAAGTTGTCAGGTTTCTGGTCACGAACAGGCAACAAGCCTGTTAAAATACTATTTATATTTAATATTCTACAAGACACCATAATGACGGTTGCTGATGTCTTTCTGTTCCATTTCTGAGGAGCATAAAAATGCCAATATTTTTTACATCTTTTGGAAAAAGTGGAATAAGTTTTTATTCCAAGAAAACTTTTCCCATCCTCCTGCATTATGTAATGAAAGCGGGCACCTGAGAAAAAGGAGAGCTTAATGTGACCTTCATCTGAATTCTTTTTCCCAGCCTTAGGTATTTCAGTGTATCAACTGAACTTCTACAAGAAAACCTATGAATAAGCCAAATCATAGAATCTTAGAGCTATTGAGGGTGAGAAGTAGAGCGCCTGTGGTCCAACTCTTGCCCAAAGCAAGGCTGGCTTTGATGCTGCATCCTCTGGAGTGTCTCTGGGGTGAAGGTTCCTCAAACTCTCTGGCCTCACTGTTCTACTGCTTGACCCCATTCATTGTGGACACTTTTTTCCTTATATTTAGTCAGAATTTCCCGTGCTACTACTGTTCCTGTTACCTTGGCCTTTTCCTGTGCAGCTCTGAGAAGAGTCTCTCCTCTCTGCAGTTCCAGTAGATGAAGAGAGCAGTTGAATCACTCCGTGCCTTCTCTTTTGGGGACTACACAAACCCATCTCACCTTCTCCTGTAGGCCTTGCTCCCTGACCACACCGTCTTTTGAGCTTGGGGGAACCCAATAATACTTCATATGATGACGTTCCGCTGACAGAGAAGCCATTTCATGCATCACTTTTTATTGCTGTATTTCCCTTTTAATTAAGGTAAAATAATAATTAAAAAAAACTAGTTTAAATAACAGTATTTTAGAACATTTGTTTAGTGTATACCTTACGTAAGGTCAGAAAAGGTAAGGTCAGAAAAGGTAAGGTCAGAAAAGATTCTACAAGGATGAATGTGGTTTTAATGACTTTGTAACAGTTTCTATGGCTTCTTCTGAATTTCCATATTCTGTTGGACTTGTGTCTGTTCTGTCAAGTTCATACCTATAAATGAACATGTTGGCAAAGGAGTAAGTAGGTATAAATAGCCCCTGAATGAATTCAGGCCAGTTATTAATAGTAGTATGAAACTCAGAATTAAGTGAAGTTCTCCAAGAACATTCCAGTCAGAGGAGCCAGGAGCAAGAAACCCTTGGACTGGAGATGGAGGTGGGAGAGTTTCGGTAAGAGGTTCAGTGACGTGGTTGTAAGCTGTAGTATTAAGTCATAACTCACCAGAAAAGTTCCTTCCCATCCTACCCTCCTCTGCCTCTCTGTTTTTATTCTGTAAGAACAGTAGCATTGACTGTTAGGATGTTGTTCATCTTTCTGACACCATCTGTTTTCCTTGGTGGGAGGGAGAAATGGGATTCCTTCCAAGCTGTTCCAAATGTTTTTTCCTCATTCAGGCTGAAATTCAGATGTTCATGTTCAGTTTCTAATGCGGTTCAGTGGCACTCAGAGTACTGTACTCTGGGCAGTCCTGATCCATATGTCACTTGACCCAACAAAGCTGTAATCACCTCTTTATAGAGATAAAAAGGTCTGAGGCGGTTGCTGTGAAATCAAAGGACACTGAAGCTAGCATTGCGTTCCTTTGCTGGATTTACAATTTACTCTTTCTTGTGTATTGACTAAATGCTCTCCTCTCAGCTTTTCTTCAGCTTTTGTTCCAGTTCTGTACTCTCTTTATCCGTTCCTACATGGCTCCTCTGTAATCATCTTGACTACTGGTGATTTTTCATGCATTTCCAGATTCTTTCATGTCCCACTCCAAATTCTCTTTATTTTCTCCACCATTAAAATAATGGACAGTGTCCTGATCTTGTTCTCGCAGCCATCATCTCAGCTGTCTGCATTTTTAGATCAATGTATTTTTTTCCAGCAGGCAGCTGACAGTCTGAACAGTGATATTCTCTTTTTTCTTTTTTTATTTTTTCTTCTTTTCAGTTTGCAGTTATATGCCTTCAAACTGGTGCGCCTCACTGAAAAACTGAGCCTGAGAAACTGGCTCTGAACCGCCTGAAAAGTGCTTCTCAGTACTTTTCCCTGGCTTTTGCAGTGTCTTCTGCAGCATAGTTTTCTGCAAGTCCCTCTCTTGCATGGCAACACTGTGTAAAACTGTCAAAACCAATATAGCTGAGAGCTGGAAATATTGTATATTGGAAGTCCTTGCAGCAGTTGCAGTTAAATGCTGTTCTTTATGTGTGCAGCCGCTCAAGCCATAGGCATTTTGTCTTATTCCCTCATGTCTTCTGATGGTGGTTTAAAGGTATCCTTGCTTAAAGTCAATAGATGCAATTTAATACCTAAAACGTTATAAAAATTATTTTGTTTCTTTTAGATGAAGTCCTGATAGGATTTTTTTGCTTTTTTTAAGCTGTGGAGGGATTGAATTTTTATTTTACTGTTTTAGAACTCAAAGAAAGAATGTGTATAATTAGATGTTAGCAGCATCATCTCCAAGTTGTAAGAGCTGACTACCTATAGTAAATCAGTAAATGCATGATTTCTAATTTCTTTCCTGTATGGGCAGTGTTGTTGGGTGATCACCCAGAACTAAGGGTTTCACTGTACATAATTCAAGTCTATGGGAGTTTTATTTCATTTTTTTGATGTGGACACCCACATCTCTACAGCAGCCCTTTCCATCGCCTCCCCTGCGGCTCACAAAGAGAACCCAGATAGCGAGAGGCCGAAAAGTGACAAAGCATCTTTCAACTGTTGAATTACAAATATGTTATGAATATTTCAATATAAAATAGCATTAAAGTGTTTTGAGAGTCAAGGAGTAGCGAGAGAAATATGTCAAATGCAAACAACTGCTTGAGTAGATATTGTGGGCCACGTTCTGCAGTGCTGCTCGTGTGGAGGAATTTATCAATACATGATTTCCATATTCATCAGTAGAAATGTAGCAGGAATAATTCATTTTTAAATAAACCATTAAAACCATAAGCTATCTTGATAAATTTATGAGACCTTTAGGAAAACCCTTGATTCTTTTGCTTACACTGTAAGAATGACAAAATAGGGATTATTCAGTTTGATTATGGAAAAAGATACATACTACATCTGTGTAGTGTATATCTATGTAGTGTATATCTGATGTACTATACGTTGATATACTGCATTGAGGCAGCTCAGAAAAACTATTTAAATCCTTATAACACATATCTGCTTGAGTGTCATATTCTGAAGCAGATGAAATTATATTATCGATGGTTCCTGTAAGAATTAACCTGAACATTTTCAAGTGGGATAAGGAGTCTATTTTAACACCTCTACAAATATGAGTATGAATATTATGGTGTAGCTGTAATTCAGTCAGATCTGGGTATATCTTTCCAGTTTTTATTTGCTGTTAGCTTAGTATCTGCTTCAGTGGAATTCTTGCTTTGGCTTGTAGTTGTGCAAATGATTATAATAATTGTACCTGGTACAGAAACCGTGGCCATTAAAATACCATAGTTCTGCTAATTTGGCCAAGGAGGGGAAATTTCATGTTTCGGTTTTCTCTAGGTTACAACTCCGTGCTCTGGGCCAAGCTTGTGCTCCTTTTCAGGCTTCTTGTCCCCAGAGCAGATTGTACAATGGCAGTTGTATGTCTGTTTATAAGTCGCTGCCAAAAGGCTATCACTGTTTACATACAGCTAAGACTTCATTTAGCAGGTGGGCGGATGCTAAAATATTGCTTAGTTCTTTGTCCACGTTTTTTTTTTTTTAATCTTGTTTCAGGCAAACTGTGAGAAATTACATTGGACATCTAGAGTTCATCGTGCTTGCTCAGGGGAGGTATCTTAGCCCTTGAAGAACGAATGCTTAAACTAAATGAGCCGAGACAAGGAGAGACCTTATGTTTTGTAAGAGGGAAGTTATGACCACCAGACATGAGCAAGGGAAATGCTAAAAAAAAAAAACCAAAACCAAACAAAGAAAATTGTTGTTGCTGAATGGAAAGAACGTGCCAAAGTGCTTGAATCTTCCCGAGCTGTTGTCTCCACACCTGCGATCGCTGATGATCTGATCAACCCCTCCATTAAGAATCAAGCCCTTGTATTCCTGGAGTGGAACAATTTGGTACAGTTCTGGCTGATGATCCCAGTTTACAATGAAAGCGATAAAATTCTCTTCAGAAAGTCATTGCTAAGATTGCATAATTGGGCATTAAAGTTCTGATTATACTTTACAAACTCCAGGACTTTGTTAAAAACCTGACATTCCAATGTACTGAATTTTAGTGTTTGACAGCTCAGCTGTGAGAATTTTTTTAGAGAACATTTGTACCATAAGAACAGCATGTTAATTGACTAAAAAAAACTGGGACAGATTAATCATGGGAGGGAAGACGATCCTTAGGAGAATGTGGTTCTAGAGCCCTCTGCTGATGAAAACCTTTAGAAATACAGCTCTTTTCAAATGCCCTTTTTTGAATGGCCTGGGTTATTCATCCCACCCGTTTCAGACCCCTTAGTTGGGGTGGGATAAGTCCGCACTCTTGGAAGGTGGCTTCCTTGTGGTGCTGACCAAGACGAAGCCTGAAGGACTACCTTGCTCCAGACCCTGAGCTTCCACGTGGACAAGGATGAGGTGAGGTGAATCCGCCTCTCTGTGTTAGCAGGTTTGTCTCCAGGCGTATCATTAGCACGAGGATTTTGCAAGGTTGGCAGTTCTCATTCAGCAGTGGCTGGGATGGCAGTGAGAGTTAGGTGTTCTGCAAAAAATGATCAGAAAATGGCTGAGTACTGATGATTTATACATTAAAGGAGTAGAGAGTATAGCCATGAGCTAGAAAATTAGTCCGCAGAGAATAGATACCAACAGCTTATACCTTTCCCACAAATATGGGAGCATTGTTTTGCAGCCTTTCTTTTTTTGTTTGGTTGGGTTTTTTTCTTTGGTTGGTTTTTTTGTTTTTCAACACTATTGATTGAACAGAAGCCTCTTAGAGCACAGCATGACTTATTGGTGGGATTGATGTTGGTGGCTATACAGCAGGGTGGAACAAGCCAAGTCAATATCTTTATTTTCCATGATACCCCTAAACATATTTCTTATTATCCCCATTGTATAATAAACCTGCCTTTTTCGGTGTTCCAGTATCTAGAATATTAGACTGATCATTTTGAGAGTGACTGATCTAAGCTGATAAGACTCCCTGGACTTTGATATAGAGTTTACATCCACAAACTGTTGAATGTATTTATTTATTTAAATTTGTCCTTAAACAGGAGCTGGGTTTGTGTCAGGCAACGAAAGGTTCTTTGAGAATGTTTGAAGTAAAAAGAGGTCTGGTAGGGCTTTTTTTTTTTTCTTAGATCTTTACAGCCAAGACCTTCCAGCACAATCTTTTGTTTGGAAAGGAGAGGAGCTGTCCTAAATCACAGAATCACATGGGGTGGGAAGAGACCTCTGGAGATCATCTAGTCCAACCCCCTGCCAGAGCAGGGCCACTCAAAGCAGGTTGCACAGGAACGTGTCCAGGCGGGTTTGGAATGTCTCCAGAGAAGGAGACTCCACCACCTCTCTGGGAAGCCTCTTCCAGGGCTCTGCCACCCTCACA